>CM061142.1:785562273-785927273 GCA_030789695.1 Scilla litardierei
GTTCTTCCAGGCTAAGCTATATTGAGTAACCGAGTCCTCGTGCCTCAGGAAGCATTGAAGATTCGCACTGAAAGGTCTAGCTTGGAGGAGTGCATAGAATAAAGATCCATAGTTGGTTTGAGCTAGTAGGTCTGAGGAGTCCCTCTTTCAGTGCGAATCTTTTGCGGAGGCATAAGAAGCAATTATACAATTCATGAAGTTTGTCCCACGTGACAGTTTTGTCCCGCGTGGCAGGTTTGTCCCACGTGGCAGTTTTGGTTGCTGACTGGGACACCACGTGGGGGTTGGGTGTGGTTCCGGACTTGGTTTGAGATGGGTTTTTGATAATTTTTTTGCGTTTTAGTCCCTGTTTTTCCTCTTTTTTTCCCGACCCTCCTCTCTCTCTCTCACCCACGCTTTTTGCACTTTAGCGACTGCTTCTCTCCGCATTTGCGCACGGACGACGACTGCCTTCGTGCCCTCCGGACACTGGTTATGACTAGTCTCTCCTAAACAGTGAGGGGAGCGTATTAGGATTTTTCAAGTTTTGTAGGATCGAAATTTTTTCTTGAATAAGCCCCCCACCTCCCAAGCGGTGCACACACATTCACCATGATCCCTAAATCCTTATTTCTGCTACATTGTCCTCTCTGAGCCTTAAATTTATCTATATACAACTCTACCACCCAGAGACCTCCCCCACACGTAGGCCCTCATTTTCTAGTTCCCTATTTTATTCAGGGTATGTTTCATACAAGTTTGGGGGAGGCATTTCATGCATATCATAATTCTCTATGCATTTAGGAGCACTCCCGTGCAGTTGTCATTTTTCTTTCATTTTTCTTTTAGATTTTCATTCTTTTTCATTCTTTTTCTTTTATCATTAAATACCCCCATGGTCCCCCTATTCTCCACTCCTTTTTAGCATTGGGGACAATGCTTAATTCAAGCTTGGGGGATGTGCATTTCTATGCATTTGCATCTTATGCACACCATTTTAGTTGCATTTTAAATTTTATTTTTTGTTTTTCACTTTCCTTTCTATTTTTTTATTTTATCAAGGATTCCATGAGTGTCATGTTTTATATATATCTTTTCATTCAAGTTCTCGACATCGATCATGATATATGTCCATGGGATGTTTTAGTGTAAGATCTCATATAATATGCTTCTTATGCTTATGCTCATACTCATAACCTCTAGGGTAGAAGTACTCAAAACGGCCTAGGCTATATTTTTTCTTGGGAACCCATCTTATGCATGCATCTTGGAAGTTTTAGTTAAGTATGATGATCAGTAATGTGATAATATTTGGTAACGACATGTCTATCCAGTACTTAGGAGTAATGTTGCCTAGCTTGCTTATGTTGAAAAAAAAATTGAAAAAATGAGAAAAGAAAAGAAGATAGAAAAAGATACATTAAAGAAAAAATAAATATGTAGCGTTCTTCCAGGCTAAGCTATATTGAGTAACCGAGTCCTCGTGCCTCAGGAAGCATTGAAGATTCACACTGAAAGGTCTAGCTTGGAGGAGTGCAAAGAATATGGATCCATAGTTAGTTTGAGCTAGTAGGTCTGAGGAGTCCCTCTTGGCCCAATGCCATATAGTCCTCTGATATGGAAGTCATTGGCCTAATACTCCTTACACGAATCAACTAGGACTCTAAAAAGAAAAAGGAAAAAAGTAAATGTGAATATAGAAATAAAAACATGAGTAAAGCTAGCAAATCCACAGTTCAAGGAACAAAAGAGTGTTGTGAGGGTCATCTCCTTGATAGATTTGTAGGTCATTATGAAATATTAATTCTTCTCTTGATCATTGCATACTTTTGATTCCTATTCTAATAACCTAGCATGAGATACAGGAAATATCTTAGGATTTGAGCATGATCATGATTATATATATTGTGTTAGATTTTTGCTAAAAATGGTGCTCTAGGCTATGTCTTGGTTTATAGAGAGAAATTGAAATAGCAATCTGAAATTTTCACTCATCAATGTATATGATGCTTGATCTCTTGGAAACTCTCGATATCATTTGCATGCATGCATATCCCCATTCTCTAGTCTCTCTTTGTCTTCCTTGAGGACAAGGAAGAGTTTTGCATGGGAGATTTTGATGTGTGAATATTTTATATGTTTTGAGTAGGAGCTACTCACGCATTACATTATAAAATACCCACTTTCTATATCATTTCACTCCATTTTTGTTCCCTTTCAGTTTTTGGGTGTTTATGTGCTTTTCAGGTTGAAAACAACCTAATCAGAGCTAATTGGAGTCAAGGAATAAAGAGAAGAAGCGAGGCGCGGTGAGGGAATCGAAATAAAGAAGATTTGAGAAGAACTAGGCCCTACACGAGCAGAACAGAGTAGCTACTACCACACGGTCGTGACACTCCACACGACCGTGTGGAGAAGATGCCCACTGGAAACACACAGCCTTCGAAAAACTGAAGATCTGCTCATGGCTTGATGGTTATTTTCATTTCCTTTTATTTTTCAGTCAAAGAGCATCCAGTGACGATTCCAACGCATATTCATTTACATTTTTCCGAGCTTAGAGCGATTTTATACATTTTCTAGAAGGCGAGACTGCAGTGCAAAATTTGGGCACATGACCAGCCACACGACCGTGTAGGTTTTCTACACGACCGTATCACTGAAGAGGCTGAAAACGCACAGAAAGACCATTCTGAAGACTACAATTACACGACCGTGTAGGTTTTCTACACGACCGTGTCAAGCTCACTTTTCTAAAGCAATAATGGGCAAGTTTTGAGCTGACACTACCGTGTCAAATGATTGACACGGTCGTGTATGGTGGGATTTTGCACGAACCCATTAGGGGTTTTTGAGTTCTATTTAAGGGTTTTATGTGCCGATTTAGGGGGAGCCAAATTTTCTTCCAGATTTTCTTTCTTCTTCCTCCGCACTTAGTTTAGGAGTAGGAGTAGGGTTAGGTTAGATTTATTCGGATCTTTCCTTGGATTTGTATTTTAAAAACTTTGCACTTCTATGAGATAAGTTTTCTTTCTTTTTGTTTTCTGTTTTTTGTTTGTTCGCGTGTGATCTCTCTGTGATTTCTTTCATGCATATTGAGTAGATGTTTATCTAGGGCATGATTGAACCCTATTGGGGGATTGAGTAATGGATTGATCTATTTTATTTAGCTTTCGAATATCGAATTAGGGTTTCGCCTTGGACACTTTAATAGTAATATCCACTATCTATATCGCCAATGATAGTTGTGTGTAGATTAGAGCCTATAAGTGATAATTGGATTTCTATTCACGATAGTGACGTGAATGAAGATTGGGAAACATTGTCTGGCGTCATGCATCTGTCGTGTGATGATAACCAACGACAGTTGGCTTTGCTACACGATAGGTAGTCCTATCATGGCATCACAACAGTGGGGGTAGGTGAAAACATTAGGTGCGACAATCTTACCCTAGAATTAATTCAATAGCTAGACAAGATGTTCACTTCCATGTTCATCCCACGGTAGAGGGGATATCTAGCCCTAGAGCTTTCTTCTATCTTTATTTTCCCCTTTATAAAAATACACATGTAACTTCTCATAATCTAAGATTGGCTAGTATTCGGTAAGACAACCTCTCTGTGGATCGACCCGTAAGTGCTAAATTGACATTGTACACTTGCGGTATAAATATTAAAACTTGACACATCAGCTGTCTCTACATAAGTAGCAGTCATGCCGCTTTTTAAAACACTTGTTATAGTGGTACTAAGATTATTTATCTTCTAAAAAGTTCTCACTCGAGGAATTATAAATAGGTGATAGAACCATAATAAGACAAGAACTGAAATGACATGCCACACACAAATGAGATGAGACATGAGAGCCATAACTTGACTTCGTAGAATATCCCATTACATAGTGATGTGTTTGCTACTTGATCACTTGAATCATTTACGAGGAACATGTTATCACCCTTTAAAAACCTGAAGAGTTCCATATGGAATATGAATTATTACGGGTTTATGAATTATTACGGGTTTACTGTGTAATGGTTAAAATCAATTGTCTCTAGCAATTTAAGGAAATAATCATGATTAAAAACTCCATAGTGAACCATGTATTATGGGGGATGAGCTCTCTCATATCATTCAAAGGACAATAATACAAAAACAAGTTTCACATCAAAATACATGAATCTCATTATCATATGAAACCCAACTTTTCTTTCTTTAAATGAAGTCCTTATGCAACACAATATTAAAACATAACCGAGTCCAGAATGTAAAATAACCCAAAAACCTTGGTTTAGAAGGTTGTCAAATGGTTGCAACACCTTTCTTTTGCCTTTAGAGGTGAAGACCGAGGTTCGAAATCTCGGTATCAACCAACAATTTATAGTTTCAGTATCAGTTGCATCGTAAGCATCAGGTAATATGTATCGAAAGTATCAGGCTTCACATATCCCTTAGCTCAACATAGCTATTAGTTGTATGTAGATCTTCATATTCAATACATGCTTCATCAATCGATTGATCATCTTTATTGTGGAGTGCATTATCTTTTCACTTTTAATCAACTCAATTAATAAGCGAATATTTCAAACCTTAATTTTAACTTTGGATAGGAACTTTTCGACCAAAATATGAAATTAAATAAATTTTAAATTTTGGAAATTTAAACCTTAAATCTTCTATTTTATTATCTTAAATCTTCTCTTTTATTATCTGTTATTAGTTAGTGGTGATGGTATTTGCTAGTTTCGGATGGATCATATTGGTATGCTTGAAATCCAATGACCTTGGTTAGGACACAACTAGATCACTTTACTTTAATGTTTCACTTATGAACATAACTATCCAAAAGGTTGTTGTATGTGTTTACTAATTGTTGAATATGCATATTTGTACTACAAAAGTTTCTATGTGAATGCATATATAGAATTAAAGTGTCTCCAGAGTTGTGTGCAAAGCATGCACACAAAGGACACTGATGAGATCATAACATATTAGAGGCGGCGGCACAGAACAGATCATCAAGTTAACTAGCCCAGTGGCATTTTGGTGAAGTTCTAAATGGTGAGATTTCAGGTGTCTTTTTGTAATTATAGACAGCTCTATCCATATTGATGTTTCGGGATTGGAGCTAATGCTCTTCATGTTGAAATTGTCAAAGAAAACCCTAAAACTAGAGTAGAACCCTAGATAGATAAGAGTTTCGCATTGTCTCCTAAATTAAAGGCTATGAGAGCGATTTCCTCTCGAAAGAAATCAATTGTATCTTGTGTTTTTCTCTCATTTATAAAAATCTGAACTTTTCCTCTTCAAATCCCTAGTTTTTCTTATCAAATTGGTGTCAGATCATTACGATCCTCATGGCGGTAGCAAGATCGAGGGAAAAATCGAAGCTTTGGAAAGGAAATTTGATGCCGATCTCGGGGAGCTCAAGAAATCTCCGTGGGAGAGGTTCTTTTCGATGGATGCGAGGATGATGTCGATGGAAGAGAGACTTTAAAATCAGATCTCAACTCAATGATGTTGGCTATGAAGAACGTAATGAAAAAAGGGAAGAGATGAGTGGAAACCCTAGATCTAAGAAAAAGAGCTCATCAAATCCAGATATGAAGGAAGATGAAGCACTCAACGAAGATTGAAGGAGCAAGGAGCAAGCCTTGGATGAAGGCAAGGATAAAATTATGGTCTCGAAGGCGGTCGACTGCAAGGGGAAGATGAAGGGCAGAAATGGGACCCGAACCCTCATCTCCATCTTGCAACAGGGGCGTCCGGTGTTGTCATCAATAGGGGGAGGGCCATCGGACACCAGAACCCTAACTGGGGGGGCGATGGCCCCTGTTTATAGCCCACATGACCTCCCGGGGCCTCGACGCTACCGTCGGACCCTCACGAGGCCCCGAAAACCTACTGGAGAGTCACGAGCCCACAACAAACATCCGGGGGTCGCAGACCCCCGTGACATCTAGGGGGTTGCGAGCCCCCAACAAGTCTCTGGGGGGCTCATAAGCCCCCGACGAACTCCTGGGGGCCTTGCGATCCCCCGGTGCAACCGCAAAGGGTCGTTGGCCCTATGCACAACCGCCGAAGGCCTCGCGAGCTCCATGCGCCATTACAGGAGCACTGGACCCCCATTCCGATCAGCAACTGGGTTGCTCGTCCCTGACAACTTTCTAATGGAGAGTGGCCACTTCTGTGGGGCTTAACAGTCGTACAACATGTAGTGTTCTAAATATCGGACCGATATCCAATATATCGGCCGCAATATCGGTTTTATCACTAGGCCGATACGATATGTGTTTATATAATGCAATTTCCGATATTTGGGGAAATATCGCTGCAATATCGGGTTATGGCCGATATTGCGGCCGATATATCCCATTGAAATATCGACCGCAATGCACAGTTTTTTAAAAACAAAGTTAGCGGGTCGATCCACTTAAAAGTGGATACGACCCGAGCCATCCGACCCAATCATTTACTTAAAACGACGAGGCATCTGGATTTTAGAAAGATAATCGCTGATTTGTCCTAATTCTAATCATGCCATCCGCTCAGCTCCGTCCGGCGAAAATTTCCAGCGACAATCGATTAAAATTCGGCATCCGGCATTCAATTTCTGCAAAAGTGTTTTTCGATCAAGGTGAATAGTCTAGCCATATTTTTTCAAGTTTTTCATTTTTTTCAGTTTTTGATTTTTTTCCTTTTAGTGTTGGGTTTTTTTCCATCAATCGAGCTTTGACATCCGACGTTCGATCTTCGCAATGGATTTTCCGTTCAAGGTTAGTACTTACTACTTAGTATTCTTTACCTTTTTCATTTTTTTCATTTTTTTTAGTTTTTCCATTTTCTGAATTTTTTCAGTCTTTGGTTTTTTAAGTCATGCGTTTGTTCTTCTAAAGAGAAGGTTTTTCGAACAAGGTGGGTATTCTTTTCCTTTTTTACAATTTTCATTTTTTAGTTTGTTGGTTTTCATCTCCATACTGTTAAGATTGATCCACATGAATAATATGGAAAGTTGCTTATTTGAGCTATCACTATGTGTCTATTTGTATAATATTGATTCTCATGAACACTTAAAGAAATATTCCACCAAATTGATGGTCGGTATTCACGTTTAATGAGGTAAATATATCCAAAACATACTTTTATTTGAGTTTATTTGACATCATATTTTAGGCTTTGATATGACACTCCGATATTAAGTCAATATCCCCGTTATTCATGTTTAACGAGAGAAGTATAACCAAAACATACTTTTAAATATAACCAAAACATACTTTTAAATGAGTTAGTATAGATTATATCTTCTTAGTTACATCTATGCTTGTATATGTCATCATTTTAAGCCTCTGATATGACGCTCCGATATTTAGTCGGTATCCCCGATATATTCCCGATATCCGCAATCCGATATCAAATTTCCTAGGCCGATACGCGACCGATATCCGATAGTTAGAACACTGACGACACGTATGGAGGGGACGACAAGCACGGGGAGTTGGTGAACACCTCAGGGGTTACTGGGAGCGAGATGGTGACCCTTGGGACTTGTTAAATGATGGCGGGGATCCAGATTGGTGTGATGAAGGCTGGGGGGACAACAGTGAAGTAAGAGGAGGCCCATGGAGAGCTGGAGGCGCTCCGCAGAATGCCTAACAATTCCACGGTAGCCAGACGAGGGGGAGAGCTGGGCATGTGGTGTTTGGACTTGAGAGCAGGGTCTGGAAGCTGCAGATGCCAGTCTTTGAAGCGGACCCTTATGGGTATGTTTACTGCTGGAGATATATTATACGGTGAACCATCTGATGGAGTCGGAGAAGATACATGTGTCGGGTATTTGCTTAGAAGGAATGGCGTTGTCGTGGTTCCAGATAAGAGAACCGTAACAACTAGTGAGGTCGTGAGAGGAGTTTAAGAACTGCGTATTGGATCGATTCAGAGACACCCTGGATGCAGATTTACACGGGCAACTCCTTGCTCTGGGACAGAATGGTACGGTTAGATACTACCGAGAGAGGTTCGATGTACTCTAAGGCCGTATAAGAGGGGTACCTGAGGCAACATTGATAGGGAGCTTCATGAAGAGGCTCAAGGCAGACATTTGAGCTGAGCCCCACCTACAGAGACCAATGGGACTGTTGGAGATGATGAAGCTAGCTCAGATGGTGGAGGATAGACTCACAGCAGAGCGATGGGTCATGAGAGCGGCTCCACTTTCCGCAGCCACGCACCTCCAGGAGAATAGGGGCACCTACAGGGGGAGTCCAAAATGGGAGCGCGCAATCTGGCAAGGAATGGAGCAGTAGTGCATAGCCGAGTGGGTGGTTTAGGCGTATGGCGGAGGCAAAGATGCAGAACAAGAATGCGAATGGGTTGTGTTTCCAGTGTGACGAAAAATTTACCCTGAAAACATCGTTGTCATGACCATACCCTCCAGGTTCTACTAGTGGATGAGGAGGATGAGGTTATGGATGTGAAAGAGGGAGCAGGAGCACTCCCACTTAGACATCGCAGAGGTCTCCCTCAACTCTGTAGTGGAGTTCACTCCGAACCACACTATAAAGTTGACCGGGAGGACTTCAGAGCAGGAGGTCACGATGTTGATTGATAGTGGGGGCCACCCATAATTTCATATCCAACCGGATGGAGGAGCATGGGTTGCAGCGCACCGGAGGCTTCGGAGTGATGAAGGGGATGGGGTATGTGGAGCATAATAGAGGAGTATGACGTGGCCTGATTTTCACTCTAGAGGATACAGATTGTGGAGGATTTTTTGACACTCGACCTGGTCAACACCGATGTTATTTTGGGTATGAGGTGGCTGCATTCCTTAGGTAATATAAGAATCAACTGGAAGCTACTGAGGATGGAGTTTCAGGAGACAGTGCGAATGTTGACCTTTCAGAGAGATCCTAGCTTGTGTCGAACCAGTGTTTTCTTGAAGATCATGGCTAAGGCGATCCAGACCAAGGGTGAAGGATTCTTGGTGGAGTTACAGAGGCTGGCTGGAGAGGAGATGATGTAGCAGGACATCCCATCAACGGAGCAATAGACTTTGTTTCGACTCGAGGGGGTGTTTCAGGCGTCTCGTGGCTCCCACCTCTCCTGTACCACGAGCATGCCATAGTCTTACAAGAAGGAATCTTTCCTATTAGCATCAGACCATACCACTATCCACAGGTGCAGACGGTGAAAATCGAGAAGATGGTGGCAGAGATGATTCAGGCTAGAGTGATACAGCCTAGTGTGAGTCATTTCTTGAGCCCGGTCCTGCTGGTGAAGAAGAATAATGGGAGCTGGAGATTGTGTCGATTACATGGCGTTGACAAGGAGACGGTGCCAGAAAAATTTCCTATCAATGTAATCGACGAGCTTTTGGATGAGCTTCACAGAGCAGCAGTCTTTTCCAAGATTGACTTGAAGTCTAGGTATCACAAGATCCGGATGCAAGCTGAGGATGTGGCCAAGACTACTGTAAAGACACATGAGGGTTACTACGAGTTTCTGATCCTGCCCTTTGGCTTGATCAACGCACTTGTCACTTTTTAGTTCTTGATGAACAAGGTGTTCCGTCTCTATTTGAGTATGTTTGTGCCGGTGTTCTTCGATGACATCTTGGTGTACATCCGGTCCATGGAGACACATGTGGAGCACTTAGATATCATGATGTAGGGAGCTGCAGAACCACCAGCTTTATGCCAATAAGAAGTGCATGTTCAATAAGTTGAGTGTGGAGTACATGGGGCATGTGTTGGTGGATGGGGTAGGGACGGATAAATCAAAGATTGCAGCCAGGATGGATTGGCCATGTTCTACCACTCTGTGAGGGTTGAGGTTTCTTGGGACTGACGGGTTATTACATGAAGTTTGTTAAGGGGTATAATACCATCGCTTGGCCACTGACGAAGCAGCTTAAGAAAGAAAACTTTAATAGGGTGAGGAAGACACTCAAGCTTTTAAGGCCCTGAAGAGGGCCATGACAATCGTACTGGTGTTGGCCCTTTCTGATTTCAGCTGTACTTTTGTTTTAGAGATAGGCGCTTCTGGTAATGGTCTAGGCGCAGTGCTGATGCAGGACCATAGGCCGGTCGCTTACTTTAGCTAGGTGCTGACAGAGAGAGCTCGGCTTAAGTCCGTTTATGAGCTCAAGTTAATGGTTATTGTGCTAGCAATACAGAAGTGGAGACCATATTTGCTTGGCTGTGCTTTATAGTTAGTACGGATCAAAGAAGCCTCACGTACCTATTGGAGTAGCGGATGGTGACTGAGGAGCACCAGAGGTGGCTGACCAAACTACTAGGGTATAATTTTGAAATCCAATACATGTCGAGACTAAAAAATAGCACAGGGAATGCTTTATCACAGCGAGAAGTAAATTCACATTTGGCCGCCTTATCGGTACTGGTGATTCTTGGTTAAGAGCCCTTGATGCGTAAAATTGAGGATGAGGGTCTGGTGAAGATTCGGTCCGCATTACTACAGGGCTCGGCGAAACATAGATGGTATTCATTAGAGAGGCATCGTCTCTTGTAAAAGGGGCGGTTAGTCTTGTCTAGGACCTCTATACAAAGGGGCGGTTAGTCTTGTCTAGGACCTCTATACATATCCCGAGCATATTAGAGGTGTTTCATGGGAGTGCAGTTGGAGGCCACTTTAGAGTCCTAAAACCTACCAGCGCCTATCTAGAGAATTATTTTGGGAGGGGATAAGGAATGATGTTGCGAAGATGGTAACGAAATGTGACGTCTGCTAGCATCACAAATATATGACGATAGCTCATAGGCTTTTGCTACAACCCATATCCTTCCCAGGTCAGGTCTGGGAGGAAGTGACGATGGATTGATGAACTGTCGAGGTCTGAGAGGTGTTCAGTCATCCTAGTGGGGTGGTGGATCGACTCAGCAAGTATACATACTTCGTGGCACTTCGACATCCTTACATCGCAATGACAGTAGCGGTGATATTTACCAGTGAGGTGGTGAGGTTGCAAGAGGTCCCGAAGTCCATCGTGTCTGATCGGGATCAAGTTTTCCTTAGCCATTATAGAGGGAGTAGTTCAGGATGCAGAGAAAACAGTTGAATATGAGCACCGCCTACCATTCCCAGAAAGAAGGCCAGGCGGAGGTCGTCAACCGGAGCATCAAGACATATTTGTGCTGTTTTGTTTCAAAGATTCTGAAGCAGTGTGCGAAGTGGATAGCATAGGCAGAGTATTGGCACACCACATCATTTCACACTGCTGCTCAGATCAGTTCCTTCCGAGTTTTGTATAAGTGTGGCCCTCTGCATCTACTTCACTATGGCCACATTTATACACCAGTTTCTCAGATGGAACAGTATTTAGAGGAGAGAGACAGAATGCTGGAGGAGTTGAAGCGCCACCTGATGAGAACCCCGTAGAATATGAAGACACTGGCTGATGGACAAAGGAGAGAGTTGCATTTTGCGATGTGTGACAAGGTATATTTGAAGCTACAACCGCGATATTTGGCGCACAGGAGGAATGAGAAGTTGTCACCCTGCTACTTCGGTCCTTATGAGGTTGAGTTAAGATTGGTCAAGTGGCATATAGATTGAAGTCGGCACCGAGTCAGCCATTCATCCAGTTTTTCATGTATCTCAGTTTCGTTAAGCCATCGGAGACCACACCCCTTCTTCACTCCACGGACTTTGACGATCGATGTGGCAAAGATCTTGGAACCGGCAGAGCTGAAGGGGGTTTGCCAGAGGAGTTTAGGGGCACTGTAGGTGTTGATTCAGTGGAAGTGCCTTCTAGACCATGAGACCGCTTGGGAGCCTAACGGAGTTATTGCGCGACGGCTTTCAGATCCACCGTTAGGACAAGGTAGGTCTTTTAGAGATGATGAGATCATAACATAACATAAGAGGCGACACAGAGCAGATCATAGAGTGGCTAACTAGCCCAGGGGCATTTTTGTGAGGTTCTAGGCGTTTTTGTGAATTGTTGGATTTCGGATGCCTTTTTGTAATTATGGACAGATCTGTCCATATTGATGTTGGGTGTTGGAGCTAATGCTCTTCATGTTAAAAATGTGAAATAAAACTCTAGAACTAGAGTAGAACCCTAGATATATAAGGATTAAGCCTTGTTTCTTAAATTAAAGGCTAGAAGAGAGATTTTCTCTCGAAAGCAATCAATTGTATCGTGTGTTTTCCTCTTATGTATAAAAATCTGAACTTTTTCTCTTTAAAACCCTAGTTTTTCCTATCAAATAGGGCATCCAACTTGATCTTGATAATGTGATTTATAATTGTAGCCCCATATCCAATAAGCCTAATACCTAATTCTTAGGGCTTGGATCCTGCAATAACATCATATATAAGAATATCATCTCTATTTTGTCCAATGCTTATTGGCCAATCATTCCTATTTAGCATAATATTCAATTGTCATAAGGTTCATAACAAGGCTATCACCATCACACAAGTTGGAAGCGGGAAGGGATGTGTTGGGAATTTGAAAAAGAAGAAAATTGGAGATTTGATAACTTTTCAGACCTTACACACCGGAAATATAATGATCAATGACTCGCATGCCTTACATGTAGAGATTTTTTAGACCTCCCATTTAAGCAACCAAGCCTACTTTCACACACCAATGAAAAGATTTGATTTTCAAGAGAAACTAAGAGTTTACACCAAAGTTTCTATTCTATTCTTCATTGATAAAAAATAAATAAGTTTGTGCCCTTAGGCTTACAACTTGGTTTTCAAAATCGCATCTAATATGAGATTAAAATTCTAAAATAACTAAAACAATATATATAAATAAAAATTTCAAAAAAAACTCTAACTCTATCCTAAATAAAAAACTAGAAGACTCAAAATAACTAGAATACTCAAAGAACTCAAACTTTATCGATATCACTATGTCAAATATAAAATCTAAAATAAAATAAAATCAAACTAGGTAAATCCTCATCATTTTTTCCAGCTTGAGAACTTCACCACCTGATGAATGATGTAGGAATAACACAACCAGTCAGAAATCAAGATCAACTCAATGATGGCACATGTGAAGGGCAAATAGTAAATGACGTGAATGAATATATGTCTTTAATCTCCTGTGAAATACTTGACTCAGTCACATCTTTGCAATGCTTATTGAAAACATGTATGATAAAAGTAAAGCATTCTCATTGGCTTTAGAACGATCCTCTCTGGGTAAACTCTAATCTTATCATTCATAATTATAAATTCATGTAAATTTCTTTTTGATTAGCAACAAACTTGTATCGTTGTTAATTGCAAGAATTTCATTAGTCTTGAGATGCAAAGAATTAAAATCATATGCAAAATGCATAGTGAATGCACTAGGGATACACTCAAAACTGAACTTTAAAGAACTGAGATTTATGTAATGGGTTATTTGAGTTAGAAGCTTATTAAGGATTAATCCTTTTTTACTTTTAATTATACTCTTAGGTAGTGATTGTTTTACATATGTAAATAGATTTATAGCGGATTTTTGAAATACGGAAATGATGGTTAAAAAACAGATATACTAAAAATTGAAATCTCTTTTTTTATAGCTCCAAAAATATCCTAAAAGTTTTGTACGATAAGCAGTTAAAATAAATTTAATAGTATAGAAAGAAAAGGATAATACATTAAATTATCAAAATAGAAATAAAGTTTTATATATTTATATACATATGTATATATAAACTGAAATTCGAAAGATATAGGTTAGAAACTTTATAAGATGGTAATTAAAAATTTTTGATGAGAAATTTCGAAATTCAAAGAATGCATTCAAGTTAACCGAAAGGTAGGAACTCTAAGTTCATGCTTTTTTTTCAAAGAATTGAAACTGGGGGAGGAATTCGAAAAAAAAATATTGAAAATTCTTTAGACGGATCGGGAGGCTGAATGGAAAAGATTCAACGATTGACGACTAACGACGAACGGATCACGTGATTCAAGGGTAAGGAAAAGAATCGAATGATCCAAACGTAAATATGACTAGGAGATGAACCATGAAAAGCCACGGTGGAATCCTACGGTCAATGGCACAGAAGGGTAATGATCAGAAAGATGCTAGAAGTTAGGGATTCTAATTATCGGGCCGTCTAAAGATCAGGAGAACTCGGTACTAAGACTTCCTAATGAGTTAGACTGTAATCAGGATCTAAGGGGAATGTTCCTAAGAGAATCAAGTTTATGTTCTGATGGGCCCGAAGTCGATGGACCCGAGCGAACGACTAAAAGGAGGGCTGTAGAAATCCAACACGGTCAGAATCAAGTGTGGGCTACTAAGGTATCCTAGGACGAGGATGACTAAATCTTAACCAAGGTGTCAGACTATCAAACCTGGATGTCTATCTAAGTCTTCCTACCATCTAAAAGTGGAAATTAGACTTGTACATGGATATTAAATGAATGCGATACTCTTATTGTTCCGAACTTTTGCAGGACCTGCATGGGCCACCACTAAAACCTGTCACGCCCCGCTTCCCAAAACGACAGAAGCGAAACGTGACAAGGCCCGCTTAGGCCGGAGCTGTGAAGCTCGGACCCAATAAGCGTCTGTAGGGGTACCATTTTAAAATTTTCAGGTTCTTGCATTAATAAGATTCGGAAATAGAAAGTACAGAAAGAAAGTGGCATTCATTAATATAGAGAGATAATATACAGCGAGTACAAAAGTCTACAAAGAGAAGCATAAGCGGCAACAAACTACAGAAAAGGAAACTAATAGTGCGAAGCACCAAACCTAGGCAGAGAGTAAAGTGGTGCTACCCACCCAGATTAAAAAGTAGTAACCTCTAGAAGTCCGCAACGGTGGGAAACGTCTAAGTCTGGTCCTCGTCAGGTACGTCCTCCGGGTCGACATCCTCTGGCTCCACGTACTCCGGTGTGTCCGACTCGTCCACGTACTATTGCTCAACACCTGACGTACAGCACCCAAAAGAGAGAAATTGTACGTCAGGTAAAGTCTACAAAAAGGGTTAGACTCTACTGCAAGTGCACCGAACTATTAAACAACAGTTTACTGGTTGATTAGCATGCTGAGGTTATAACAGAGTATCAAAAGGAAGTAAACGCAGCAGGAAAGTAAAGCGTAGCAAGCAGTAGTCGTAGCGTGTGCTACCGACTACGGGACTAAGCTAAACGGGTCCAAACAAGACGTGACAAGACAAGACAAGACGGGACATGACAAGACACGTGTGACTCGAAGGGTTCACGCCTTACGGTTCGAGGGGGGTAAGACCCTCTCCCCGTGCGCACGCTCAACCCTACCCCAACCCAAGTGCACAAGACAAGTCCGTACAAGGGATCACTCACTCTAGCTTGGTGAGTGCCATATTGCCCGCAGGCTGTGTATCCGTACAAGGGATCACCCACTCACTGGTGAGTGCCATATTGCCCACAGGCTGTGTATCCGTACAAGGGGACACTCTCCAAGCTAGAGAGTGATCCCTTGGCTAGAGTAAGTGATCCCTTGTACGGACTTGTCTTGTGCACTTGGGTTGGGGTAGGGTTGAGCGTGCGCACGGGAAGAGGGTCTTATCCCCCTCGAACCGTAAGGCGTGAACCCTTCGAGTCACACGTGTCTTGTCATGTCCCGTCTTGTCTTGTCTTGTCACGTCTTGTCTGGACCCGTTTAGCTTAGTCCCGTAGTCGGTAGCACACGCTACGACTACTGCTTGCTACGCTTTACTTTCCTGCTGCGTTTACTTCCTTTTGATACTCTGTTATAACCTCAGCATGTTAATCAACCAGTAAACTGTTGTTTAATAGTTCGGTACACTTGCAGTAGAGTTTAACCCTTTTTTAGACTTTACCTGACGTACAGTTCCTCTCTTTTGGGTGCTGTACGTCAGGTGTTGAGCAATAGTACGTGGACGAGTCGGACACACCGGAGTACGTGGAGCCAGAGGATGTCGACCCGGAGGACGTACCTGACGAGGACCAGACTTAGACGTTTCCCACCGTTGCGGACTTCTAGAGGTTACTACTTTTTAATCTGGGTGGGTAGCACCACTTTACTCTCTGCCTAGGTTTGGTGCTTCGCACTATTAGTTTCTTTTTCTGTAGTTTGTTGCCATGCTTATGCTTCTCTTTTTAGACTTTTGTACTCGCTGGATATTATTTTTCTATATTAATGAATTACACTTTCTTTCTGTACTTTCTATTGTTCCGAATCTTATTAATGCAAGAACCTGAAAATTTTAAAATGGTACCCCATACAGACGCTTATTGGGTCCGAGCTTCACAGCTCCGGCCTAAGCGGGCCTTGTCACGTTTCGCTTCTGTCGTTTTGGGAAGCGGGGCGTGACAGGTTTTAGTGGCGTCTCGTCCAGGTGTCGTGTCCGCGGTAGTCCGTCTGAAACAGTGTCACGGCGACGGTGTCAGGTCGCGTTTTTCAACAAATCCTATTAGGGTTTGTTTCTAAAATTGGCGGGCTCAGGTGAAATGTATTCTTCTTCAACTAGTTCATCCTCATTATTAACCTCTCTTAAAGTACGTTTGTATTATGGCACTGACTAGCAAAAATAATCAAAGCCCGGACATATAAAATATTACATCTTTTTATGTTTTTGTTGTAATGGCTCTCTAACCTCGGTTATGTTATCACTTGACCAATTAAATTAATCACGTGCTTTAAAATAAAGCTTCCAATTTATGGGAGCTCTTATGGATTTTAAATTTAGGTTTTGGTTGAATGCTTGTTGCACATTATCTATAATGTGGGGAAACATCTCGTGCCTGATGTCTGCTCTCAATTCAAAACAAAACCTAGCAAGTGTATATCGAGTATCTTCTTGTAGATTATTCCTCACAAATAGGTCATTGAAGTAAGGCAGTGTGGCAATTTTCAGCTAGGCCCAATAGCCCGGCACGATAAGACTGGTCTGGGCTGTCAATTTTGGCCCAAAATCCTTATTGGGCCGTGCCAGCCCAGTCATGTTCCTTATCGTGCAGAGCCTGGGCCGAGCTATCCGGCCCATTAGGCGGCCTGGCCCGAGCCGAAAATTAGAAAGAAAAAAGACCATCTCCTCACATATTGGGCTCATCACGATATCTTAAACATACAAAAAATTTATATGCCATTTTCCGACCATACTTAACTTTGTTGAGTTTGTAATGGAAGTTTGGTTTACTTCAGACAAAAACGAGTTTTATATTGTTTGCTAAGCTGTTACACAATTAGATTCTTGGTTGTGCCATTGCCATGCAAATGACAATGACACTAACTTCACTCTGAAGTTTCCTTGTCTGGAAATTTTTTTTCGCAATATTGCTCATTTTACACTACCATATCTAACCAGCCAAGCTCGTAATGCGATTAGGGTTTTTTGTGGACTAAAAAGAGGGATTTTTTGGGTGAAGAGCAATAAAAATAGGATTTTTATTGCAATATCAAACCTGAAACGATAGGATTACTTCTACAAATTAACCTACTCGCTAAATAACAATTACGAACAGAGAAACAATTAACTAGGGAATAAACTAAGGTAAAAGGGAAAAGTACTCACACACAAATCTACGATCATTTCCTAGGGCCAGCCGGCATCTTGCTTAAGGGGGTGATTAGCAAAAGGTTAATTTACGAAGTGGCCCCTCTTCTTAGTCCCGGAATTACAAGTTTTCCATCGGGTCCCTGGGCCCGCGCCTCCGTCTCCTTGAATATAATTGAACTGGTGGACCTGTGCCTCCCAAGGCACAGGTCCACCAGTTCAATTAGCCCGCACTGCATCCACATCGTTACTCCGTCTCAAAAGTACCACCTTGTCCTCAAGGTGGAAGTCTGAAAAGTGGTTTCGTATCACTTCACGAGCCTCCCATGTCGCGTCATAATCCGGCATTCCCCGCCATCTGATTAGCACTTCGGCTTCCCTTCTGCGTTCTACCAAACACCATTGAGCTCCTGTAGCTCTAATAATACTTCCATGTCATCTGTCAATGTGGAAGGGAGGGAAGGCAAGAGTGTGTGGTCGCCAATAGCACGACGTAACTATGACACGTGGAACACTAGATGAATGGTAGATGTAGTAGGTTACTTCAGGTGATATGCCACCTTCCCAATCTGAGCGATAACCTCAAAAGGCCCATAGTATCGAGCTGTCAACTTCTCAATGCTCATATGCACCAAAGTCTTCTGTCTGTAGGGCCACAACTTGAGGTACACCATATCCCCTACGGCAAACTACACATCTCTCATGTGCTCATCAGCTTTAGCCTTCATAATCTGCTGGACCTGCAATAAATGTCTCTTCAGCTCCTCCAAGTGTCTATCCCGCTCATCTAAGTACTCTACCTGAGATACTGGAGTCAGGCTACGGCTGTAATGGATCAGTTGAGGAGGGCCCGTTCATAAAGAATGCGAAAAGATGTGCTCTGTGCTGCCGAGTGGTACGAAGTGTTGTACCAGTATTTCGACCATGCCAACCACCTGGTCCACTGCTTCGGTGAGTCTGAAGCAAAGCACCTCAAAATGTCTCTACACTCCTATTCACCACCTCTATCTAGCCATCTGTTTGTAGGTAATAGGCCTTGCTCCTCTTTAGCTTAGTTCCCTACACCTTGAACTCCTTCCAAAAGCTGCTCATGAAAATCTTATAGCGATTTGACACTATCGAAGCAAGAAACACATGCAAGCGGACCACCTCCCTCATGTATGTTGTAGCCACAGTGCCCGCTGTAAAAGGCTGTCGCAAGGAAATGAAGTGCGCTGCTGAGACGGTCCACCACTACAAATATAATCGTGAAGCCCTCTGAACGTGGTAGCCCTTCAATAAAATTCATACTAATATCCTCCCAAACCCTCTCAGTCAGGGCTAGTGGCTGAGTAGTCCTGCGAGAACCATCGCTAAATATTTGTGGTGTTAACAAAGGTCACACTCTGCTATCATCCCAGCAATGTCCCGCTTCATCCCCGGCCAGTATAACTCCGTAGCCATTCTCCAGTATGTCTACTACACCCTCGAGTGCCCTCCTACTGAGCTGTCATGGAACTCCTGAAATATCAAGGAAACATGGGTAGACTTCCTGGGTATCACTAACCTCCCCTGATATAGGCCCACTTAAAGTGTACCCACGGATGATCAGCTGAGCCCTGCTGTAGTGCCTATCGTATCTGTTTCAGCCCCTCATCAGCCTTACTCTCTCTCCCCAAGGGCTCACAATCTAGAAGGACCGGTACTGATACTGCCGACATTTCTGCTATCTCCTCTCTACGTGACAGAGCATCTGCTGTTTTGTTCTCCAATCCTGGCATGTACTGTATCTCGAAGGTGTAGTGTACCAGCTTGGAGAGCCACTTCTGATGCTCCTCGGTGACCATGTGCTGCTCTAATAGGTACTTTAAGCTCATCTGGTTGGTCCTCACAATAAATCTCCTCCCAAGTAAATAGGACCGCCACTTTTGAATGGAGAGCACAATCGCCATCAGCTCCCTCTCTAACACTGATTTCAGTCTGACTTGTGCTGACAGAGTCTGATTGAAATAGACTACTAGCTGCTTGTCCTGCATCAACACCGCCCCCAATCCATATCCTGAAGCATCTGTGTCTATTACAAAGGGCTTGCTGAAGTCTGGCAAAGATAACACTGGTACCGTCGGCATTGCCTGCTCCAGGGCATCAAATGCCCTGGTAGCCTCCTCACCCCCACAGGAAGCTGTCCTTCTTGAGCTGCTCCGTCACTGGCCACGCAATCGTGATGTACCCTTGGACAAACTTTATGTAGTATCCAGTAAGGCCCAAGAAGCCCTGTAGGCCTCGTAGCGTCATGGGTCACGGCCAGTCTAACATTGCAGCAATCTTCTCCTGGTCTGCCGCCACACCCTCAGCTGAAACCACGTAACACAAGTACTCCACATGTAGCTATCCAAAAATACATTTCTTCACATTGGCGAATAATTGATGCTCCTGCAACTCATGCAAACCTGCTTGCAAATACCCTACATGCTCCTCCAAGCTATGATTGTAGATAAGTACGTCATTAAAAAATACCAGGACAAAACTCCGTAAGTAAGACTGAAACACCTTGTTCATCAAGGCCTGGAAAGTCGCTGGAGCATTCGTCAAGCCTAAAGGCATGACGAGGAACTCATAGTGCCCCTCATGAGTCCTGGACGCCGTCTTTGGCACATTGGCCGTCCTCATTTGGATCTGATGATACCCAGACTTTAAATCGATCTTCGAGAATATCGTTGTCCCATAGAACTCGTCAAGTAGCTCATCGATCACTGGAATAGGAAACTTATCAGGTATCGTCTCCCTATTCAGTGCTCCGTAGTCCACACAAAATCTCCAACTACCATCCTTTTTCTTCACAAGCAGGACTGGGCTAGAAAATGTGCTCACACTTAGGCTGAATCACACATGCCTGCAGCATCTCGCTAACCATCCTCTCGATCTCATCCTTCTGCACCTGAGGCTATCTATATGGTCGAACGATGATGGGTGACACCCCCTCTCTCAAGACTATGGTGTGCTTATGATCCCTGGGTGGCTGAAGCCCCTGCGGAGTCTAAAATACAACCTCATAATGGCTCAGCAACTGCTCTAATTCCGGTGCTATAACCTACTCTTGATCCACCGTCCTCTCTTCCAGTGACACCTCCTGGAGCTCCACTAAGTATCCCCCTCTTGACATGTGAAGTGCATATGTCATGGCTTTGTAGGAAACCATGGTACGACATAAGCTGGGATCCCCCTGTAACACCACAGTCCTCCCTCCGTCCAATCTGAGCAGCTTCCAGTTGGTTTTGGTCTCCCCCAATGTCTGCAACCACTTCATCCCCAGAATGATATATGTGCTCTCCAACTTCAGAGAAAGGAAATCTACGATGATCTGTATCCTCTGAATCGTCACGATAACGCCCCGACAGACACCGCTGCTCTGCGCCACCTGACCCGTGTCTAACATTGCTCCATATCTCCCCGTGTCACTAAGTTATAGCCTCTGCTCGTCTACTAATCTGCTGGAGATGAAGTTGTGGGTAGCCCCACTATCCACCAACACAATCACGTCATGATCGATCACCTTTCCCACCAATTTTATGGTGTGGTTCGGTGTAAACCCTACCACGGAATTGTGGGAAACCTCAACTACGTCCAGGTGCAGGTGCTCCTGCTCTTCCTTATCCTCGCCAGCCTCGAGCTCCACCACATCATCCTCCTCATTCTCATCGTTCACTATCAGAATTTGAAGAGTACAATCCCCACACCGATGTCCTGAAGTAAATCTCTCGTTACATTTGAAGCACAGACCCGTGGCACGCTTGTCCCGAATCTATGCACCAGTCAGTATCTGGCATCTGGGTTGTGGCTCTACCCTCTTCTCCTTGCTGACTGCTGTGAATCCTGCAGTAGTGGTCGCCTTCTGTCCTCCTGCCGACGTATGTCCTCGAAAAGAGGTGCCTCCCAATGCCCCACGGACCATCCTCTCTTAAGTCTTGATGATCCTCCACCATCCTTGCCAAATTCATCATCTCCCGCAGATCCCCAGGCCGCTGGATTCTGAGCCTCGATCTAATGGTGAGTTTCAACCCCTTCATAAAGCACCCTTCCAAGGACTGTCATGAAACTCTGCAAACTCTGCTACATAACATATCGAACTTCTTGATGTAGCTTTTACAGTAGCTCTCACAGTCTCATCCTACCTCAACGTATACAACTTCTCACAAGCTCCACCAGCCTGCACCTCCCCAAAACGCTCCAGCAAGAGGGTGAACCCCACGTACGAAACAGCTTTTGCTATTGTGTCCATCTAAACCATCCCAGTGCCTCTCCCTCCAAACAGACTCCCACTACCCTGAGCCGTCCTCCTCCTGTACCACCGCCACCTCAAAATATCTCTCCACGCGGTACAACCAGTCATCGGGATCTTCTCCCTTGAAAATGGACGTCTTCAGATTCCTCTCCCGGTTCTCCACAGCAAACCCTCCTGGGCCTCTGATGCAGCGGGTATCAAAGGGCACGACGCACGAGGAGGCTAGGGCAAGGGGTCCGGTTCAAGTGTACCAAAGGAAGAGGCGACTTGGGTCCGTCACGGAACCGGTCCCAAACTTGTAATTTCGCATTCACAGAGGAGGGTCATTTAGTAATTCGACATTTGACTGATCCCTCCCCTAAACAAGGGCCGGTCGGCCCTAGCAAGGGTTATTGAAGAATTGACAATGTACTTTATTTTCCTAGAACCCTAGAATACTTTCTCTAATAATTCTCTATTGCTCGTTATTTTAGATTAATTGTTCTAGTTTTATTAAGTAATTTCAGATCAACTCTTCGCATTTAAACCCTAGAATTAGTAGTCCAAAGCCATAAAAATCCAACATTTATCCCCACAAAAAGCCCTAGACGTATCAAATTGGTATCAGAGCAGTAGATTCATGATAAGCACACGATCTATGGAGTGGATCGAAGTGTTGGAAGTGAAAGTGGAGAGGATTGAAGTCCAAATCAGCAAAGGCTTTATTGATGCTAAAAAGGAAGACGCAGAGATGGCCGCAGAGATTCGAGCGGAAATAAAGGAGAATCAGGCGAAAATTGAAACAAAATTGACGGCAATAGCGGCGTTGTCTGCAAATCTCAACTCAAAGGTGGATCCAAGCAAAAAGGAATCACCTTTGGCGAATGACAAAGGCAAAAAGGTGATTTTTGACGAGGGGCCGGAATATGGTGACGACGGAGAATGGGAGGCGTCTCAGGCTATGATTACGGCGCGGGATGGAGTGAAGAGTGTCGGAGGGGGCGGCAACCACTCCGACAGGCCCAAGGGGGCTGGCGAACCCACAAGAGGGGCGGCATGAGCCGCCCGCCCCTCCTGGGGGTGCGCCACCCCCTAGGGCCTCGGTGGTGCCCCGCTGGCCCAAATTTTAGGCCGGCCAGGGCTGCCGAGCCCATGGGAGGCTGCGGCAGGGCAATTAGGGGGGTTCCGACCCCCCGGAGGCGCCAATGGGGGCAGCGAGGCAAGGAGGGGGGCAGCAGCCCTTGTCGAGTATTTCAGGGGCCCCGTGGGCCCAGCACGGGTCCCGATCTGCACAATTTCCAGAATTTCAGCCACCTATGGGACCTGGCGGAGGATTTCAGCAACCTGGAGGACGCCACCAGTTTCCTAGAGGCCCGTCGACTCGGCCCCCACTTTTTGGGGGAGTGACGGGAGATTGGAGAGCACACCAGGGCCCTCCTAGGGGCCATCAGGCAGAGTATGGACATCCACAGAGGGATGCGAGTGGAGACTGGCAGTGGGATGGAACGGATGGAGGTGTCCGAGATCGTATCGATGCATATTTACCTGACAGACCACGGGGTATCAGCCGAGGGGAGGGTTTCATCCATAGGAGAGAGCCGGATTCGCTGGGGAGAGACCTCTGAGGAGGCTGTATGTGCCTATTTTTGAGGGAGGAGATCCTGATAACTGATTGTATCGGGTGGAGAGGTACTTTGAGGTGTCGGGAGTATCCGGGAAGGACTGGCTTCGAGCGATAGGGGTCTGTTTGGAGGAAGAGGCCTTGGGTTGGTTCAGGTGGACTGATCACCAGCAGCCCTTTCAGACTTGGAAGGAGTTCATTTCGCTCTTGGAGGAGCGCTTTGGTGCAGGGCAGTGTGGGGGACTTTTTGAGAGGCTTTATTCATTGAAGCAGGTGGGGAGCGTAGGAGATTATATTAAGAAGTTTGAGTCGATCTGCCACCGAGTCCGAGGAGTGTCAGAGGAATCATTGGAGGACTACTTTATGAAGGGGCTGAAGCCCACGGTTAGATCTAGACTGAGACAGCTACAGACAGTGGGTCTACGCGGGATGATGACGTTGGCAAGGAAGGTGGAGGATCATCAGGAAACGGAGAGGAGAGCCCGCGGGGTGTGGGGAGGTACCACCTTTCGTGGACAAGGGTCAGCTACCTGACAGAGGACTGCTCCTACACCAGGGGCCGCGCCTGCCCAGGTAGTTACAGCCATTGCCGGGGGCAAGAGGGACAGTAGACAGGAACCTCGGGCAGGAGGGCAGCTACAGAGGATGACTGATGCAGAGATGAGGGAGAAGCGAGCGAAGGGATTATGCTTCAGGTGTGATGAGAGATTCACCACAGAACACCAATGCGCGGATCGGACTTTTCGGATACTGTTAGTGAACGATGATGACGAGGAGGACGATGTCGTCATACTAGAGGCAGGAGAAGATGAGGAGGAGACTGAGCACCAGCACTTGGACTTGGCAGATGTATCCCTTAATTCTGTGGTGGGTTCACACCGAACCACACCATGAAATTGGTGGGACATGTGGACGGTCAGGAGGTGATCGTATTAGTAGACAGTGGGGCCACCCACAACTTCATCTCCAGCAGGTTGGTGGGAGAGCAGTGACTATAGCTGAGCCTGAGCGGCACAGGGAGGTATGGAGTGATGCTGGGCACTGGACATGTGACACACAGCACCAATGTCTGTCGCGGAGTGATCGTGACGATTCAGAGAATACAGATTGTCACATATTTTCTTTCCTTGGAGTTAGGGAGCACCGATGTCATCCTGAGGATGAAGTGGTTGCAGACACTGGGGAAGACTAGGACGAACTGGAAGATGCTGAGGATGGAGTACCGGGATGGGGGAGGACAGTGGTCTTACAGGGGGATCCCAGTCTCTGTCGTTCTTTAGTGTCCTATAAGGCCATGTCTCGAGCAATCCACACAACAGGGGGAGGTTTTTTGGTCGAGCTACAGGCAGTGGCAGCAGCAGAACAGGGGAGGACCAGGCACAGGCGGTAGCACCAGAGATTGAGCAGATGTTGGTTCAGTATGAGGTGTTTCAGACACCACAAGGGCTACCACCGCACCGAGACCACGAGCACGCCATCGTCTTACGGAAGGGCGTGTCTCCCATTAGTGTGCGCCCCTACAGATATCCGCAGGTGCAAAAGGATGAGAAAGAGAGGTTGGTAGAGGACATGCTGCAGACAGGGGTGATTCAACCGATTACTAGCCCGTTCTCCAGCCCAGTTTATTGGTTAAAAAGAAGGATGGCAGCTGGAGATTCTGTAAGGAGACCGTTGCAGATAAGTTTCATATTCCGGTGATTGATGAGCTTCTGTATAAGCTCCACGGAGCTGCATGCTTTTCTAAGATCGATCTCAAGTCGGGGTATCATCAGATAAGGATGAGGGCAGCTGATGTGCCCAAAAGGGCTTTCAGGACTCATGAGGGGCACTATGAGTTCCTCGTCATGCCTTTCGACCTGACGAATACTCTAGCGACCTTTCAGGAACGGATGAACAAGGTGTTCCAACCTTACCTCTGGAGATTTGTGATGGTATTCTTCGATGACATCCTCGTGTACAGTCGCAGTGTGGAGGAGCATATTGGGCACCTGTAGGCGGTGTTGCATGAGTTACAGGAGCGGAAGCTGTGTGCTAATAAGAAGAAGTGTTTGTTTGGTCAGCTTCAGGTGGAATATTTCATATATATTGTCTCAGCTAAGGGGGGGTGGCGGCAGATCGGGCCGAGATCGCAGCGATGTTAGAGTGGCCGATACCCACCACACTACGAGGCTTGCGTGGCTTCTTGGGCCTGACAGAGTATTACAGGAAGTTTGTCCAGTGGTACAGTTCGATTGCATGGCCACTCACAAAGCAGCTTAAGAAGGATAGCTTCCACTGGGGCGAGGAGGCCACCAAGGCACATTTGAGGCCTTGAAGCAGGCGATGACGACAGTGCCCGTCTTGACACTACCAGATTTCAGCAGGCCTTTTGTTATAGACACAGACGCATCTGAACATGGCCTGGGAGTAGTGCTGATGCAGGATCAGAGGCCTATTGCATATTTCAGCCGGAATCTATCTGCACGAGCGAGGTTGAAGTCAGTTACGAGCGGGAGTTGATGGCGAGCATGCTCTCTATACAGAAATGGCGGCCTTATTTGTTGGGGAGGAGATTCATAGTGAGGACTGACCAACTGAGCCTGAAATATTTACTTGAGTAGCGCATAGTCACAGAAGAGCATCAGAAGTGGCTCTCCAAGCTGGTCCACTACACCTTTGAGATACAGTACCGGCCAGGCTTGGAGAACAAGGTGGCGAACTCCTTGTCTCGCAGAGAGGAGCTCGCAGGGGTGGCAACCATTTCTGTACCGGTTCTCCTAGACTGGGAGCCGTTGGACAGGGAGATTGAGGCCGACACAGACTTGGCACAAATACGGGAGGCACTGTAGCATGGATCAACAGATTTTCCAGGATACACCATGAGCGGGCAGCACCATCTATATCAGAGGAGATTGGTAATTCCCAGGGACTCCACCCATATTCCGTTGATTTTCCAGGAGTTCCACGGCAGCGCCATCGGAGGACATTCAGGTATACATCGGACCTACAGGAGGATGTCTAGGGAGCTATACTGGTCAGGGATAAAGAAGGACATTACCCAAATGATAGCAGAGTGTGACGTTTGTCAGCGTCACAAGTATATGGCTATGGCACCCACATGACTTCTAAAGCCTTTGGCTCTACCGGAAAGAGTCTAGGAGGATATCGGCATGGACTTCATTGAGGGGCTTCCACGGTCAGAGGGCTACAACTCTATATTGGTGGTGTTAGATCGGCTCAATAGGTATGCTCATTTCGTGCCACTCAGACATCCATACACGGCAGTGACAGTGGCTACAGCTTTCATGCGAAAGGTGGTTCGCTTGCATGGTTTCTCCGCTTCCATAATGTCAGATCGAGATAAGGTCTTCATGAGCAGTTTTTAGCAGGAGCTTTTCAAGGTGCAAGGAACCAAACTGAGAAGGAGCACAGCCTATCATACACAGACAGATGGTCAGACAGATGTGGTGAATAGGAGTGTGAAGACCTATTTGAGGTGTTTTGCGTCAGATGCCCCGAGCAGGTGGGCCAGGTGGTTAGCATGGGCAGAATATTGGTACAACACCCCGTTTCGGATTTTGTATAGTCGGGACCCGCCTCAATTGATACACTATAGCAGAGGGACCACTCCCGTATCACGGGTAGAGGAGCATCTGGGAGAGCGGGTCAGATATTTGGAGGAGTTGAAGAAACATCTGCTGCGAGCCCAGCAGATCATGAAGACTAAGGCAAATGAGCACCGGAGGGATGTGCAATTTGCTGTAGGGGATCGGGTTTATCTGAAACTACGGTCCTGCAGACAGACGACTTTGGCCCGTCGGAGCAATGAAAAGCTGGCAACCCGCTACTATGGACCATTCGAGGTTACAGCTCAGATCGGGAAGGTGGCATATCGTCTGCAGTTACCCGCTACCTCCACCATTCATCCTGTGTTTCATGTCTCACAGTTGACGAGAGCCATTGGGAATCATACTCTATCACCGACTTTGCCACCTACTTTGACAGAGGACATGGAGGTGCTTCTTGAGCCTCAGGAGCTGACTGGGGTTAGACAGACCCCAGACGGGACACAGGAGGTGATGATTAGGTGGAGGGGCCTACCGGACTACGATGCTACTTGGGAACCGTTTACAGTGATACGCAACCAATTTTCAGAATTCCACCTTGCGGACAAGGTGGCACTTTTGGGGGGAGTAGTGATGCGGTGCGGGTATCAGAGGGCGCGGCGCGAGAGGAGGCTAGACCAAGGGGTCCGGTTCAAGTGTACCAAAGGAGGAGGCGACTTGGGTCTACCACGGACCCAGTCCCAAACTTGTAATTTCGCATACACAGTGGAGGGTCATTTAGTACTTCGACATTTGACTAATCACTCCCCTAAACAATGGCCGACCGGCCCTAGAAAGGGTTATCGAAGAATTGACAATGTACTTTATTTTCCTAGAACCCTAAAATACTTTCTCTAGTAATTCTCTATTGCTCGTTATTTTAGATTAATTGTTCTAGTTTTATTAAGTAATTTCAGCTCAGCTCTTTGCATTTAAACCCGAGAATTAGTAGTTCAAAGCCATAAAAATCCAACCTTTATCCCCACAAAAAGCCCTAGACGTATCAGTCTCCTCTCTCCTGTAGACAGTCCTGGCACCCCTGCCAAAACGGATGTGGCCCATCATGCAAATACCTCGCGGCAAGGTTCCGGGCTCCTCCATCTGTAACATTCCATGGCACGCCGCCCCAACCTGCTCCTCCACCCAGAGCATCTCCATGTTGTCGTCCGTAGTTCTCCTGGGATACTCTGTGTGGGCCCTGAAGCCCTCTCCAATCTCCTGTAATCCCCCCCAAAAGGCGGGGGAAAAGTCAACTGTCCTCCAAAAAATCGCGGATGTGCTCCGGGTGGCTGAAAGGCTCCAACGGTCCCATTCTGTCACTGAAACGGTGGTGGCTGCGTCTATCGAGCTCCGTACTGGGCCCACTGGACCTCCTGAAGGGGGCGGGGCCTGTCGGCCCCCTTTTGGGCCGGCGGCCCCTCAGAATATAGAGGCGGGGCCTGTCGACCCCCTGAGGGTTGGCGGGCCCTCTAATTTGGGCGGCGGGGCCTGCCGACCCCAGATCCGGTTCGGCGGGCCTCCGCTTGCTGCGGCCAGGGCTGACGGGGCACCGGTTTGGGCTGGCGGGGCCTGTCGGCCCCCAACAAGTTTGCCAGGCCCCTCCTTGCTGCCAGGGGGTCTGTCGCCCCCCGGGGTTCAGCGCACCTCCCGGAGGTGGAGAGGTGGTCGGGCGGCCCTCCGGCATTCCGGATCTATCGAACGGCGCTATCGGAGGGTGTGGAAGCCTTCGATCTGATGGTCCACCTTCTCGGCATTCTCTTCGTCTTCCACAAAGTAAATATCGACGTTGGCGAGGAGTCCCTTTTCAAAAATATCATCTTTCTCCTTCCCCTTCACCAAAGATTGTGACTTTATACTCGCTTCTAGCTTTTCTCCAAGAACCGCTATGCTTTGATTTGTTTCCGTCGAGTTTTGTTGCATGAACTCCATAAGTTGCGTGAAACGCCGATTCAATTGTTCCGTCGCTTCCTTCCTTACCCCTTGGAGCTTTTCATCAATTTTGCTGTCAAATTTCTCCATCGGCTCTTCGAGCAAATCAATCTGCTCCTTAGATCTCGTATTTGCCATGGATCCGGTGCTCTTATACCAAATTGATGCGATTAGGGCTTTTGGTGGACTAAACGGGATTTTTAATGGGAGAAGAGCAATAAAAATAGGATTTTTATTGCAATATCAGATCTGAAACAATAGGATTAGTTTACAAATTAACCTACTCGCTAAATAACACTTACGAATAGAGAAACAATTAACTAGGAATAAAGGGAAACGTACTCACATACAAATCTTCGATAATTCCTAAGGCCGGCCGGCCTCTTGCTTAAGGGTGGTGATTAACGGAAGGTTGATTTACAAAGCAGCTCCCCTTCTTAGTTTCGGAATTACAAGTTTGCCATCGGGTTCGTAGACCCGCGCCTCCGTCTCCTTGAATATGCTTGAACCGGTGGACCTGCGCCTCCCAAGGCTCCCCGCGCCCGCGCCGCATCCGCATCCGCTCGTTTGGTGGTTCTAGAAAGGAACAGTTGCAACTGCTTAGCCAAGAATTTTGGGTATGCTGCCAAATCTAACTCGAAAGCTAAGAGAATCAAAAGCGTCAGTTGCCAGTTGTGTACAAAGTTTTGAGGTTGTAGGTCTTTAATTATACATGCTTAACAGGCGATCGGGCCGGGCCGGGCGACCCGACGACCCGATTTATTATCATGACGTGCCTGGACCTCCCCTTAATGGCCTGAATTCTTATCGGACAATGCTGGTCCAGTCCTTTAGGAAAACCAGTCATAGCCCGTTAAGACCGTGCCGGCCCGAATTGTCAATTCAAGTTAGTCATGTATTCTTTCACAGTCATACTTTTTGACATAAGTCGTTCATTTTTTAATAGGTGATCTCTATATATAAGGCAAATATTTTTCTTTGAGTTTGATTTTTATTTCATCACAAGTCTGTACAGTTCTCGCATGCTCTCTCTCTCTCTCTCTCTCTCTCTCTCTCTCTCTCTCTCTCTCTCTCTCTCTCTCTCTCTCTCTATTGATATTCAGACAATATTGAAGACAATATTGACAAACCCTATCAATTTTATCTTAACAAATTGGACCTTTCGCTTGTTTAATAACTGATATCATTCAAACAAATGATCCATCTCTATTAGCCAATCTGATGTCTGAGAATTATAAGTTTCATCAAAGTTAAAAGCATCTATCTTAATTCAATGTGTACCGTGTAATGTTATCATCAAATTTCTCATCTTGTTATTTCGATTATTTTCAATTTTGATCATCCGAAGTTCATCATCAAATGTACTTTGTGATTCATCCTCAAAACTTTATTCTTTAGTCAATTTATTCTCTAGGGCTTCTAGGCTATCTCCTTTTCGATTTATGTTGTCGTTTAGTTCTAGGTATATCTTTTAAAGTTGATTTTCTAACTTTTAAATTGCATTATCATTCTGGTCCTAAGGTTTTGCCACTATATAATAACATGCAATGTCAATCAGCCACACATTTAAATGCAAGATCCTAAATACCAACTAAACGCATGCACTAATTATGCAAATAATAAAAAATCATAGGGTCCAAACCTAAATGACAATGCAATCTTAGATATGCTAATGCAACACACAGATCGAGACTATAAAATAATATAATAACAGTAAATCAACTAATTTGAACAAACTTAAATAGAGAATTTTTTTTAGAATTTTAACAATTAAAGATTTGATCGGAATAGAGATTATCTGGAGTGAAAATCAGCTTTGTAGTACTATATAAGGCCTTAGATCTTATAGAAATTTAATCCAGATGATCATGGTCAAAAATCTCATGTGAAAAGCTCAAGAAATCACCAAAATACGCTGAAATATGGTTTAAATATGTCTAAAATACTTAAAAATCAAAAAACTTCAAAGAAAATAAGAAGTCATACTATGCAGTGGCTTGACTCTGCTTGGTTTGGCTAGGCCATTGATCGGTCAGTAGCTAGGTCGGCTCGGGTCGACTTGGTCAGCTTGAGTCAGCTCAGGTCAGCTCAACTCGGCTCAGCTTCGGCTCGCTTGAGCCAATGAACAGTATTGACTCAGCCAAAGTTTTAAAACGCGAAGGCACGACGCGAGACGTTTTTAGGTCCGTGAGGCGAGGCGTAAGCCTCAAGGCGTAAGGCGTAAGCCTTCTACGTGTTGTGAGGCGTAACAATTTATAACCATATAATTATAAAATTGGGTAAGTAACATGAAAGTTTAAACGTTATACCCATTTCAATTATTCCGTCAAAAATGCTAGGCACGTGGAGGCACGTGATAAGAAGTGGACGAAAATACCCTCCCTCAACAACTCATTATTCCCACGGTTCAGCACTAAAGTTCCCGTGGGAGTGGAAGCAAAGTACTGGTAAGCATGAATTTATTACGCCTTTTACGCCTTTTTAGGCCTTTTACGCCTTTTACGCCTTTAGGAGCAACGCCTTTTACGCCTCACCCTCGCCTTTTTGCACTTCCGGTGAATGGCCGCCTCCGGAGGCACGCCTCAGGGCGCTGAGGGTGTGCCTCGCCCTGAGGCGCGCCTCAGGGCGTAAGCCTTTACAGCCTTTCAAAACTTTGGACTCAGCTGAGCTGATGAATAGTATCGATGACTGAGTCCGGCTCTACTTCTCGATGCGGCTCGACGATGGAAACGGCCCGTTAAAGCAGTTACTGTAACAATTCGGTGCATGTTAGCTTTCCAAGTGATTCTGACGACGATCGTTAGTGATTTTTAATGCTTCATGTTTGGCGTGATGTTGTCGTAAGGACCCTGGCTATGAGGAAAACACTAGAAGGAGGTTGAATAGTATTTATAAAATTTAAACGATAGGTATACCAATTTAAATTCCTAACCAACAATAAATGTGTAATTATAAATAAACCCAAAATGAAACAATGCTAACACAAAGTATGTTTCAAAGGTTCGAATTGCCCAAGTCAACTCCCGACTTGTTCCTGGTAATCCTACGTCTCTTCCACCCGGATACCTCCGGATATTCAAGTTAGAACCATAACTTGAGGTTTCCTTTAAACCCACTTGTAGCAACCCTACAAGTGAAATCGAAACACAATCGATGTCCTTGACTCCCACAACTTAGGATTAAGCAAACCACTCTCACATACCGAGAGTAAAACTAATATCGAAAGATATGAAATAACGAAATAGCAACACTTACAATCATATATGCCTTGAAGTAGAACTTGAAGGAGCAAGTATGTTGTGTGTAGAAGTCTCTTCCAAGAAGAGAGAACAAGCCCTTTCTCTTGTCACCACCAATTGCCTAGAGGATATCACTTTAATTCTAGGTTGGAGAGCAAGAGAGAGTGAGATTGGAAATCTAGGGCTTTGAATTTGAGAACTTTGAAAAACTTGAAGATGAAAGCTAGGGGTTTTCAAGAGATGATCAAGAAGATGAGTAACCCTTCAATGGAACAGTAGAAGCCCTCTTTATAGGTTCTCTAAACCCTCAAACAGAATCCCTTGAAACGGATAGAATTTACACACTCGACAGTCAACAGGTGAAGAAACCACAGTCGACTGCTGCACTGTGTCAGAGGGTAGGTGAGAATTCAAACGGTAACTTACCACATAGGACAGTCGACTGATGAAGGTCTGACAAGCGCCTGTAAACCCAACAGGCGACTGAAAAATCTTACAGACGACTGAGCAAAACATGAGTAAGTTAAGAAAATTCTGCAAATGTTGGAAAGAAGGGACATGCGACTGATGTGGTATCTACAGGCGCATGTGCTATGGCCAGGCACCTGTAAAACCAACATCAGACGTCTGGCCGTAACTTGCAGAGCTTGTCAAACACCAAGTGTTAATACAAGGATTGACAGGCGACTGAAGAAGAATTCACATTCGCCTGTGCTACGGGCAGGCGACTGTCAAGTCAACATCAGTCGTCTGGCCGAATGAAGAATATAATGATCTTTGGGCAGGAGAGAAACATGCGACTGACTAACAAATCACAGGCGCCTGAAACTTGGACATGCGCCTATATTTTGTACAGCAATCGCCTGAATAAAGTTATAGCTGAAAGCCCAAAAACCAACTGATAAAGTATGTGCAAAACAAACCACTGTGGAACAAATCATATGCGACTATTTGGAGACAAACGCCTGTAAAACGTTCAGCAGTCGCCTGTTGAAATCCCAAAATGCACATGCTTGAGAAAGGTGAATTGGAGGCCAACGAAATGTGATCTAATGATTTCCTAGGACAGAAATAAAGATATGTGTGTGCTTCGACATAGTTCTACTTCTAAGCTACATACTAGAAGAGAATAAAAAGATTACATCTTGTAATAGCATCTCTTCTTTCCAAAGAATGAGCTTGATGTCTTCTAGGAGCTTCATTCGTCATCTTTGATCATCCAATCCATTTTTCATGCTTTGATTGATCCTTGAGTGACATCCATTGCTAATTGATCTTCATGATATGCTTAGGCAATGGATTAACTACAAATAGGGGATTAGTCACAAGTATTTATGTTTGCTCATCATCAACACCAAGTAGGGAGAAGTCCAATACTCAACATTCTCCCCCGTTTTGATGATGACAAACAAACATAAACAAAAATATAAATAATTGTGCTTAATAAATACTTATTCCCCATACATAGATGCCAATCAAGTTAGTCAATATTCATAGGGGCATCTATAGATCAATTGAAGCAAACATGTAAGATATGCATGAATGAAATGATTTTAATGCTAAAAAATTAGGATTTTATAGTCCAAGTTCATTATATCTTACTCCCCATGAATCTAAGGCAACTTTAATCTTAGATTCAAGTTTAGAATTTACTTAGCACAAAATTATGAGATATGTTTATTTCTCTCCCCTATGACATTATCGAAAAAGTGGGAGTAGGAAAACAACAATAGTGCTAAATAAGTGCTAAAACAATTATGAGAGTCTAAAGATGGGATATATATTTAATGTAATACCAAAATAAAATCGAGAAAATACAAAGGTACATCACAATGATATATACCAAAAACTCATCAACATAAGAAATTTTAGTTGACTAAAGGAACAACAATCCAATATCAACATTTCAAAAACAAGAAAATGTCTCACATCACATCATGTATATAAATGAGCACACAGAGAGACACAATTTCACAACATATGAATACACAATGGAGCACAATATATAAGAACCAAAAAATATCATATATATATGAGTGAATATAAGGAGTACAAAAGACAAAATCAAATCAATGTACATCATCATCCATCAGTACAATCAAAAAAATACAGACAGACACTCAAACTCTCAACCCTAACAAAACAATCTAGGACTAAGGGTGAGAAGTCTCCGCGAAACGTCAATCCAGATCAGCTGCAGAGGAGTGTACGGGAGTAGCCAACTCAACATGGAATTCATGGGCCTCTGGATCATCAGAAATATCCTCGGGAAGAGGAGCAACAGCAACAGTAGAGGAGACATCCTGAGGATCCGGAGAAGTAACCTGCTCAGAAGCAGTGTCAACAGTAGGCTCAGGATCAGAGGAGGCTGAGAAGGCTAAGGTGATGGTACAAAAGACCTGAGATGGGTAAGGAAGGGATTGCCATGATGCTGGAACATCAAATAAAACAGCTCATAAGGCCAGAAACCTTCTCGTCCAACAGATCACGAGAGGGTGCAGCAACATCAGAGAGTGAAATATGAGCAGGCAAGGAGCCAGAGGAAGGAATCCTAAGAATGGTTCCTAGAAGAATATGGTCAAGCATGATACAAGTCCCCTGAACAACGATGTCAATGACACTCGTGTTAGCATATTCACCGCGAATGCGGTTGGCATAGAATAGCTTGACAATGAATGGATAACATGTCCTGGAGGACAATCTGATCAAGATCAGCAGGAGGAGGCCTGGGTGGATTTTGGCCTTGGGTTATAGCGGGAATAAACTCTGGGTGGGTGTCAGCAACCACACTAGTGGAACCAGCCTCAGTGGTAGGCTCATGGATGTGAACACCAATGGGTCTACGCTGACTCTTCTGAAGAGACTCAACGAAGTCTTCTTCTTCGGATGAAGAAGTAGAATTGGAAGCATCTGAAACATCGGAGGGGTTGCGCAAATTTGGTGCTGCTCTATAGGGGGTTTTCTTGGTATTAGCAGCAATGGGTTTAGGGTTCCTAGGCTTCCTAGGCACAACGACTTTTCCTTTGGTCTTGGAAGGAGCCATCGCACGAATCAAGAGAAGAACGATAAAGATAGAGCACGATCGAAAGAAAACACGAGAGATATACCAAATCCGCGACGAACAACGGAGAAGGAGAGACCCAAACTCTCGATCGAGTGATCGGGGAGAGAAATCGACGGGTGGGATCTATGAATCGATGAGGAAGACGAAGAGACGGTTGATGTTCGAAGGAGGAAGACGAGGGAAAACGATCGGATGAGAGAGAAAGATCTGACGGCATCGTGTACTTCAATTGGGGGCAAATAAATCTGGGCCGTTGGATCGTCAGATCGACAGCTCAGATTGAGTTAACGAACTGCCACAGATGTGGACAGTCTACTGATGTGTAATCGTCAGTCGACTGACCGAAAAGATAAAGAACTGACTAGGGTAGATAGACAGGCCACTGTTGAGTAACTCAACAGTCGCCTGGCATAATGACAGTCGCCTGTAAAATACGCAACAGTCGCCTGTAAAATACGCAACAGTCGCCTGACAGAGGGTCAAAAAATATGATGAATATACAGAGACATTTCAAGATCAGGACAGGTGCCTGATGAACAACTTTCAGTCGCCTGTCAGAGAGACAGGCGCCTGGAAAATGTACACCAGTCGCCTGTGCGAAAAACACAGAATTCATATAGGAAAAATTAGAGTTGGGCAGGCGACTGTCGAAGGATTGACAGTCGTCTATCCTGGTCCAAAAATATATAGAGGCTGAAATCAAGAGGATTGAGACAACTCACCCTAAGACCTATACTCTAACAATTCTCTAAACAAGAAATCATTATCGAAATAATATAGATTAACATTCAAATCACGTATATTAATCCAAACAATCAAAATCATCAAAATCTCAAATACATCTCATTGAAAAATATATGAAAACATATAACATATCAAAACAAGAGAAGTGAAATGATGACATGAGTTCAAAGCATGATAAATCATAAAAGTATGAACTCCTATAATTCAGATTCACCCATAGTCCCTAATTCTCTACGCACCTCACAAATGGATCTTCTTTAAGAGGTTTGGTGAAGATGTCGGCGATTTGTTTTTGGATTTCAATATACTCTAAGATGGTCCTTCTTAGCTACATGATCATTAATGAAGTGGTGTCTCACATTTACGTATTTGGTACAGGAGTGATATACCGGATTCTTGGAAAGACAAATTGCACTTTGGTTATCAACCATGATAGGACAAGTATCACAATTGACACCATAGTCTTTGAGTGTGTCTCATCCAAAGAACTTGTGCATATGCAAGACCCGCGGCAATATATTCCGCTTCAGTCGTGAACAATGATACCGAATTCTGTTTCTTAAAAAACCAAGAAACTAGAGAATTTCCTAGAAAATGACAAGTGTCACTAGTACGCTTTCTATCGGATTTGCATCCGGCAAAGTCGGCATCACTATATGAGATTAACTCATATGTGCTAGACTTAGGGTAAAATAACACATAATCTAGTGAATGATTGAGATAACGAAAAATTCGTTTAACCGCAATCATGTGTGACTCCTTAGGTCTAGCTTGATATCTAGCACAAAAACATACAGAAAACATAATATCGGGCCTACTAGCGGTTAAGTAAAGTAAGCTACCGATCATACCTCGTTATAAACGAACGTCTACATTTTTCCCGTTCTCATCCTTGTGTAGATGGGTTGTCGTACTCATGCGAGTCCGTTTGCTTGAAGACGATTCCATCCCGAATCGCTTGATAAACTCCTCGATGAACTTTGTTTGATGTATGAAAGTTCCACACTTCATTTGTCGAATTTGTAGTCCAATGAAGTAGTTGAGCTCACCCATATGGCTCATTTCGAATTCATCCTTCATAGACTTAGAAAATTCTTGGCAAAGATTAAAATTAGTAGAACCAAAAATTATATCGTCTACATAAACTTGAATTAATGGGATGTCATTTTCATAATCTTTAATGAAAGAAGTTGAATCAACTTCACCCATTTTAAAACCTAAATTCAAAAGAAAGGTTTTGAGTCCATCATATCAAGCTCTAGGAGTTTGTCTCAACCCATATAACGCTTTCTTAAGTTTGAAAACATGGTTTGGAAATTTTTCATGAATGAAACCGGGTGGTTGAGAAACATAAACTTCTTCTTTAACAGTACCATTTAAAAATACACTTTGAACATCCATTTGAAATAATTTAAAATTTTTATAGGATGCAAAGGATAAAAGCAATCTAATAGCTTCTAATCTAGTTACGAGGGCAAAGGATTCTTAGAAATTAATGCCTTCCTCTTGCTGATAGCCTTGAGCTATTAACCCTGCTTTATTCCTTGTGACGACCTCGTTTTCATCGGTCTTGTTCTTAAAATCCACTTGGTCCTAATCACTTGGTGACCATTTGGAAGATGAACGAGCTCCCTAACTTCATTTCTCTCAAATTGCATGAGCTATTCTTCCATTGCAACTATCCAAGAGCTATCTTCACACGCTTATTAAATGTTCTTTGGCTCAATGGTAGAGACAAATGCACAATGAGAGAATTCATCAATCCTTGACCTTGTTCTTACACCCACACCAATATCTCCAATAATTTGGTCATGTGGGTGATTACGAACGGTCGAATAAGCTTTGGGAATACATGGATAACTTGGAACATCATCAACAATTTCATTAGTATTGTTAGTCTCAATAATAGAATCATTAATTTTAACAATACTAGTGGAATCACATAAAACACATACACTATCAACACATGAAGAATATCAAAATCTTCATAAAATGATACGTGTAGTGATTCCTCGGTCGTTGAAGAGGTTTCGTTGTATATCCGGTAGGCTTTGCTACGTGTGGAATATCCAACTAAGATTACTTCATCGGATCTTGGCTCAAATTAATCTAAGTTATCAAAGGTGTTCTTTATAATACATTTTGAACCAAAAACTCGAAAATATTTAACGTGCGGCTTTTAATCATAAAATAATTCAAAACAAGTTTTGTTCGTTCGGGGCCTCACTAGGATCCTATTAAGCCCATAACATGTCGTGTGCACTGCCTCTGCCCAAAATTGTAGTCCAAGATGACTATCATGGAGCATAGTGCGAGCACACTCTATTAGGATCATATTCTTTCTCTCAACAACAACATTTTGTGGTGGTACGTGAGGAAAAGAAAAGTTGTGAGTAATCATGTTGTCATCACAAAACTTAGTAAAAAAATCCATTCTCAAATTCTCCTCCATGACCACTACTAATAGTGATAATGGTGGATCCTAAGAAATTTTGAATTTTCTTTGCACATATAGTAAACACTTCAAAAGCTTCATTTTATGGGTTAAAAATGAAACCCAAGTAAATTTAGAGAAGTCATCTATGACAATTAATCCATAATGGGCATTACCTAAAGAAGCGGGTCTAGTTAGCCCAAATAAATCTAAATGAAGCTATTCTAGGGGCCTCTTAGAAGTTATGCCTTCTTTAAGTTTGAAAGACGATTTACTTAGTTTACCTCTTTGGTATGAATCACAAAAGTTTTTCTTACTAAAAACAATTTTCGGAAAACCCTTTACAAGATCATGCTTAGCTAACTTATATAAGTACTTAAAATGAACATGACCAAAACGACGATGCTATAATAGTTGTTCATTTGTATTAGCAACTAAGCAATGTTATATGGTTTTAGGCAAGCTCAAATAATAAATGTTTTTACGCCTAATACCGGTAAATAAAATATGTGAATCAATATCTACAATTTTACACATACCCTCTCCAAAGTTAATCTTATAAACCTTGTCACAAAGTTGACTAATGGAGATAAGGTTATGACATAAACCACTAACTAAATAGACATTTGTAATAAGTGGTTTGGAAGGATTACCGACTTTGCCTACTCCAATGATGGTTCCCTTTTGATTACCTTCAAAAGTGACCGTTGCACCATCCTTGATTCTAATCACTTCGGAGAGCAATGTGAGATCTACGTCATGTGTTTGAAACATCCACTATCGAGTATCCATCCTTTCTTTTTTAGAGCCAATATGACTTTTATTGCTCTCTTTCTTATTCTTGGGTACCTACATAATATACCATAAGCTCATGGTACTCAAGTTTTATTGGGTCTAAGGGGATTAGCCCTTTGGAACCCAAGTCCAAGTGGACTTTTGCTTCCTAACATTATTGCCACTATTTATCACATCGCTAAAATAGGAGTTAACATAAGCATTCTTATCATTTATGCTAGTGTTCTTAGGACCCCAAGTTGTGTATGTTTTGGGTGTCTTTTTCCTAGTTGCATGCACATTTGGTTGAGTTCTATTTGATGTGTGCTTCCTAAAAGCATGAGATCTAGCATATGAAGATGGATGTGGATAAGAATGAGACATATATGCATGGGCGGAGCCAAAGGGGGGCCTGAGGGGGCAATTGTCCCCTCAGGCCGGCCCGCTCAGGCCCCCCTTTGCCTCTGGCCTTCAATTGAGTTTCAATGGTAAAATTTATGATGAACTTCGATCAAAGTAATGACAAACTGGTATATTAACTTAGCTGGTTTGAGTTTCTTGTGAGTATTGATAAGGTCGCAGGTTCGAGACCTGTGTTTGTTATTTACTTTGTTTTCACAATTAAAATTATTTTTAAAACTAATTTAATGTTAATTTTGGCCTTGCCACTTTTGTGCAAATGGCCCTAAGTTTTATTAATTTTAGTTTTGAACATAAACCTTGAAATTAATCTGTTGCTTTTGACATTAAGTTCTGCTCCTTTTGCAAATAGGACCTATTACAAGTCAAATTTTGTAGAAATTGCTATAATATCAAGTAATGTTACTATAATTGTACCAAATTAATTTCGCATAATTTTTTAATGATTGGCATGTTGCATGCCTACTTTGATTGCTACCTCCCAAGCATTCATATTAATAATTTTTTCGTTTTACTGGGTATCATTTAAGACATTTCATGTAAGTACCCAATAACCTCATATTTGCAATAAAAACTTGGTGGGCCTACCAGGACCTACTCATGCATCTAAATTCTAATATAAGCTTTGATGTTTTTGATATGTGTATAATTATATTGCTTTCTCAACACATACACACATGCATCTATAGAATGTGCTATGTTGAGAATGTGCTATGTTGATAATGTGCTGTGTTGAGAATTTGAATGTAAATTAAGTTTCAACACATATACACATGCCCCCTACAAGAAAATTTCTGGCTCCGCCACTGCATATATGGGTTATATGCAAATTTAGGAGCATGCATGTTATATGCAACATATGGCGCATGCATAAGATGATGTGGATGAGCATACATGGGAGGATGATGTGTATGAACATATGAATGTGTAGGAGCACGTGCATGAGTATTTCTCATGTGTGGGTTTACACATGTCCGTAGGTGTGGAGCATAAAATATGTCATTCGTGTCAATATGTGAAGTAGATGATTTCCTACGTGTATGAGTGTTGGTGTACATATATGCATGACCTTTCTTTTGGTTTCCACCCTTAGTGGGTTTCTTGCCAAAAGGAGATTGTGAAGTAGTGGCCTTCTTGGCAGTTTTGCTACTAATAGTGTTTTTGACACCACTAGTGGATGCACCGGAGGATGGCCTCACAAAATCTATAGTTACACCACTATAGGAGGTGCAAGATTTGGATGCATTTTCTTCCACATAACCAAGTCCAACACGATGTGTGGCTGGAAATTGGTTTGCAAGCAATTCATCCAATTGTCCTTTCCCTTAGTTAAATCTCCTAACTTGGGAAAACAAGAGCTCATATTTCTCCTAAATAGAAGAACTATTGGTATCCAAAGAGGACACACCTGTTTTGAGCTCGTGCACATGGGTTTTAAGAGAATCATTCTCAACACCCTATTGTGCATTTTGTGAAGCTAGATCAATACTATCTTTAGAATAATTTTGATTTAGTTAAGATTTGAGGGAGTTCACCTCATTTCTCAAGATGACATTTTGAGAAATCAAATTTGCTTTCTCAAGTGTAAGTGAATCAACAATGGTGTCATTGTTGATGATGCATGGCATGGATAATTTGCTAAATTAGATTTTTTTAAAGTAGTATATCTAAGCATAAGAGATTGATACTTAGAAAATAATTCTTCGTTAGCAATACGAAGTTCATCCATGGTTACCTCGGGTTCATCGTTGTCACTATCACTCTCATTGGAGAGTGGATCTTCTCGGGCCATGAATCACATATGTGCACTCTCACCCTTTTCGTCCACGAATTCACTAGAGAAATCTCCGCTTGAATCATCAAACGTCTCAACAAGTCCTTTCTTCTTGTCCTTCTTGTATTTATCGAACTTGTGGTACTTTGGAGCTTTCCACTTTTCTTTGTTTCTAAGCATTGTGCAATCCTTCTTGATGTGACCCGGCTTGTTACACTTAAAACAAAGAGACGATGTATTGTTAGTGGAATCAAATTTAGTTGGAAGAAAATTTACCCATACGAAAGAAGCGTTAGTTCTTCGCTATTTTTCATTTCTTGTTGATTTTTAATTTCTCTTTTCTTATTTTTATCATATTTTTAAAAATCTAAATCTAATTGGAAGAAATGAAAAAAGAAAAAGAAAATAAGGTCTTTTTATGATGAGGGAAAAAGGTGAAGAAATTGCATTTTTGAAAATCTAAAATACTAAAGATAAGATGATGAAAAAAGATAAAAAGCTAGAAAAATGTAAGGATTTTTTTATCTTTGTTGTAAAACCTAACTAAAAGAAAAAAGCTTTTTTATGATGTAAAAGAAAAGAAGACAAACCAAGAACCAAGTCTAGATCTGATACCAAGTTTGAAACAGTATAAAAGTAAAAAGGGATGTGATGGGGATTTGTAGAAAAAGAAACTTAAGGATTTGATAACTTTTTAGGCCTCACACCTACAAAGATATTACGATCACCGACTCGCACACCTCATACGTTAAGATTTTTCAGACCACTTGTCCAGGCAATCAATCCACTCACGCGTACCAGCGTAAAAGATTTGATTTTCTAGAGAAACTAAGAGTTTGCACCAAAATGTCCACTTCTTTCTTCATTAATCAAAAAATAAATAAGTTTGTGACCTTTATATAGACTTACAACTTGGTTTTCATAAACCACATCTAATGTGGGACTAAAACTCTAAATAATTAAAGCACTAAAAATAAATAAATAATTCAAAATCCTAAAATTATATCCTAAATAAAATAACTAAAAAATTCAAAATAACTAGAAGACTCAAAAAAACTCAAACTTTATCCCTATTTCAAATATAAATTCTAAAATAAAATAAAATAAAGAAAAAGACTTTCAATTTCAAACTGGATGAATCCTCATCACCGTCTTTCTTTTATACATTTGTTTAGCAAATGTTTGCATTCATGCAAATATCAACGAGATGAGAAAGGCTTTCAAGAGCCACGACTCTAGGGAGTACACCTCATCATCCTATGACGATAGTTAAAGAAATGTGAATGTTCGTGTAACATGTAGGCATTAAAAGCAACAGTTCTCTTAAAACTGTAATATATGCATGATATGTCCATGGCACATGTGCAACGTATCAGAGATTTGCAGATGCATAGTGATTTGCGACAAACTAAGTTCCTATAAAGACCTGCAAAATTAAATCATGATATTGTCACACAAAACAACTAGGAGGGAAAGAAAACCTGAGAATATATTTTTGTAAGAAACTTACCAAAAGATTTAGCTGGATTGCACTGCATCCTGAAGGAATAGTAGAAGGTACAAAGGAACCAATATTAGCATCCTTGGCTACACCATATCTGTATAGAAATAGAATGTGCAGGTGAGCTATATTATTAAAGGTGGGTAAGAAGATCTTTTATTTGTAACTTATAACCCACAAGAAGGTAGGAGAAAATGCACACTTCAGACTATACAGTTGTATATTGAGTTGTTGGATTCATACGTAACCTAAGTTTACGAGACCAGTCGTTATTTAATTTAATTTACAGTGACGGATGAATACTTCAGGCATAACGTTATAATAGTGTGTACACAGATGACTGCAAAACTAACAAAGTCTGTTATGTGTGGAGAGCTATCTTGTCGCATATTATTTTTTCGGTCCAACAGTGGACCATGTCTAATAGCGGAAAAATTTTGACCTAGGAAGATAAAATTAGACCGTAAACGAAAGAGGGGTCCGTGCAGACGAAACTAGTGTTGTCTGAACCGCCCGGATGCAATTGTCATTATCAAAAGACTAAAGAAATATACCAAGAAATCTGATCACATAGAAGTGTTCATGTGCATGTTGAGATGAGGATGGGAAATGGTAAACTGAGGACTTGAAAAAGAATTTTTAAAGCCACCTCGCCCACTTTCCATATTTGAAAAGTGAGAGAATTATCTAAAGTGGATACCTAGCCCCTAAATAAACGCCCCAAACCTTAAGTCCTCACTTTTCCTTCTTTCCTTCTCCCCTTTCATCATCCTCCATTCACCTCTCAACCCAGGCCAAATCATCCCCACGATTGCTCCCTTTGCTTGGTCATAAATGGAAGCCAAACCCCTAATGCCCGACTACCTAGAGGAGGTTGAACCACTTTGATCCTAGCTAGTAGTAGAGACCACCCCCATTAGAGCTTGGTTTTGGAACAAAAGCTAGGGTTTCATCTTGTTTTTCACAATGGTAACTTCATAAATCTTGTTTATCTAAAATTTTATGACTATTTAAAGTTTAAAATGTGATATTTTAGGTTTATTCCATACTACTAGTTTAAAGATTGCTCCTTTTGCTTGAAATCTAAGTTAAAAGTCATAAAATGGGAACTTTTATATGTCTAGAAATTCTTGGAACTTGATTTGGTTGGAGACTTAATAGATCCTTTCACATCCATGAAAAATAATCCTTGGCATGAACTAAGTAGTTTACTTTAGGAAGACGAAAACTTAATCATTATTTGGTGAATTGTTTAGCATAAAGAGACTTGATTTGGGTTGGATTAATGAGATCAAATGCTGTGTTGTGGATAATTTAGAAAATATTGAATCTTTATGTTATATGATGCTAAATAAATTTAACTACCTAAAATCAGCATATGGACCTCTTGAATCCTAGTGCTAAAACGATATAAGTGTGTAAAGATGGGGATAAGTCTACTACTTATTGCGTCATGTTGATCATGAATTGTTGAAAAGATATTAAAACACATTCGAAAGGTGGACTATGCCAATTAATGAAGCAACGGATTAGAATTATTCATGTAGGTGAATGTAATGAGGTAGATTCTTATGTGAATTATGTTATCAACTTTTAAAAAATCAACAGGCAATGAGATAGCATGAAGTGCAAGTGGCAAGTGATGCCGTGAGTGCATACCAAGTAGAAACATGTAAACTTTTGAACCTCGTGTGTTCTGTCTTTATAATTGTAGAAATCTTATGGAATGATTCTTCTGTTTTATTGTATATTTGATTGGATTGTACGCCCTTTGTGGCCTTGGTGGCATGACAATACCTTCATGGCATTTAAGGCTTCAATAATTTATATTAGTTTTTCCTTATTTCATGAAATTTTTTCCCTATGAATTTATAATTAATACGTTTGAATTGCTGAATTTTATCGGATAATCGACTTCATAAATTTGAGTTATATTCTTCTTAGTACATGTGTGTTGGTTTTGACATGAGAACAAGAAATCATTCTATGAATCAATTATGTAGTGTTAATATGTTACTACTTTAACACCAAGGCATACATGATACCTATGACAAACACTAGAGATACTATGATGGACATATTGATGCATATTAGATCATTTAATAAAGCCATGAAATTGATGTTTAAATGTTTGTGCCGAAAATGTATGGTGTGATTGGAATTATGAAGTAACAAATGGACCAAATTGTGATACAAATGAAATGTTTATGACCTTCATGGGGACCTTATTGTTGGTTATCGCATCACCCCTAAGTTAGTTTTGATGGTAAGCAAACAATTATGGTTGCTAATGATGTTTTTGTAACATAATTTGTGAGTGTAGGAAATCAAGTCAACAAAGTCATGAAATTTATTCAAGCTTTCTATGATTGATGATTCAGAGCAAAAGCTTGATAATGAAGAGTCAAATTACTTGGAGCTCATATTGAAGATTAAAAGCTCAAGTCAAGGACTCATGGAGGTGCAGACTTCAAGACAAGTTGGTCAAGCTAAAGAAAGACACCAAGACTCCAAAAGAAAATGTGAGTAGCGTATCATTTTTTAAACTTGTCTTAGAATGTTAAAGCTATTAGTTGAAGCTTGCACAAATACTTAAATAATATTTTAAACTTCCAAAAATATATTGAAAACATTTTGAAAAGATTAAATTAAGTTTTAGTACTCCTTTTAGATATTTTTCCATGTATCTAAATAGGAATCGACTACTTGCTGAGTAGGAGTCGACTACTTTTATTTGGAAAATATTGAGTATGTTCTGTCCTCAAAAATAGCCGACTACAATAGTATTGTGAGTCGACTACCGTTGTATGGATAGTCGACAACCGATTGTATAGGAATCGACTACTTTTGCACAGCAGGCCAACTCGACACAGCTCCGTGTTTTACGGAGAGGTGTTGATTTTTTCTTTGGAGTGGCATTTTAGAGAACAGTTTTCAAATAATTGTTTTCCCTATTTACACTGAGAGTGATGAGAGTTTTGCAACAACTTTTTAAGCAAATAATCTAATTTTTGAAATATTTATGAACTCTCTCATTAAGCTCTTGCAAAAGATTTTCAAGGCAATATTTTTTACTCTATCTAAAAGCTTTTAAGCCATTGTTTTCCCTTGCTAATTTGTGTTTCTATCAAACTTAATCTTGACTCATATAAGAACACAAATTAGAGTTTCTTTGAACTCATTGTTTTAATTTTTATTTCTTTGAGATCAAAAGAAGTTTTCCATAGCCATATTTACATTCTCAAAAACTTTAATTAATTGCCTATAGAAAAGTAGTGATTTATTCTCTTTATTAAGAGAAAAGTGTGTAAAATCTATACAAGGGTGTAGTGGTAAAATTTATTTATTTTATTTGTTGGTTGTGAAAAGCCTCATGTGTTGATGTACTCACTTGGTGAGGTTGTGCTGAGTTGTATCGAAAGACCACTCTTTGGAGTAGTGACACTTGTATTAGTTGGAAGCCCTTAAATTGGGTCAAGTGGCTTTCTAGATTGAGAGGTGATTAGTGAAAAAAATCCCAACGAGATTGGGGATTGGACGCAGTCCATGGAAGGATAAACAAGGATAAATTTCTTTATTTGCAATTGTGTTTTTTGTCTCTCGTTTTAGATTACTTGCACTTGTATTAATATTCCGCTGTGCATCACTCTTTTGCAAATAGTTGGTTTTTGTTGATTAAGTACCTAAGGAAGTAACTCTCTTAGGAAATTTAGGCATAGCTAGAGGAGCTAAATTTTTAATTAAGCATAATTTCTGGAAAACACTAAGCATCCCCCCTCTAATGTTTGTCTGCCATCTACATGGATCCCAACACTTATGTTTATAAGCTCCATGGCAATCTTATATTAAGGACTTTCATGGTGACCTTATGTTTACGACCTCCGTGACAATCTTACGGTTACAATCTCCGTGGTGATCGTATGTTTGGTGACAACATTTTATGTACTTTATGGTGCTTTTAAGTCATGTATGTCATAATACATTGGCATCAAGAGTTCGCTTGATTTTCAATTGGTCTACAAGGCTATTTTAAGAAAAGATAAGTGAATAGGACAAATATTCAAGGAAAGTTGGGAAAAGGTTGGTCATAAGAAATGGACTATATGCTCCCAACTGACACTAGCACACATATTATGTTACTTTTAATTATGCATTATGTCTATAATATTTTATGGCAAATGAATCTCTTTCAGCGTTTTCATATTTAAATATTTTACCTTTTACTTGTTGAGATATATATCAAGCTTACAGTCATTTGGTGGCTGCACCTTGCAGAACTTGGAGCGATATGGAATGAATATCAAGGTGGGAAACTACATTTTTTAGCTTGTCTATGTTTTAGTGCTTCAGAGACAAACTTGTATATTTTTGTATTAATATTTGTATAGGTGTAAGTAAATTCCATGTGTTAAACTTGAGAGTGTACCCTTACATATGTAAATTGGAATTTTATGTCTATACTTTGTGGTTGATATTCTGGAAGCATTAACTTAAGTGGTTTAAGTCGTGTTTATGTTGAAATTATGCATATTTGTTTGCGTTGAGATTTAGATATGCGTAGATGTGATCTAGTGACATGTATATCTTATATAGTTATTAACAGTACATGTTTAAGCCTTGATAGCAATGGATGCTTGCTAACACCTGTTGTCACTATTTACAGAAAATATGATGTCAACATTTCTTAAAAAAATTACTCAAGTTTCAATAGAGTGTGACACCATGGGCAGAGTGAAACCCAATATTTAACACTAACGTCCAGCATGACTTTAAAAATGAATTAAATACTTCGATGCAAATTTTATAACAAATTCAAGCCTAGTGTGGCCCAGCCTTCCTTAATTCATATTTCAGGCAGGATTTTTCTTTTCCATTCTTTACTTTTTTTTAAAGTGAGAGAGACCACCATTGTAAGTGAGGATAGTGACTACAAAGGGATGGCAAGAATGGGAGAAAGAAGAAGCTCTCATGAAGGGCTAAAGAACACATATATGGAGGGGAGAATTGTTGATGTGCTATCCTATTTGGTCCTGCTGTCTTGCATATGGATCTCAATGAGAATCCATGAATAACTAGCAGCATTGTGCATCATGAACTTCCTTTTTCCATCATGAACTCTGACATTGTACAATAAGCCAACAGCAGTGGCCCCATGCATTCTACTCCCGAAAACCCCATCACCAGTTGAGGATGAGAGTTTTAAACCCACAACCTCCTCCCTCGGCATGAACAATTACACCACATGAGATATAAGGTTACTTGGCATATTTCATGCGAGTGGTTGTGATGTTCATTGCTTACAGAGATTGGTATAGCATGTCATGTCACGAATTTTCTATCTGTTTCTCACCATGTAAGTATGTAACCTCTGTTAGCGGGAAAGAAGGGATGCAAATTTTCCCTTTTTCTGAAAAATTAATATCTGCCAGATCCGTTAAACATGTAATTCCTACTTGTGAGGTATCTTCCATCAAGGGCTAAAGAGATTCGCTCATCCAACAAGGAAATCTAAATGGGTTCCTTCTCGGAAAGACGAAACCCACATTTTAAATAGACAGAATTAAGATTGTTCAAAGAATTTAGCCATCATCAAACTAGAAGGAAACAGAACTCGGTCAACACTTACTGATACTGAAACTACAATCTACTTAAAAATATAAGCGCAACATCTGTCGCTCATTAATTATCATTAAAAAGCATTTCTTGTTTTCAAATTGATAATATTGCATCTAACCTCGTACGCATCATGAGAAATTAGAACCCTAGCAAAAAAATCCTTCCAATTCACTCAAAAAAAGTGACCTGGTGACGGTGGCCAGATGTTGCCGGACGTCGAAGGCCCTGTCTCCGGCGACGGAATGAGAGGAGACCGACGATATCAAGAGAAGCGCGAAGAGAAGAGGGATATCCATGTTGTAAGCTCGAAAAAAAGAGGGATTTCAATTTAGAAGACGAATCGTTAGCGATCGGTTCTGTTACAACTGAAAAAACGGGAAAATTTCGGGGCCCGTTGCGTGTCGGCCGGCGAAATCTTTGCTGCAGACATGAGCGGGCTCGAGTTTGGTCGGGTCCTGAAAATATATCCATTTTTTTTGTTTTAGCTTTTAAGAAAATTGGGTAAATGCCATCGGTCAACTATAGGTTTTAATTTTTACCACCAACTTTAAAAAGTTTGCTAGATAACACCCCAACTAAAAAAGAGACGAAAATACCCCCGTTCATTCCTAAACAATAAAACCCAACAAAATTAAATCCTTCTGCGAAAACAATTGCAGCGGACGACGTTCTCCCTCCGGCGAGCGAAGCCCAGCACCTCGCACCGCCTCGAACTCCCCTCGACAGCCTCGACACTGCTCATCACCGCCAACCCACAACCCAACGCCGATAGCACCCACATCTACGTCGACGCCGAACTCCGACCACCCCGCTTCGCCGTACTCCGACCACCCCGCGTCTACGGCAACGCCTCGCCGTACTCCGACAAAGCCCTATGAGCCAATATAACCCAATTTGCGCCAACAAGCGCCAATACGCGCCAATATACGCCAATATTGGCGTATATTGGCGCGTATTGGCGCTTGTTGGCGCAAATTGGGTTATATTGGCTCATAGGGCTTTGTCGGAGTACGGCGAGGCGTTGCCGTAGACGCGGGGTGGTCGGAGTACGGCGAAGCGGGGTGGTCGGAGTTCGGCGTCGACGTAGATGTGGGTGCAGTCGGCGTTGGGTTGTGGGTTGGCGGTGATGAGCGGTGTCGAGGCTGTCGAGGGGAGTTCGAGGCGGTGCGAGGTGCTGGGCTTCGCTCGCCGGAGGGAGAACGTCGTCCGCTACAATTGTTTTCGCAGGGGGATTTAATTTTGTTGGGTTTTAATGTTTGGGAACGAACGGGGGTATTTTCGTCTCTTTTTTAGTTGGGGTGTTATTCTAGCAAACTTTTTAAAGTTGGTTGTAAAAATTAAAACCCATGGTTGACCGATGGCATTTACCCAATTTTCTCTCAGTTGTTAGTTGGATTTATAAATCGCAGATACTACCAGTTCAATTGGGCCGCATTTAATATTTGATCCAACCTAAGCTCAGGCATGATAATAGCAGTGAATGGGGGTTGGCATATCTTTCCATCCTTGTACTAATGGAAGGGCTTCGATCCAATGAGACTGAGGTGAGCCGAAAATCCTTCAACGCATTATATGATATTAGTTCGCGAGGAATCCTGTTAGGGTTTGGGATACAAAATGATCGGAATGTTAAAAAATATGATGCAAAACTCCAAAAATATCTCAAGATTAATATAGTGTTTATGATGATTTTTTATAGTTCATTTTTTGAAGCCCAGAAACGGATTTTATTTCGGCACAGTCAGATGAACAGTGGGCACAGTCCAGTGAAATATTCGGATATTTTGCTTTTGCGTGGCCCTTTACCGTGCGGCCGGTGCGCTCGCAGCTTGCGGGCGTGCAACATGGGCCACGCGTCAGCAGGGCACACACGATCTCCGGCGAGGCAGGCAGTAGTGATGCAGCCACACGTCAAGATGATAAGCGATCCTCCCTCGATCAAACGGTCAGCAGAAGAGTAGGTGAGTGCATGCGTGCGCAGGGGAGGGGGAGGGGTGGGGGGCGCAGGCGCAGGCGCGTGACGAGCACAGATCCAAATCGGATTCGGATCCCGAATCCTTCACATATCTGTCAAGGGTTGTAAATGGTATTTAAACCTTTGTTTCGGCCAGGTGTAACGACTGGTTTTCTTGTATCTGGATTTATTATAATATATATGTGTTTTGGTGGATTTTCTCCTCGTGCGTGGTTTTCGTCTCCGTGACTTTCATTTCCGATCGTTTCGTCGTGTTTTCTTGTTTCTTCCTTAGGATCGTCGATTTTGGAAGCAAGTCATTCGTGACGGGCTTCGTAACGGTCATATCTTATTAATAGATCAAGCCTAGGAGTCTTAGGAATCGATCCCGGGGCCCCGCGCTCCGTATCGGAACTTTTGGTGCTTATTAGCCGGTGTAAGAAGGGGCACCGACCGACTAGATGACGATCCAGTCGGTCGGCAATCCTTCTTGGACCGACTAGTTGGCTTTCTAAATTTCTCAGGAGTTACTGTTTATCGTTAGTCGGTCTAAGAACGTTGGTTGACCGACTAGGTTGCAAACTAGTCGGTCAGTAATGCTTCTTTAACCGACACACATCATCTAAATTTTAGTATCTGTACTGTTCATTCTTAGTCGGTCTAAGTTCATCTTTCAACCGACTAGTTGTCAAACTAGTCGGTCAGTAGTTGTTCATCGACCGACTAAATCCAAATCCTATTTTCGTTCAGAAGTTACTGTTTACACTTAGTCGGTCTGCGTTGGTCGACCGACCGACTAGTTGCCGAACTAGTCGGTCAGTGGTTGCTCTTTGACCGACTAATCTGTGTTAAAACCCTAATTTCTGGGCAGCCGCCAGCCCATCCTATTTAAACCCCTCCCAAACGTTTTCTTCTTCCTCCACTCGACCTAAAACCCTAAATCCTCCCCCATTGAGCCCCCTTCTACCCCAAACCCTTATTCCCTCTTTCCAAGCCCAAGATCCATCACCCAAACCATCCCTCAACACATTCTACCTCTCATCTTCCCCAAAATCTCATCAAAATCCCCCAAAAACCCTAGTTCTCCAAACTTCTCCATTCGTTTCCAGATCTGGTCCTTAGGTTCTCCGGAGTGTTTCTTCCGCCTCCTCACGGTAAGAAATCGATCTCTTGATGTTTTCATAACATATTTGTATTTTTATGAAACCCTAATGAATGAATGTTGTTTTGATAATTGTTTCCCCATAACAGCGATTTCCCCCGTAGATTAGCATCCGCGAGACGAACCTTCGTGATCGTCATCCCCGGTGCTAGGCAAGTGAAACTTGCCTCTTAGGGTTTAGGCCATGTTTTAGGCCATTTGCTTGTTGTAGGCGTAAAAGAGGCTAGGCGACGAAATGATACTCGCCTAGGCGCAAGTTAGGAGCTAGCTTGACAACGAAGCTAGTTCCGACATATATCATGTTGCACAATTACCATGTCACGTTTAATTTCCATTAACGGTACGCAAATTAATTGTCATGTCATTGCATTCTTAAGTGTTTCCGTGATTGCGTAGCTTCGCTACAATACTTGTGTTTCCTGGCTCGTGACCAGAAGCGAGCATAATGAGTTGCTAACCCCAACGCTCGATATTGAATTGTGAACTAGGAAAACAAGCTCCCGTGCGGGGCAACCCTGGCTCACTTGCTGGGCTCATGTACAGGGACCCTGGCTTGTTTACGTGTGGGATGGGGTAAGAGTTAAGCGGTCATTCAACTGGGGGTCTGCCTGATCAGCAACTGCAGTTGTAAGGCGTAAACTCTGGGGTGGGGTAGTGTTTAGTGTCGATCAGCGTGAGTGTTGTACCATTCAGCTGAAGGGCGTAATCATCTACAAACAACGTGAAACGTGAATAGTGAATTGATTGAGATCGTCAGTAGCTTGGCTACTCATGTCTTGTCCCGATAATTGTTCTTTTGTACTTATTGTTCACCATGCCTTACTTGTGCACTCATGTTATAACTGCCATGTCATGCATACTAAAACTGCTAGGTTGCTAGTTGCCTTACTTTCAGTTTCCTTGCCCAAGTCTTTTAGACTTGCTGACATGTGCCCCTTTACTCTTTTGGGTGACACATGTTAGATCCCGAGCCTGAGTACCTAGTTGAGGACGAGGTGTTTGCTGACGCCGAGCCCGAGCTTGTGTTTGACGGGGAGTACGTGGACACTGGGGACCAGTCCTAGTGTCTTCGTTGAGTTTTCCTTTTGTTTAGACTGCTGTTTTGTTGTCGGTGCGTAGCACCTATACTTTGTGACGTTGTCGCTTTTATTGGCCTTGTTCTGGGCCTTAGACTCTTTCTTTTAGCCTGGTGGCTTTTCTGGATGTTGGACTTATTTACATGTTGGACATTTTATGAGATATGAGAATTTTATTTCTGTCTCTCCTTGTGTTATTATTGTTGTTCCGTTTGTGGTTACATGGACCTGCTTATGTTTTATTGACGCTTATCGGGTTAGGGGCTTCACAGCTCCACTCTCGTGCGGACCTTTTCACGTCTCGCCTCCATTTTAGGGAAGCGGGTCGTGACAGGTTTTGTTGGTGGCCCATGCAGGTCCTTCTGTAACTGCGATTTTTGGAATGGCGATAATAATATTAGAATGTCCAATAAACTAAGTTCGACATCCGAGTCATAAGCTATGAGTCTAATCTGATTCTTTTTCAGTGTCACTAGATGGCAGGAAGGCGATTCACCCGTGGTGGGGGTAGTGGTGCGCTCCCTCATGATGAGGAGCCAGAGCGGGAACCCACCAACGGTGAGATGATGCGGATGATGCTCCAGATGATGCAAGTGCAGCAGGGTGTGCTCCTGCAAGTCCAGAATGCTCCACTTGCTCGAGCTGCCCGGGCTCTTCCGGATGCCCCTCGCTCCGAGTCGGGAGCGAAGCAATTTCGGGAGCTGGGTCCCGCATATTTTGATGGGTCTGAGGGTCCTCTGGCTACCGACGAGTGGATTCGGAACATCGAGGACAATCTGAAGATGGCCAAGATCACCCCGGCTGGATGGGTTGATTTGGCGAAGAGGCAATTCAAGGATAATGCTCGGAACTGGTGGGATGCGGAAGAGAAGATGCTGGTGGAGCCGATAGCTTGGGCTACCTTTAAGTCCAGGTTTGATGAGGAATTCTTTCCGAAGACTGCGAAGAAGGAGATGCTGCAGCGCTTCATTGATCTGAAGCAAGGGAGCTTGACGGTGGACCAGTACCACCAAGAGTTCACTAGGCTGAGTCGGTTCGCACCGAAGATGGTGCATGATGCTGATGAGAGGGCTCAGAGGTTCCTGCAGGGACTTGCTTTGGAGCTCCAGAGTTTTGTGTCTTCCTCCGATCTGGACTCTTATCAGAAGGTTCTGGTCGCTGCGATGAGGCAGGAGCTGAACCTGAGTCAGAGGAGAGGACATGTTTCTGGTGCTGAGAAGAGGCCTATGAAGCAGGCCAGAGCGGTGGTTAGGCCTGGTTTCAAGCCTAATCAGCCAGCTCAGTTTAAGAGGCCAGGAGGGCCTATTCTGAAGACTTTCCATTTCTGCGGCAAGCCTGTCCACATCAAGGAACAGTGTCAGAAGTTTTTGGGCCAGTGTCTGGTTTGTGGTGATGCTTCCCATGTCGCGAAGGATTGTCGGCATGCGGGTCCGCTGCGGAGGGCGCCTATTGCAGCACAGCCGTTGCAGCAGCGAGCGTCTGTTCCTACTGGACGTGGAGCAGAACTTGTTCCACAGAGGCAGGCTTTCCAGCATGATGTTCCGCCGAGGAGGCAGGCTTTTCTGATGACCGCTGTGGAGAGCGAGGCTGTGGATGAGGTTATCGCAGGTAATCCTCAATCTAGTTGTTACTTTTCTGGTTGGTTTGAATGTTAGATTGTGTTGTTTGCTTGAACATGGTTGTTTGCTAGACTAGGGTTTGATTGTTAATTGCTTGTTAGGTGTGGTTTTGGTGTGCACATTTCCTGCACGAGTCCTCTTTGACTCTGGTGCATCGATGTGCATTATTTCTCGGAGCTTCGTGGAGAGGCATTCCTTGTCGACGTCCCCTCTTCCCAAGAGTTGGAATATCGTTACAGGGAATGGCGTGGTCTCGGTGCATCGTGGTTGCAATTCTTGCTCGTTGGTGGTCTGTGGACATGAGCTCTTCGCTGATTTCATTGTCCACGACATCATCAACTATGATGCAGTTCTTGGGATGGACTGGCTTGCGAGCTTCTATGCTACGATCGACTGTCGGATGAAGAAGGTGGTGTTCGAGATTCCCGGACACCCAGTATTTGGTTCAGTCGTGGTAGCAGTTCGCTTGGTCCTGTCAGATTTCGGGCCAGACCGGTGGAGGTTGTGGCTATGCAGATGGAGCTGGAGTGGCCAGCTGTGGTGCGTGATTTTGGTGACGTCTTCCCCGAGGAGATGTCTGGTTTGCCACCTAATCGAGCTTTAGAATTTTCTATCGATCTTGTTCCAGGTGCGCAGCCGATTTCGAAGGCGCCGTATCGTATGGCTCCTGCAGAATTGGAAGAGTTGCAAAAGCAGTTGGATGAGCTTTTGCAGAAGGGTTATATCAATCCTAGTGTGTCTCCGTGGGGAGCACCGGTGCTGTTGGTGAAGAAGAAGGATGGTTTGCGTCGCATGTGCATGGACTATCGGGAGTTGAATGCGGTGACCATTAAGAATAAATACCCGTTGCCTCGCATCGATGATATTTTTGATCAGCTTGGAGGTTCGAGGGTGTTTTCTAAATTGGATTTGAGGAGTGGTTACCATCAGTTGAAGGTGAAGAAGGATGATGTTCCGAAGACAGCGTTCAGGACGAAGTATGGACACTATGAGTTTGTGGTTATGCCTTTCGGCGTAACTAACTCACCCGCAGTTTTCATGAATCTGATGAACCTGATTTTCTACGACTTTTTGGATAAGTTTGTCGTTATCTTTATTGACGAAATTCTGATCTATTCGAAGTCGGAGGAAGAGCATGCATCGCACTTGAGGACGGTATTGGAGATTTTGAGGAAGCATCGTTTGTATGCTAAGTTTTCGAAGTGCGAGTTTTGGCTGGACAGAGTTGCTTTTCTCGGGCATGTGGTGACTGGAGATGGAATTTCAGTGGATCCCGAGAAGATTAGGGCCATCAGAGAGTGGCCTGTTCCGTCGTCTGCGTCTGAGATTCGAAGTTTCCTTGGACTTGCTGGTTACTATCGGTGTTTCATTAAGGACTTTTCCCGTATTGCTGAGCCGATGACCAGGTTGACGCGGAAGGATGTTCCTTTTGTTTGGTCGGGTGATTGTGAGAGTGCTTTTGGTGTTCTGAGGGAGAGGTTGACGACTGCCCCTATTCTTGTTGTGCCTGATTGCAGCGGTGAATTTGAGATCTTTTGCGATGCTTCTGTCAAGGGTCTTGGTTGTGTGTTGCATCAGCACGGACATGTTGTGGCGTATGCGTCTCGTCAGCTTAAGGTTCATGAGAAGAATTACCCGACGCATGATTTGGAGTTGGCTGCCGTTGTGTTTGCTCTTAAGATTTGGAGGCACTTCTTGCTGAGTGAGAAAGTGATGATTTTCACCGATCACAAAAGCTTGAAGTATATTTTCACTCAGAAGGAGCTCAACATGCGACAACGTCAATGGTTGGAGCTTATGGCGGATTATGATATTGATTTGCAGTTTCACCCTGGCAAGGTGAATGTGGTTCCTGATGCGCTGAGTAGACTTCCAGCGGTGATGATTTTGACTTCGCAGTGGAGATTGCAGCAGGATTTCTGCGAGTCTGGTGTTGAGATTGTTCTTCCTGGGAAGGCTTCTTCGTTGATGTGTATGCAGGTATAGTCAACGATCGTGGATCGGATTAAGGCTGGCCAGGCTGAGGATCCGAAGCTGGTGAAGATTCGGGAGCAGGTGGAAGCCGGTCTGCGGACTGACTTTTTGGTTCATGAGGATGGCTCTCTGAGGTTTGGAGCCAGGTTGTGTGTGCCGGCAGGGGATATCAGAGAGGAATTGATGGTGGAGGCACACGGTTCGCCGTATTCTGTGCATCCTGGTGGCACCAAGATGTACCAGGATCTTCGTCTGAATTATTGGTGGCATGGTATGAAGAGGAGTGTGGCTCGGAGCGTAGCCAAGTGCTTGGTTTGCCAGCAAGTGAAGGCGGAGCATCAGCGTACGGCCGGGTTGCTACAACCGCTTCCGATTCCGGAGTGGAAATGGCAACACATCACTATGGATTTCGTGACTGTACTACCTCGGAGCCCGAAGCAGAATGACGCGATTTGGGTGATCGTAGATCGATTGACCAAATCTGCGCACTTTATTCCGTTCCGAGTGGGACAGTCCACTGAGGCGCTGGCGAGGAGATATATGGAGGTAAAATTCTTTTACTCTCCGTTTTATTTCCTTTTCCTAGTTCGGATAGTGATGTAACGTGAATCGTGCAGGAGGTTGTGCGACTTCACGGAGTCCCCGTGAGTATCGTGTCAGACAGAGACACGAGGTTCACATCTCAGTTCTGGCAGAGTTTGCAGAAGAGTTTGGGTACGCGTCTGAGTTTCAGCACGGCGTACCATCCGCAGACGGATGGCCAGTCCGAGAGGACGATTCAGATTTTGGAAGACATGCTGAGGGCGTGCATGTTGGATTTCAAGGGTTCGTGGGAGGACCATCTACATCTGGTGGAGTTCTCTTACAACAACAGCTTCCAGGCGAGTATTGGCATGGCGCCTTTTGCCGCTCTTTATGGGAGGAAATGTCGATCGCCATTGAGTTGGGATGACGTTGGTGATCGGGAGCTGTTGGGACCTGAGATGATTGTGGAGGCCGTGGATATTGTCAGGAACATTCGGAAGAGGTTGAGGATTGCTCAGGACCGTTTTAAGCATTGGGCGGATGCTAAACATCGTCCTTTGGAGTTTCAGCCGGGCGACCATGTGTTCTTGAAGATTTCCCCGAATCGCGGTGTGATTCGTTTCGGGAAGCGAGGGAAGTTGAGCCCGCGATACATTGGACCGTTTGACATTTTGGAGAGGGTTGGCGAGGTAGCTTATCGCTTAGCCTTACCGCCATCTTTGGAAGGAGTTCACAATGTTTTCCATGTGTCGCAGCTTCGTCGATACATTAGCGATCCATCTCATGCTGTGGATTTTTCGGAGATTACCGTTCGCCCCGATATGACGTATGACCAGCATCCAGTGCAGATTCTGGACAGGCGTCAGAAGTCACTTCGAAACAAGATTGTCAATCTTGTGAGGGTGATGTGGCGACACGGCTCACCTGGAGAGTCTACTTGGGAGAATGAGGATGAGATGCGAGAGCCTTTCCCACTTTTGTTCCCGGACACGTGAGTGTTGGGAAATTCCGAGGACGGAATTTTTCTTAAGTTGGGGAGGATGTAACGACTGGTTTTCTTGTATCTGGATTTATTATAATATATATGTGTTTTGGTGGATTTTCTCCTCGTGCGTGGTTTTCGTCTCCGTGACTTTCATTTCCGATCGTTTCGTCGTGTTTTCTTGTTTCTTCCTTAGGATCGTCGATTTTGGAAGCAAGTCATTCGTGACGGGCTTCGTAACGGTCATATCTTATTAATAGATCAAGCCTAGGAGTCTTAGGAATCGATCCCGGGGCCCCGCGCTCCGTATCGGAACTTTTGGTGCTTATTAGCCGGTGTAAGAAGGGGCACCGACCGACTAGATGACGATCCAGTCGGTCGGCAATCCTTCTTGGACCGACTAGTTGGCTTTCTAAATTTCTCAGGAGTTACTGTTTATCGTTAGTCGGTCTAAGAACGTTGGTTGACCGACTAGGTTGCAAACTAGTCGGTCACCAATGCTTCTTTAACCGACTAACACATCATCTAAATTTTAGTATCTGTACTGTTCATTCTTAGTCGGTCTAAGTTCATCTTTCGACCGACTAGTTGTCAAACTAGTCGGTCAGTAGTTGTTCATCGACCGACTAAATCTAAATCCTATTTTCGTTCAGAAGTTACTGTTTACACTTAGTCGGTCTGCGTTGGTCGACCGACCGACTAGTTGCCAAACTAGTCGGTCAGTGGTTGCTCTTTGACCGACTAATCTGTGTTAAAACCCTAATTTCTGGGCAGCCGCCAGCCCATCCTATTTAAACCCCTCCCAAACATTTTCTTCTTCCTCCACTCGACCTAAAACCCTAAATCCTCCCCCATTGAGCCCCCTTCTACCCCAAACCCTTATTCCCTCTTTCCAAGCCCAAGATCCATCACCCAAACCATCCCTCAACACATTCTACCTCTCATCTTCCCCAAAATCTCATCAAAATCCCCAAAATCCCCCAAAATCCCTAGTTCTCCAAACTTCTCCATTCGTTTCCAGATCTGGTCCTTAGGTTCTCCGGAGTGTTTCTTCCGCCTCCTCACGGTAAGAAATCGATCTCTTGATGTTTTCATAACCTATTTGTATTTTTATGAAACCCTAATGAATGAATGTTGTTTTGATGATTGTTTCCCCATAACAGCGATTTCCCCCGTAGATTAGCATCCGCGAGACGAACCTTCGTGATCGTCATCCCCGGTGCTAGGCAAGTGAACTTGCCCTACTTGCCTCTTAGGGTTTAGGCCATGTTTTAGGCCATTTGCTTGTTGTAGGCGTAAAAGAGGCTAGGCGACGAAATGATACTCGCCTAGGCGCAAGTTAGGAGCTAGCTTGACAACGAAGCTAGTTCCGACATATATCATGTTGCACAATTACCATGTCACGTTTAATTTCCATTAACGGTACGCAAATTAATTGTCATGTCATTGCATTCTTAAGTGTTTCCGTGATTGCGTAGCTTCGCTACAATACTTGTGTTTCCTGGCTCGTGACCAGAAGCGAGCATAATGAGTTGCTAACCCCAACGCTCGATATTGAATTGTGAACTAGGAAAACAAGCTCCCGTGCGGGGCAACCCTGGCTCACTTGCTGGGCTCATGTACAGGGACCCTGGCTTGTTTACGTGTGGGATGGGGTAAGAGTTAAGCGGTCATTCAACTGGGGGTCTGCCTGATCAGCAACTGCAGTTGTAAGGCGTAAACTCTGGGGTGGGGTAGTGTTTAGTGCCGATCAGCGTGAGTGTTGTACCATTCAGCTGAAGGGCGTAAACATCTACAAACAACGTGAAACGTGAATAGTGAATTGATTGAGATCGTCAGTAGCTTGGCTACTCATGTCTTGTCCCGATAATTGTTCTCTTGTACTTATTGTTCACCATGCCTTACTTGTGCACTCATGTTATAACTGCCATGTCATGCATACTAAAACTGCTAGGTTGCTAGTTGCCTTACTTTCAGTTTCCTTGCCCAAGTCTTTTAGACTTGCTGACATGTGCCCCTTTACTCTTTTGGGTGACACATGTTAGATCCCGAGCCTGAGTACCTAGTTGAGGACGAGGTGTTTGCTGACGCCGAGCCCGAGCTTGTGTTTGACGGGGAGTACGTGGACACTGGGGACCAGTCCTAGTGTCTTCGTTGAGTTTTCCTTTTGTTTAGACTGCTGTTTTGTTGTCGGTGCGTAGCACCTATACTTTGTGACGTTGTCGCTTTTATTGGCCTTGTTCTGGGCCTTAGACTCTTTCTTTTAGCCTGGTGGCTTTTCTGGATGTTGGACTTATTTACATGTTGGACATTTTATGAGATATGAGAATTTTATTTCTGTCTCTCCTTGTGTTATTATTGTTGTTCCGTTTGTGGTTACAGGGACCTGCTTATGTTTTATTGACGCTTATCGGGTTTGGGGCTTCACAGCTCCACTCTCGTGCGGACCTTTTCACGTCTCGCCTCCATTTTAGGGAAGCGGTTTGTGACACCAGGGTTTTGGATCAAATTTTTTTGTATAGGTGTGCGGCTATCTGTAGAAATACAGAGGACAAAACAACGGGACAAGAAAGGGTTGGTTAAGGGCCAAAAGGATGATTTCTCAATTGTTTTCTTCTTCAAATTCTTAGCAGGTTTAATTTTTCCCTTGAACAAATCTCATAACTTGTAATCTTGGATTATTGAAGTATTGATCTCTTCAACTAGATAAACAATGGGTATTAGTTGGAACAAGTATAAATCTTGGTGTCAGGTGCATGTTTTTTCTTTTATTTTGGGTTACTTTTCATATATATTACTGTGTTGCGGGTTTTGTAGAGAAAGTCATTAGCTTTATTCATTAGTTCAATGATCTTGGAATTCTGCAGGGTGACTGTCTTCTTGATAAGCATATCGAGATGGCGAAGGATCCCAAGAGAGGTGATCCCAATACCACCCCCTGTTGAATATTGGACTCCCCGGATTTGGTTTTGATGATGAGCAAACATAAATAATCCATGAACTAACAATTTGTGAGCGCAGTATTGGAGATCGTCGCCAAATTCACGAGAACATTCAAAGCGACATCTCAACACTTCCCAAAGCTCGTATTCATGCCTAAAGCTTCGTTGAAGCTCTTGCGCCGTTTTGGAAGTTATGAAGAATCAATCGAAGCTCTCGAAGACCGTTTATTAAGGTTTTATTTATAGTCTTTTTAGCTTCGATATATAGAATGTTAAGCCTTGAGTATATCTTACCATTCTAACTTCATAACGCTCATATCGTAGCTCTAGGATCTTAGTACAAGTTCATTCTAACTTCCTCGAAGCGTCGCGCTTCGATTCGGACTTGTTTGTGCATGTTAGTTGGTACAAGAAGAAGTACTGACCGACTAGATGGTGATCTAGTCGGTCAGCAACTCTTCTTGGACCGACTAATTTGATTCCTTAATTTCTTGGACTTTACTGTTTACAGTTAGTCGGTCTACGTTGACTCACCGACCGACTAGTTTGTGAACTAGTCGGTCAGTGATGCTTCTTTGACCGACTAGTTGTGACTTACTGTTCATGCTAAATTTCTCCTAAGCTACTGTTTATCGTTAGTCGGTCTAAGAACGTTTGGTGACCGACTAGTTGACAATCTAGTCGGTCAACTTTTGTTCTTGGACCGACTAAGTCAACTTGTGTTCAGACTATTTCATTTTGCCTCTTAGTCGGTCTACGTTCACTGACCGACCGACTAGTTGTGAAACTAGTCGGTCAGAAAGTCTTCTTGGTCCGACTAGATTTCTAGGTCTGAAATTCTCTTTCTTCTCAGTTCCTCTCTTAGTCGGTCCATGCTGTTTGACTGACCGACTAGTTGATGAACTAGTCGGTCAGTGATTGTTCTTTGACCGACTAATTCTCCCAGATTTCTATCCGTTGGAGAATGACCTAAGTTGTTTTTATGGGACCCTATAAATACAAACCTAGGTCATTTCTATCTAGGTGAGAGCTTCCATTCAGAGATTCATTGAGATCAAAAGAGATAGCCATTCTCACTCAAATCTAAAGCTCTCTTCCTCACAAGAAACCCATTCTCTCACTATTCTAGATCTAGAATCCATCTTGAGAGAAGCTTGTTCTTGGTGAGCTCTTCAAGCTATAGCTTGATCCAAGTCTCCAAATCATCCCTAGGCACCGATTGCTGGTCATTTCCTTGGTGCTAGGTCTTGGTGACTTCATCTTCCTCAAATCCTTCATTTCACCTATTGGGTAAGAAAAACTCAAGGTATAGGATTTTGTGGTAAGTTTGCTTATTTCAATATAAACTCTTTTATATTGCTTGTTGATTCTCTCGATTGTGAGAGAAGGTTGTGATCCCGGGTTGTGGGATTCACTATTGCCGTTGTTGTATGATTTGATCTTGTGAAGGTTTTTCACAAGATATTCATAGTGGAAATCTTGAGTTAGGGTTTCTAACTCAAGTATCCGGAGGGGATCCGGGTGGTTGGGACGTAGGATCACCGGGAACAAGTCGGGGAGACTTGGGTGGATCCAAACCCATTAACATCATTTGTTTGCATTGTTAATTTTGTTGTTGTCATTCAATTTAAGCTTCCGCAAATTGATTTGGTAGTTGTTTACAATTTAATTTGGAATTATACTCCTTATTATTTTAAAGTACTATTCACCCCCCCTCTAGTACTTGTGCAGTAGCTTGTAGGGCATTACATTTGGTATCAGAGCCAGATACTTAGCTATGTCTGCCAACGACAACAAGACCGTGCGTCCACCTTCCAACTATGACACCTTCAGGAACCGAGAAGGAGCATCTTCGGTGATGGAAGGACATTCCTCTACGAGGCCCCATTCTTCAACGGTACCAACTACGAGTACTGGAAATGCCGGATGGAAACCTTCCTCCGGAGTGCAGCCTTATGGAGGACCACAATGAAGGAATACATTGAACCCGAAGAAGAAGACTTTGAGAAATGGACTACCGCGGAGGTCGCCGCGGAGGTAAGCAATGCCAAGGCAATAAACGCCTTGCAATGCGCATTGGAGCCCGAGAACTTCAATAAGATATGCACATGTAAGAGTGCATATCAAATTTGGAACTCCATCCTCATTCTTCATGAAGGGACGAGTAGGGTAAGAGACTCTAAACTCGTAGTCGTAAACAAAGATTACGAAATGTTTCATATGCAACAGGGCGAGAAGATGAAAGAATATTACGCTCGCTTCGTTGACATAATAAACGAGTTAGAGGCCCTCGGCAAGTCCTACACTCAAAAGGAGAAGTGCTCAAAGCTTATTGAAGGACTTCCCTCTTCTTGGGAAAAACGTACCTTCGCCATCGAGGAAGGTAATGACATGAACAAATATACCGTAGTTCAACTAATGGGTACTTTGATGTCATACGAGGTATGCAAAGATATCAAGGTGAAGCTACAAGAAAAGATGAAGTCCTATTTGAACCAAGACGCGCCTAAGAAAAAGGCGATTGCATTCAAGGCGGCTTCATCCACCTCTACCGATGATGAGGACTCGGAAGAAGAAATGGACATGGAATCCATTGCACTCATAGCAAAGAAGTTCAATCGCTTCTTCCGAAAGGGTAACTTCAAACAAAAATCTAAATTTACTTCTACTAACGCCTCTCCACCTTTGTGCTTTAAATGCAATAAGCCAGGACACATCAAAGCGGATTGTCCTCAAAACAAGCAAAAGGAGAAGTGGAAGGCGCCGAAGTTCGACAAGTCAAAGAAGTACAAAAAGGGGTACAAAAAGGGACTTGTCGGAGCAACATTCACCGACTCCGAGGATTCCTCAAGCGGAGAGTCGGATGATGAGAAAGTGGAGCAAGCGCACATGTGCTTCATGGCAAGAGAGGAGCATGATCAAGGATCTTCCTCTTCCGATGATAGCGACGACGAAGGCGATGAGGTAACTATGGATGATCTTAGGGATGCTAACTCTCATTTATGGTCTAAATACACTAAGTTAGTAAATAGATATACTAAAGTAAAAGATGACCTAGCTAGCATTCAAACCTCACCTAAGACTATCATCACCAACAACGATATCGTTGTTGAAGAGTTAAGAAATGAGATTGTTAATCTCAAATCTAAACTTGAACATGTTAGCATTGATGATCCGGAAGAACATAGGATAGCGGATTTAACTTCTCAAAACTCGACTTTGAGTATTGAGAACGAGAATCTTAAATCTCGTGTTTATGTGCTCACATCGCAAGTATCCACATTAGATACTTCTATGCGTTCTCTCAAAGAGAAATATGAGAACACATTAGGCCGAATCAATAGATTCAATAAGGGTAATGACCATTTGGATAAGATCCTAAGTGACTTACTTCCGGCCAATCACCACATTGGTTTGGGGTATACGATGGGATGTCCATCCAAAGCGGCCACTACTTTTGTTAGGCCAACTTCCGGTGACTCTACGAGTGGTAGCAAACACTCTATTGGTAGTTTATCTACCAATGGTGCTTCCACCTCGTCCACACCCTCTTTTGGAAAGAAACCCACTTTGGGTGGACCTCCAAAGAAGGGGCATGCTTATATGTACACAAATACCATGCCACGTAGGAACACACGTCCTACTCCACCATCTCACACATATGATGATTTCTATGCTACAAGTTCACGGGCACGTGCACACCATATGAGACACCCTCACGCACGTGTTCCCACACATGCATATGTTCACCCACCTCATCATATGAATAATTCTCGTCGTGCACCATTCCATCATGTTCCGTATGCCTATCCACGACATGCATCACGTAGAAACCAACAACGCATGCATGCACCCAATAGGATGATGGCTCCCAAAATTTTCACTATTTGGAGCCCAAAGGACACAAGCATGGATGAAAAACAAGTATATATGAATGCTTATTTTTCGGATGTTGTGCATAGTAGAAATTATGTGGGGAAGTCAAAGTCCAATTGAACTTGGCTTCCAAAGGTCTAACTTTTGAGGACCCAATGACCTTGGGTACCATGATATGAAAGTTTCTATCTTTAGGTACTTAAGGAAAAGAAAAAGAAGAGGAGCAACAAATTTAAATTTAGCTCCAAAGGGAATTGGATACTCGATAGCGGGTGTTCAAAACACATGACGGGTGACGCTCAATTGCTCTCCGGAGTGGTTCCCATTGCAAATGGAAATCGCGTCGTATTTGGAGGCAACGAGAGCGGAACCATCGTCGGTGTTGGTAAAGTGGGTAACCCTTCTAAACCCTTAATTAGTGATGTCTATCTAGTTAATGGTTTAAATCATAATCTTATTTCAATAAGCCAACTTTGTGACAAAGGTTACAAAGTTAGCTTTGCGAAAGGATTGTGTCATATTTCAAATGATAATAATAAATTATTATTTTCCGGCACACGCCATAAAGATATTTATATTTTGGATCTTCCTAAGTCATATGAACAATGTCTCGTTGCCAACATAAGTGAACAACACTTATGTCATCGACGCTTTGGACATGTGAACTTTGGAACACTTTATAAGCTTTCGAAATTAAATTCCATTAAAGGTTTTCCGAAGCTCGTTTTCGAAAAGAAAAGTTTTTGTGATTCTTGTCAACGTGGCAAGCTTCCTAAATCTTCATTTAAACCTAAGAAAAGCATTTCTACGAAACGGCCACTAGAGCTATTACATCTAGATTTATTTGGGCCAACTAGAGTTGCTTCCTTAGGAAATGCAAGATATGTACTAGTCATCGTTGATGATTATTCAAGATTTACATGGGTATTTTTCTTATGTAATAAAAATGAAGCTTTTGAAAACTTCACAATATTTGTGAAGAAAGTACAAAATCTCATCGGAACCACCATTGTCACTATTCGTAGTGATCATGGGGGTGAATTTGAGAATGAGTCTTTCTCAAATTTTTGTGATGATCTTGGAATTACTCACACGTTTTCTTTCCCTCGCGCACCTCCTCAAAATGGTGTTGTTGAGAGGAAGAATAGAACGCTTGTGGAGTGTGCTCGCACTATGCTCGAAGATAGTCAACTTGGTTATCAATTTTGGGCGGAAGCGGTACACACCGCTTGTTATGTGTTTAATAGAATACTTTTGAGGCCCGGCACCAAACAAACTTGCTATGAATTGTTGTTTGGTAGATTGCCTCAAGTTAAACATTTTCGTGTTTTCGGCGCAAAATGTTTTATTAAAAACACATATGATAATTTGGACAAGTTTGATCCGAGATCGGATGAGGGGATATTTGTTGGGTATTCCTCACGTAGCAAAGCCTACCGGATATACAACAAAAGATCCTCTACGATCGAGGAATCACTTCATGTCTCTTTTAATGAGAATTTTACTACTTCTAGAATTTCAAATGATAATGATTCTATGGATGTTTTATGTGATTCGTTTGAAAATTCTAAGTCTATTGATTCAATTGATTCTATTGAGACTAACCCGACTAATGAAGTTGTTGAGAATGTGCCTAGTGATCAAGGTATTCCCAAGCGGCTTCATACCGTTCGCGACCATCCCCATGAGCAAGTCATTGGAAATATTAATGATAGTGTCAAGACGAGATCTCAAGTCCACCACTTCGCCAATTGTGCCTTTGCCTCATCGATTGAGCCAAAGAATATAGTTGAAGCGTGCGAAGATAGTGCTTGGATCCTTGCCATGGAGGAGGAACTCATTCCATTCGAGAGGAATGAGGTATGGGAGCTTGTTCCTTTGCCATCGAAGAACCACACCGTCATAGGGACAAAGTGGATCTTCAAGAACAAAACCGACAAAAATCAAGTCGTCGTCCAGAACAAAGCTCGGTTAGTTGCTCAAGGCTATCGCCAAGAGGAAGGTATCGATTTCGAAGAATCCTTCGCTCCGGTAGCTAGATTAGATTAGAATCAATTAGACTTTTATTGTCTTATGCATGCCATAAAAATTTTAAGTTATTTCAAATGGATGTTAAAAGTGCATTTTTAAACGGAGATGTTGTTGAGGAAGTTTACGTTTCTCAACCTCCGGGCTTCATAAATGAAAAATTTCCAAATCATGTTTTTAAACTAAAGAAAGCTCTTTATGGTTTGAGACAAGCTCCTCGAGCTTGGTATGATCGCCTAAAGAATTTTCTTTTGGATTTGAATTTTAAAATGGGCGAAGCCGATTCTACACTTTTTGTTAAGCATGCGAATAATGATATTTTATTAGTTCAAATTTATGTTGATGATATCATTTTCGGTGCTACTAACTTCACTCTTTGCGAAGAGTTTTCTAATGTTATGAATGACCAATTTGAGATGAGCCACATGGGCGAACTCAAATATTTCTTAGGTCTCCAAATTCGCCAATTGAACGATGCAATCTTCATCCACCAAACGAAGTATACGGTGGAGTTGCTTAAGCGATTTGGGATGGAAAGTGCTTCCGGGAAAAAGACTCCAATGAGCACGACTACACATCTTGACAAGGATACGGGCGGTAAGGATGTAGACATTCGTCTATATCGAGGTATGATAGGTAGTTTACTTTATCTTACCGCAAGTAGGCCCGATATTATGTTTGCCGTATGCATATGTGCTCGTTATCAGTCTCAACCTAAGGAGTCTCACTTAGTAGCGGTAAAACGTATTTTCCGTTATCTAAGTTATACACTTGATTTTGGATTACTTTATCCAAAATCTAGCACGTATGAGTTAGTCTCATACAGTGATGCCGATTATGCGGGATGCAAATCTGACAGGAAAAGTACTAGTGGCACTTGCCATTTTCTAGGAAATTCTCTTGTCTCTTGGTTTTCCAAGAAGCAAAATTCCGTATCACTTTCAACCACCGAGGCGGAATATATTGCCGCCGGTGCCGCTTGTGCCCAGGTTCTTTGGATGAGACACACTTTGAAGGATTTTGGTATTCACTGTGATACTAGCCCTATCATGGTGGATAACCAAAGTGCTATCTGTCTTTCAAAGAATCCGGTGCACAATTCCCGATCAAAACACATAGATGTCCGACACCATTTCTTAGATGATCATGTTGCTAAAAAGGACATCATTTTAGTGTACGTTGAAACCCAAAAGCAAATCGCCGATATTTTCACGAAACCCCTAAAGGACGACTCCTTTGTGCGGTTGCGTCGAGAATTGGGGATTATGGGTGAATCCGAGATATAGGATTCATGTTTCATTCAATTATCTTGCATGCTATTATATTTGCGATATTTCGTTCATGCTAGATTTATTGAATTTTTGGGAATTTTATGTGATATGTTTGAATTTATGATCGAATTCGTATTTCAATGTCGTATTTAAGATTTCGACGTTTTATGGGGTAATTTAGATGACTAATGAGAGTGTTAAGATGTTTCATCCAAGTGGTTTGTGAAGAGAAATCAATTATCAATTTTTGGACTCTTCTAGTCGGTTTCAGTTCATTTGTCAACCGACTAGATGCTCATCTAGTCGGTCAGCAAGTGAACTCAGACCGACTAGATCAAGCTTTTATCTTACTCTTATCATTTTCTTTCTTTAGTCGGTCTCAGTACACTTACCGACCGACTAGATTGAAAACTAGTCGGTCAGTGTGTATACTGCGACCGACTAATTCTAGCCCTAAAAATCCCTGTTTGCCTCTGTTTCGACTTAGTCGGTTCAAGCTCATTGACCGACCGACTAGATCGTAATCTAGTCGGTCAGTGCTTGAACTGTGACCGACTAAGTATGTTAGGGCATTTGTGTATTTTCGCTTCCAGACCGACTTATCTTCATTTTCATCCGACTAATCTTAGTTTTAGTCGGTATTCCCCTCAGCTCCAGCCCGAAAAATCCCAAACCCCTCTCGAGCCCCTTCGTATTCCCGTCGACTCCGGCCAGATCTCCGGCCATCCCAGCCGTCCGCTGCCGTCGCCCCCTCCTCCTAGGTATATCTTCCCCTCCTAGGTGTCGATTTCCTTCCCTAGGGTTCGATTTCATCATCTAGGTGTTCTAGGGCTTGTGTATTTCGGATTTTAATTTACTCTCTTAGGGCTTGTGTGTTAGCTTCTAGGGTTTGTGCTAGGGTGTTTGATCTTCCCGACGTTTGGTTGTACTCGTCGTGCCACGACCATGACAAAGACGATGATTCATATCGCCTCTTCTGGGGCGTCTCCTATGTCTATAGAGCCTTCCGACCCTAGGAATCCATCTAAGCCTAAGCGTCGTGCCAAATCAACCCAAGCTTCTCTGTCTTCGCCTCCTCTGAAGAAGCAGAGGACGGCGACCGTCAAACCCAGAAAATCTAAGACCAAACAGGCCATACTCCACTCACCCTCTACTCCTCCCGATTCCGACACTGAGTTTGTGCCTGAGGATGAGCCTAGCCATAGGGAACCCACTCCTCCACTTCGTCCTAGGACTCGCCAGCCAAAGGGAAAGGGCCTAATGCCAGCGGGTGGTGTTGACATATCGTTGTGTCGCGATGACCCTATGTGTCTCGCGGCCTACAACCGTATTGAACACTGCCTGATGCTATTGGAGCACTACGTTCAGTTTTCAGATTTCCTTGGCTTAGCTGATCTCCTCTCCTATAGTGGTCTCCTTGATTATCTCCGCTATGATCTTAAGGCCAACCCTAAACCATATCCTCGCCTTGTGAAATTGTTCTATGCCAATCGTGTCCGAGGCCAGTACGACGCGAGTCACTCCATCGAGACTACTGTCTTGGGAACTCCTATAGTTCTCACGGCAGAAATCTTGGGGGAGATACTTGGTTGTTCGTCGTCCGGTCTCCTTCCTTCTGACATTTTCGTCGACGATATATCTTCTTTGGATCAGTCCGTTCTTTCTGACATCTTCCATGTGATCCCTCCTGCCTTTATTGGAGTTCCTTCAAAGTCGTTCAAGCCAAATGCCTGGGTTCTGAATCTCATTCTGAAGTCGTGCTTGCTTCCCAAGTACGGCTCATCTTCACTTCCATCCCAGCCATTTTTGAAGCTTATCTACGCTCTTTTCTTGGGTTGCGAGATTAATTGGGCTCGTGTTATACTCGATAAGATGGACTCTTTCGAGTGTATACGCAAGACCAATAAATCTGCGCATATTCCATATCTGTGTCTGCTGACCCTTGTCTTTCGTCATTTCCGAGTCCCTCTCCCTCCTGACGATGAGCGTCCCTTGGGTACTCCTCTAAACGCGACGGCCGTTAAGAAATCTCTAGCGGCGCTTCGTCACGTGCAGAGGTCTACCGCTTCTGCTTCCCAGTCTACTCCCTCAGCTGCTGCAGCCCCCGCTCCTCCTACCACATTAGACGATGTCGTACGCCTTCTTCGTCAGCACGACTCACGTTTGGCTCGTACTGAGGAGGTCGTCTGTCGTATGGCTTGTATGATGGGGATTGATCTTCCTCCTTCAGTTTCTGAGGCCGAGGAGCTGGACGATGAGGAGCTTGACGAGCTTGTCACTTCCTTAGCCCGTGGCGATGAGGCCACTGCTGCTGCTGCTGCTACCACTTCAGCTCCTGGAGATGGCACCTCTTCCGGTGTTCCAGAGCCTTCTGCTGCAGTAGTTCAGACTTCTGAGGCTGCTGTTACTCCTACTGTCCCTGTTGACGAGCCTGCTGCTGTTGAGACCCCTTCTGTTGCGACCCCTGCTGTTGAGCAAGTCGTTTCCACTCCTACCTCGACGATCCCGTCTGTTGAGACGCCTCTTCTCCGTGCAGAGCCTGAGTCCACTCCGTCGACTGGACCCACGGAGACTGCAGATCCAGCCACTTCCTCGTGATCGTTTGTTCCGAGGACTCTCCACTACTCTTTGGATGACATATTTTTTTTAGAGTATTTTGGGTTAGGATGGAGATTGATGGTTGATTTGATGTATTTTTGCGTTTTCTGGATGTCGGTGTTGGATATTTTGATGTGTTGTATTTTTTGTTGTTGGACGTTGTTGATGTTGATGATGATGTTCTCATGATGATGTTGTATCAATGATATATGATGTATTTATTTTTGATGGGTATGTTGCATTTGTTGTATCGATCTCTTTTTGGGATGTACTCTTGATGTTTCTATCTATATATACATCGTTGTTCATGTTGTGATATTTACTTCCTCGTGCACATTAATTCTCATTCAATGTCCATGCTATGTAAAATCGTCGCTCGACGATTGAAAAACTTGGTTAAATAGATTGATATTCTATAATTGTATAGAATTGTTTTCCATGCACAAATTTAACCAAGAATATTGAATATTGGAGAGTATGTTTCATTATTCAATAAATAAAATTATTACCAAATATTTTTTTTGATGATTTTGATTATCGTTTTTTTGATAATGGACAATTTGGCACACCTTGATTTGATTTCATCATTTTTCCCTTGGTGTCAATTAGGTCCATCGTCATTGTCTACGACTCCCGATGTTGGATTTTCCATTTCCTAGTTGTTGTCGTTGTATGCCCCCCATTTTTGGGATAATGCCAAAGGGGGAGAGATAATGATAATAAATAGCGCAAATGAAAATTTAACTATATTTCCAAGAATCTAGTTTGATATGTTAGATTCAGGGGGAGTTAAGATACATATAAGGATTTTCAAAATCCGATATTTCGAAAATCGATTCTCTTTATTTATCTTACTCATCTGATTGATGCAATTCATATATATTCATTTTGGAATTAACGTGTCATCAATGCAGGGGGAGTAAGTATTTTACATTTGAATCATTATTTTTTATTATTATTTATGTTGGTTTGTCATCACCAAAAAGGGGGAGAATGTTGAATATTGGACTCCCCGGATTTGGTTTTGATGATGAGCAAACATAAATAATCCATGAACTAACAATTTGTGAGCGCAGTATTGGAGATCGTCGCCAAATTCACGAGAACATTCAAAGCGACATCTCAACACTTCCCAAAGCTCGTATTCATGCCTAAAGCTTCGTTGAAGCTCTTGCGCCGTTTTGGAAGTTATGAAGAATCAATCGAAGCTCTCGAAGACCGTTTATTAAGGTTTTATTTATAGTCTTTTTAGCTTCGATATATAGAATGTTATTCCTTGAGTATATCTTACCATTCTAACTTCATAACGCTCATATCGTAGCTCTAGGATCTTAGTACAAGTTCATTCTAACTTCCTCGAAGCGTCGCGCTTCGATTCGGACTTGTTTGTGCATGTTAGTTGGTACAAGAAGAAGTACTGACCGACTAGATGGTGATCTAGTCGGTCAGCAACTCTTCTTGGATCGACTAGTTTGATTCCTTAATTTCTTGGACTTTACTGTTTACAGTTAGTCGGTCTACGTTGACTCACCGACCGACTAGTTTGTGAACTAGTCGGTCAGTGATGCTTCTTTGACCGACTAGTTGTGACTTACTGTTCATGCTAAATTTCTCCTAAGCTACTGTTTATCGTTAGTCGGTCTAAGAACATTTGGTGACCGACTAGTTGACAATCTAGTCGGTCAACTTTTGTTCTTGGACCGACTAAGTCAACTTGTGTTCAGACTATTTCATTTTGCCTCTTAGTCGGTCTACGTTCACTGACTGACCGACTAGTTGTGAAACTAGTCGGTCAGAAAGTCTTCTTGGACCGACTAGATTTCTAGGTCTGAAATTCTCTTTCTTCTCAGTTCCTCTCTTAGTCGGTCCATGCTGTTTGACTGACCGACTAGTTGATGAACTAGTCGGTCAGTGATTGTTCTTTGACTGACTAATTCTCCCAGATTTCTATCCGTTGGAGAATGACCTAAGTTGTTTTTATGGGACCCTATAAATACGAACCTAGGTCATTTCTATCTAGGTGAGAGCTTCCATTCAGAGATTCATTAAGATCAAAAGAGATAGCCATTCTCACTCAAATCTAAAGCTCTCTTCCTCACAAGAAACCCATTCTCTCACTATTCTAGATCTAGAATCCATCTTGAGAGAAGCTTGTTCTTGGTGAGCTCTTCAAGCTATAGCTTGATCCAAGTCTCCAAATCATCCCTAGGCACCGATTGCTGGTCATTTCCTTGGTGCTAGGTCTTGGTGACTTCATCTTCCTCAAATCCTTCATTTCACCTATTGGGTAAGAAAAACTCAAGGTATAGGATTTTGTGGTAAGTTTGCTTATTTCAATATAAACTCTTTTATATTGCTTGTTGATTCTCTCGGTTGTGAGAGAAGGTTGTGATCCCGGGTTGTGGGATTCACTATTGCCGTTGTTGTATGATTTGATCTTGTGAAGGTTTTTCACAAGATATTCATAGTGGAAATCTTGAGTTAGGGTTTCTAACTCAAGTATCCGGAGGGGATCCGGGTGGTTGGGACGTAGGATCACCGGGAACAAGTCGGGGAGACTTGGGTGGATCCGAACCCATTAACATCATTTGTTTGCATTGTTAATTTTGTTGTTGTCATTCAATTTAAGCTTCCGCAAATTGATTTGGTAGTTGTTTGCAATTTAATTTGGAATTATACTCCTTATTATTTTAAAGTACTATTCACCCCCCCCTCTAGTACTTGTGCAGTAGCTTGTAGGGCATTACACCCCCTCCCCCCAAAACCACAACTGGTATGAAAATGAGATTTGTGCAACAAGTCCAAGGCAATGGCGAAGAGTTCTTCTACGAAAGCTGAGGCAACTGGAAATGCAATTGGCTTGAGTTTGTATACGGGTGTCTCGTATGCGATGGTTGGAGGAGCGCAATACGAAATTGAAAAGTTGAATGGCAAGGGAAACTTAAAGATATAGCAGTGCAAGATGACTGCAATCTTGAGGAAAGATTATGTCCATAGGGTGGTGTACAACCCAAATACTTTATTAACATATTTGGCACAATAGTAAAGATGGAGATAGCAGACTCGGCTAGAACAACCATCTAGCTCAGTTTATCGGACTAGTGATGTCACGACCCGCTTTCCATTGTACTCGGGAGCGAGGACGCGAGCGGGTCCGCATGGGCTGAAGCGATGAAGCTCAAACCCAATAAGCGTCTGTGAATAAAACCATACGCAGGATCTTGCATGCATATCAGAAACAACAGAAATAACTATGAATTTAAAGCCAACATCTAGACGAGAGTACACAAAAGTAATAAGGCCCCAAGCATGGCCAAATACAACAGAGTTTTACAAAGAGGGTACACACCCCGACAAAAGTGCAATACACGAAATTCTAAGCAGCAGCAGATAGTGTTCAACAACTAGTTCTTAGTGGGGAGAACTTCTGGATCAGCGCACTCCTGGTCCAGTGGGTCAGTTCCCTCAATCAGCTCATACTCAATGTAACATGTCTCGTGTCCTGACATACATTCCAAACAACATAGAAATGTATGTCAGCAAGGTTCTTGGCAAGCAATAATATGATTAGGACCATTGGCAAGGTTTTCGAAATAGTTTACATGGCAATTAAGCATTTATGAATAAACGAACAATTGCAATTTCTAAGCATTTCAAACAAAGATTACATTAGTATGGCAATTCTATTTCTAAGCAGTAAGAACAGAAATTATACTCGCATAGTAGTTCTACTATGAGTGAAAACATGTCAATTCTATTTAAGTGAAAGCAGACACAATTCTACATGCCGTACATTTTCGATATAGCATTTTCAAGATGTTCAAGAGTGTATTCAATTTAGTGCACTAAGGTTCACGTCGTTAGGCGGCAAGCAAGTGAATCTACCCTCAAGTGCCCCCGAAGGTGACCCGTTTACTTTCGACTAGTGCCCGCGAACCCAAATCCATCCACGTGTACTTTCTAGACCACGAGCCAGAATCAGCCAAACTGACCATCAAAAGTTGTAATACTGGAACACGAGCCAGAGTAGCCAAACCGTCCTGCACGAATAGCCAAATCATGGCATGCAATATCTATGATTTGCCAAACCGGCCTATATGTTCACGTTCAATGAGTAGCAATTGTTTCAAGAGGTTCATACAAGTCCATAAGTGCAATTCATGTTGTCGCAATACATGGAATTAAATTGCAAGAGTAGAAAACGTGGTATAAAGAAATATTTAAATGTCGCAATGTTTAAAAGCATGTAGAAGAAATGCACACTTGCCTGTTTGGTGATTATTGTGTCATTGAGTTTGTAAGGAAAACTAGGTGTATCTGCGTCATTAGAGTCACATTATCAGGCTAAAAGTCTTTAAGCTAGTTAAATAATAATATCGCTACGATACATACCTAAATATTAAACTGTTCTAGTATGCACTTAAGTGTTTAACTTACTATTAATATAATAACATACTGTTATATAAAATATACATATACTATAGTATGATAACTTAACTTAAATAACCCTCATAACCCAAATAACACCCAGATAACTTAAATTAACGTTAATAGCTTAAAATAATTTATCATCATTTTAATAACTTTAAACTAACGTACTAACATTAATTACTTCAATAACCCATACCCAACAAGCAACTAGCTTAATAAACCCAAAACCAACCAATTAGATTACTAACCCAATAATCCACTTAAACACATTTGAAACACAATAGGTTAATAGTTCAAATACCTAATAGAAACTATACCCAATACCCAAACCCCTATTTTTCAACAAAACTCAGTAAGCCAAATATCTTCAACACCTGTCTTCTTTCTTCTTCCTCTTCTATTCTCTTTCTTCTTTCTCTTTGATGTAGATGGGGATTCAAGGGGGTGGCAGCTTGGAGGAGCTGGGCTGTGCAGCTCCGACGACTGGGCGGGCGACCAGGGGTGCGGGGGTGCAGCAGCGGCAAGCGACAGGCGGCAGGCGCGCGCGACTGCTGCGGGGGGCGGCGTAGCAATGGGGTGGCAGGGAGAGGAGGGTGAGGGCTGAGGGAGAGAGGAGGAGGAAGAGGAATTGGTTCAATTTCATATCTGAGAATTCAGATCTGAAATCAGATTTGATTTCTGATTTGTGTTTGGTTTTGGGTTTGATTTGGCTGAAAATTGATTTGGGTTTTTGAATTTTTGGTGTGGATTGGGGTGGTGATTTGAGGGTGGCTGAATGTAGAATTTGGGGTTTGATTTTTGGTTGAGATTTGATTTGGGTTGTTGATTTTGGTATGGAAAGATCAGCCAGGAGAATGGAGGGATCGTTGTTGTTGCAGCCGTTGTTGTTTCTTCTCCTTGATTTAAGAACATTGAAGAAGGGCGTTGCATGTTGATGGGAGTGAGTTGGCTGTGTGGTGGGAATTATGATGTATGTTGGATCTCATCGATATATTTCTGTGGGATGTAATGGTGTAGGGTTAGGGGTTAAGAGTAATTAGTTAGGGATAAAATTTAATTAATAACGATACGTTAAAAATTCTAACAACAGAGACGCGCTCGCATTGACACGAAGAAAAATAACGTACGGACGAAAAATAGCACTCGGACGACCGAAGAAAACTACAGGCATGCACGAACCCAAACACGCTTAAAAATACAGGCCGTTACAATCTACCCACCTTATGAAAACTTCCACCCTCGGAATTCTTATCAACTAAAGAGCAGTGAACAAATATGGATAATGCTCTCGCATTTCATCTTCCTGCTCCCAAGTGGATTCTCCTGGCGAGTCATGATGCCACATCACTCTCACGAGCTCGATGACCTTGTTCCTGAGCGCCTCTGATGTCTGTCTAAGATCTACACCGGTCGTTGCTCACATGTCAGGTCTGATCGAACCGTAATCTCCGAGTAATCGACAGCATGAGAAGGGTCGCTGATGTAACGACGCAGCTGATACACATGAAAAACATCATGTACTCCTTCTAATGAAGGCAGCAGTGCTAGACGATAAGCCACCTCTCCAACTCGCTCTAGCACGTCAAAAGGCCCAATGAATCTTGGTCAAAGCTTGCCTCGTCTTCCAAAACGAATCACTCCTCTGTTCGGGGATATCTTCAGGAACACATGATCTTCTGCCTTGAACTGCAAAAGACGGCATCAGCCCAATGCGTGTACTGGTCATATGCGATACGAAGCTTATCCCTGATATTACGCACTACATCTGTTAGTGGTTTTGCCCTAGGCCAAATATTTGGACCTTTATGTTATGTCATTTTCATTTATAAAATGTTTCTCTTATTGTTATTATTATATTGCTTGCATGTTTCTTTATAATAATGTTTGAATAATTGTTTTATGTTATTCTAAGCATCCCTAGTCATTCATCGTTAAAGGTTTAATAATGAATTAAGACTAGTATAGTTTGGTTGATAATTATAAGATAATTATATGTATGGTGATACAAATCAAACTTATAGGTACTTGTTAGAGAACATGTACTGGATAGACTCGCTATGAGATCATTACATGGATTAGTGTCATAAATGATCTCATAATAGTTATGTCATAGAATCCTTAGACCCGAGATCATCACAGATTCCTACATAAGTAACATCATGTTTTGACATAACCAAACGTTATCTTTAATCAGATAATCATAAAGGTTATGATTGAACATGATGTGAATTATGCAGAGGAAAGTGAATGAACAAGATGGAATTTGTCCCTCTCCTATGAGAGAGATATCTAATGGGCCCCTCGATAAGTAGGACTGAGAAATGCATGGCCGTGCTTAAATTAATGTCATTTGATTTTATCAGTCTATTTAGAAAGCGAGAAATTAAATGATTGAACAATATAAGTATGACACTGTCCATGACTTATGTTCAAACCAGATATCGTGTGACAAAAGGATTATGACATGTTCTATTGGTTAGGTTAATATCGGATTAACGATATTCATATTAATTGGGTAGTAATGTCTTGCTAGAAACCAATTATGACTCGTGGGCTTTTAATGGGATTAAGCCCACTACCAATTTGATATAAGCCTATTGGGTCGCACGCAAAGAACGTAATGTATAGGATAGGGTTTAAACGTGATTTCGAATTTGATTCGAAATTCGTAATAAGGCGAAATATCTTAACCGTCAGATATTGTATCTCGTTAAGATATTATCCCTAAGATATCGTCGCATAACTGAAATACGTTAATGGGTTAACGTAGGACTCTTATCCCTAATATATCATCGCATAACTGAAACACGTTAAGGGGTTAACGTGGGATTCTATATACGATATAGGAAGAGGTTTTTCAGTTTACCTTTTTCAATCTATCTCCTCTGTTTTTTAGAAAAACAAAGAGCGAGAGAAACCCTGGTTACAGAGAAGGAGCTAACACCCTCGCAATTCCTGTTCGTGACGTTCGCGTGTGGATACTGATTGAGGGTGGTCATTCGTAGAGCAGCACATGTAGTCTAGCCCATTCAGATCGTCACAAGGTTAGTGATCTATTCGAATCAATTAGAACGCATGGATCTTGTTAGGTTTCTATTTTCCGCTGCGTATAAACTAGTTATGCATGATAGAAACCCTAACAACATCCATAACCTCGACTATCATCTCTGGTCCCAACAACTCTCTATCACCAAAGTCATCTCCACTCAGCGAAGATCGATATTTCCTTCCATAAAGTGCAGCAAATGGCGCCATGCCAATGCTGGCTTGGTAGTTGTTGTTGTAGGCGAACTCCACTAAATGCAAGTGATCCTCCCACGAACCGTTAAGGTCCAACATGCAAGCTCGCAACATGTCCTCCAATATCTGGATAGTACGCTCCAACTGTCCATGAGTCTCAAGGTGATACACAGTACTGAAGCTCAGACTAGTACCCAGTAGGGGAGAGCACGGTCTCAAACCGGCGGTTTGGGACCTAAACCGAACCAGACCGTATAAGTAGCGGTTTCTCACAGGCCAGACCAAACCAGACCGCCAGGCCGACGGTTTCCGAGCCGACGAAAACCGCTTAGAGCGGTTTGGTTCGGTTTGGAACCGCGGTTCAAACATATGATGATGGAAGATTCCCTCGTATACCCAATTTTGCTAAATATAGACTTTGTCATTAAACTAATTTCATGACATGTCTTCATTTCTGTGCTCCTTATCAAACCTGGGAAAATTAAGCGGTGATGATGAGACACATAGGGGCAGGAGAAATATATAGAGAGAGATGAGGGGGGAAATTTGAGAGGGGAGAGTGGGGAATCGACTCTGACGTCGGTCGATATGGCTAAGCTTAGGTCATGTTCGGCAAAGGGCATGGTTTGGTTGCATGTCTTTGTTGGTTGCTTGCCTAATGAATTTTCTCTCTCTTTCATTTAACTACACGCTGTTCTCTAATAATGATTGATATATACTTCTCATTAACTAACAAACTGTGCTTCATCCAAACACTTTCAAGTTAAGCAGATAACTGTAATATTTAATAACACAATTAAGCATAAAATGATGGGATATTTGAATAGCTACAATATTTGTTAAGCTTCCACCATTTGTATAGTTAGGTCCAGTACCCTCTGGGATTCCAAACCAACACAACCACACTTAGTCATCACTAATCAATAATTTCATGTTAGGAGTCGGTTCGGTTCGGTTTAAACGGTTTCGATAGGGTGAAACTAAACCAGACCATATAAGTGGCGGTTGCCAACGATTGAGACCAAACCAGACCGATGGAGAGCGGTTCGGTTCGGTTTTTGGCTTGGTCTGGTTCGGTCCGGTTCGGTTCGGGCGGTTTGAGCAAACCGTGCTCACCCCTAGTACCCAGATTCGTTTGCAGACTCTTCCAGAATTAAGATGTGAACCTCGTGTCTCGGTTGGAGACTATACTCATGAGAACTCCATTTTATTGCACAATCTCCTGCACAATTATCGTTCACATCACAACGTATACTAGAAAGAAGTTATAAAGGTATAAGAAAGATAATTACCTCCATATACTTCTTCGCAAGTATCTCCATAGATTGTCCTACTGGAAGGGTATGAAATGTGTAGACTTGGTTAATTGGTCAACGATAACCCAAATCGCGTCATTTTGCTTGGTGCTCCGAGGTAGTTCAGTCACGAAGTTCATGGTGATGTGCTACCACTTCCACTCTGGGATCGGCAGAGGTTGAAGTAATCCAAAAATGCGATGATGTTCAGCCTTCACTTGTTGATACATAAGGCACTTAGCGATACTTCGAGCTACGCTCCTCTTCATACCATGCCACCAAAAATTCAGACGAAGTCTTGTTACATCTTGGTACCACCAGGATGAATGGAATAGGGAGAGCTACGAGCTTCATTCATCAGCTCCTCTCTAATATCACCTGAAGGTACGCTGGTCTTACTGTCGTATCTCAGGGAACCATCCTCATGAATAAGAAAATCTGTCTGAAGTCCAGCTTCAACTTGCTCTCTGATCTTCTACAGTTTTACATCTCCTGACTGCGTAACTTTGATCTGATCCACAATCGTCGACTGAATCTGCATATTCATCAACGATGATGTGACTCCGGGTAAACCAACTTCTATACCCATCTCCTGTAGATCTTGCTGTAGCCTCCACTAAACTGTAAGAGTCATAACTTCTGGAAGTCTACTCAAAGCATCGGGTACGACATTAACCTTCCCTGGATGATACTAGAGGTCGATGTCGTAATTGGCCATCAGCTCTAACCATCTGCGCTGCATCGTATTCAACTTCTTTTGGGTGAAAATATATTTCAAAATTTTGTAATCAGTGAAGATTTTCACTTTCTCACTCAGTAAGAAATGTCTTCAAATCTTCAGGGCAAAGATGATAGTGCTCCAAGTCGCGAGTTGGATAATTCTTCTCGTGAATCTTCAACTGTCGAGAAGCATATGCGTTCACAAAACCATGCTGGTGCAGGACACATCCAAGGCCTTTGCCTGATGTATCACAAAAGATCTCAAATCCTCCAGTCATATTCGGTATAGCCAGAACTAGTGCAGACGTCAGCCTTGCTTTCAATATCCCAAATGCCTACTCGCAAGAGTCTGGCCATATATACTTGACATCCTTCCTCATCAATCGAGTCATCGACTCGGCTATCCTCGAGAAATCCTGGATGAATCGACGATAGTAACCAACCAATCCTAGGAAACTCTCGATGTCTGATGCTGACCGAGGGGTAGGCCAATTGTTGACTGATGCAATCTTCTCAGGGTCGACAGAGATACCGTCGCCCGATACTACACGTCCAAGAAATGCAATTTGGTCCAGCCAGAATTTGCACTTGCTATACTTGGCATACAACTGATGACGACGACGCGTCTCCAAAACAATCTGTAGATGCTCGGCATGCTCCTCCGAGTTCTTCGAATAGACCAATATATCGTCAATGAATATCACCATGAATTTATCCAGAAACTCGTAGAATATGAGATTCATGATATTCATGAATACTGCAGGGGCATTGGTCACACCGAATGACATGACAACAAACTCGCAGTGTCCATACTTGGTCCGAAAAGCCTTCTTGTAGATGTCTTCATTCTTGACCTTCACCTGATGGTATCCACTCCTGAGATCCAATTTCGAGAAAACTCGTGACCCACCAAGTTGATCAAAGATGTCATTAATGTGCGGTAACGGTTACTTATTCTTCACAGTGACTTTGTTCAGCTCCCAATAGTCCACGCACATCCTTCTCGATCCGTCCTTCTTCTTGACCAACTGAACAAGTGCACCCCATGGAGACACGATGGGATGGATGAATCCTTTCTGCAGCAGGTCGTCCAATTGCTTCTGTAGCACTTCAAGTTCTACAAGAGCCATACGGTAAGGCGCATTCGAGATCAGTGGAGTATTCGACATAAGATCGGTGCTGAATTCCAGAGCTCGGTCAGGCGGTAATCCAGAAATATCCTCTGGAAATACATCTTCAAAATCTCGAACCACTACAAACTTCTTGGGTTCGACTTGCATAGATGCGATCACTTCGTTCGGCTGGGCCCGAAATTTGATAGGCCCGATCGAACGACTTCCACTAATGAATTCGAACACCGGATGGTCTGGAATCTCAAATACTACTTTCTTCTTGTGACAGTCAATTGTAGCATAGAATGTTCCTAACCAATCCATGCCGAGAATAACATCAAAGTTGGGCGTGTCCAGGACCATGAAATTTGCATAGAGCTCATGTCCGCAAATCACCAGAGGACATGATTTGCATCCCAAGGAAACACTCACCACGCCACTCCTAGAAGTGATATTCCAAATTTTGGAAAGTGGGTAGGTGGGAATCGAGTGTTTGACCACGAATCTCCGGGATATGATACACAATGAAGCTCCGGAATCAAATAAGGTCAGAGCGGGGTGGGAAGCTACTAAGATGACACCTAAGATGATAATAACTAATCTTAGCAAGTGTGTCTAATTATCAAGCATGAATATAAAAGCAATATGAAATACTAGTTCTAGTTGATACCTGTAATCACTTCATCCTCAGCCTCAGTTTCTGCTAGGGGTGTGCGGGTCCGGGTACCCTGTTTTTTTATGTTACCCGGACCCTACCCGGTAAGTGACCGGTTCCTAAAATTTGGACCCGGAACCTACCTAGTTGGACCCGATACCCGGACCCTACCCGGACCCTATTGTTCCGGGTAGGTTCCGGATACCCTGTAAAAAAAATCTAATGTGTGATGCATTACGAACAATGATTTCCAAATGATCTGTGCATGACAATTACCTCAAATACACATGACTAAAGATCAATTTGGAAGTAAAATATTGTCTCTAGTCTCTTTCTTCAGTGATAAAGGTTTACTGATCAGTCATTTCTACTAGATAAAGCTAGACATATTGAAGAATGATTCACAATTACCTCTACTGCTCTTTTGAATGCATAAGGGAACAATATGATCTTTGATTCAAATGCATTGTTTGATGAACTTACGCATTGCTCAGAACTTCAGGATGCAAATTGTACTCCCTAATATTATAAGTTCAAATTAGATACATCCAGGGTGGATCACTCTTATATATTTTGATCATTAATGTTATAATATAAAAAAATTAAATATGTAAAATATCGGTTCCGGTTCTGGGTACCCGTTCCCTATAAACGGGAACCGGACCCGGACCTGATACCCGTCGGTTCCTAATTTTCCTATCCGGAACCTACCCGGAACCGATAACTATCTACCCAGAACCTACCTGTTCGGGTAGGTTCCGATCGGGTATCTGGGTACCCTGTACCCATGCACACCCCTAGTTTCTGCAGCTGTCATAATGAAAGCATGGCGTTTCGGCTGATTGCCCTGCTGATAGGCTCGGTTCTGTGGAATCAGGGGCGGTCCTCGCTGAGCAGGTCCAAGGGCACCTCGCTGAACATGTCCAGGCGCTCCTTACTGGATAGGTCGAGGTACTCTAGTAGGTGCTTGACGATCCTTGCCGTGGGGCAGTCTCTCGCAGTATGATCAGGTGCTCTGCAGATCAGAAATTAGTTCAGCATCCTCCTACAATCCTTCTTCTGTTGTCCGGTCTTGCCAAAAAAAACAGGTCAGCTGAGCTCGGTCGACATGGGTAGCTGGCCTCTTGAACTGTATGGTCTGGGGAGGCCGAAAATTTCCTCTTGGCACCATCCTAGGCAGCTCCATGGGACGCTTTCTTCCTACAGCTTAAAATCCCACTGTGAGTCTTGCTACAGCTTCATGGCTCCATGTAGCATCCAAAACATCCTAGAGGGTCGTTAGTTTCACCGAGGTCATTGAGGCTTGAATTTTGGAATTCAGGCCCTGGTGAAACTAAAATGCACAATCTTCAGGGTCCTCGACCATATGGGGTGCGAAGCGACTGAGCATTGTGAACTCAGCCTCATACTCGTTAACAGTCTTATCTCATTGGACCAGATTGGTGAAGCATTGCTGAAGTTCTCTTTTGGCTGTTTTGGGAAAATACGTGGCGTCGAACCTTTCCCGAAAATGCCCTAAGAGATGGGTCCGACCAAACGACTTTATTCCAGTTGCCACCAGCTCCTAGCATTATCAGTCAGTTGGAGCTTCGTGACATTGACACATCCTGCCTGAGGGATACGAGCAGCATTCAGCTTGTCCTCGGTCCCTTGGGCCCATTCTTCAGCATCCAGAGGCCCTTATTTTCCAGAGAAACTCTTGGGTTGTAGCTCATGGAACTGCCTAACTCCTGGTTCAGATCGAGGGGGTGGTGGTGCAATCTGAGCAGGTTGTTGTCCCTGCTGAATCAGCTGATGTAGGATCTACAACATCCCCCCTCATGACTCCGAGGAGTTCATTCATGTCGGCAGCTCCGTTAGCTACAGTTTCATTCCCATTCACATTCCTGGTGTTGTGTCCTCCTGCCATGCTGAGACAAGAAACTCGGTTAAATTTTGTGTACGAGATAAATCTAGACGTTTTTGGCTAATGATAGTATTTCTATTGTCATGAAATTTCGCTTAATTCAAGACCTACATGGGCCACCATAAAAACCTGTCATGACCCGCTTCCCATTATACTTGGGAGTGAGGACACAAGCGGGTCCGCATGGGCTGAAGCGGTGAAGCTCAAACCCAATAAGCATCTATGAATAAAACCATACGCATGATCTTGCATGCATGTCAGAAACAACAGAAATAACTATGAATTTAAAGCCAACATCGAGACGAGAGTACACAAAAGTAATAAGGCCCCAAGCATGGCCAAATACAACAAAGTTTTACAAAGAGGGTACACACCTGACAAAAGTGCAATAAACGAAATTCTAAGCAGCATCAGATAGTGTTCAACAACTAGTTCTCAGTAGAGAGAACTTCTGGATCAGCGTACTCCTGGTCCAGTGAGTCAGTTCCATCAATCAGCTCATCCTCAATGTAATATGTCTCATGTCCTGACATAATTCCAAACAACATAGAAATGTATGTCAGCGAGGTCCTTGGCAAGCAATAATATGATTAGGAACCTTGGCAAGGTTTTTGAAATAGTTTACATGGCAGTTAAGCATTTATGAATAAACGAACAATTGCAATTTCTAAGCATTTCAAACAGAGATTACATTAGTATGGCAGTTCTATTTCTAAGCAGTACGAACAGAAATTATACTCGCATGTCAGTTCTACTATGAGTGAAAACATGTCAGTTCTATTTAAGTGAAAGCAGACACAATTCTACATGTCGTACATTTTTGATATAGCATTTTCAAGATGTTCAAGAGTGTATTCAATTTAGTGCACTAAGGTTCACGTCGTTAGGCGGCAAGCAAGTGAATCTACCCTCAAGTGCCTCCGAAGGTGACCCGTTTGCTTCCGACTAGTGCCCGCGAACCCAAACCCACCCACGTGTACTTTCTGGACCACGAGCCAGAATTAGCCAAATCGGCCATCAAAAGTTGTAATACTGGCACACGAGCCAGACTAGCCAAACCGGCCCGCATGAATAGCCAAATCTTGGCATGAAAATATCTATGATTAGCCAAACCGGCCCGCATGTTCACGTTTTATGAGTAGCAATTGTTTCAAGAGGTCCATACATGTCCATAAGTGCAATTCATGTTGTCGCAATACATGGAAGTAAATTGCAAGAGTAGGAAACGTGCTATAAAGAAATATTTAAATGTCGCAATGTTTAAAAGCATGTAGAAGAAATACACACTTGCATGTTTGGTGATTATTGTGTCGTTAAGTTTGTAGGGAAAACGTGGGTGTATCTGCGTCATTAAAGTCACATTATCAGGCTAAAAGTCTTTAAGCTAGTTAAATATAAATATCACTACCATACATACCTATATATTAAACTGTTCTAGTATGCACTTAAGTGTTTAACTTACTATTAATTTAATAACATACTATTGCTATAATAACATACTGTTATATAAAATATACATATACTATAGTATGATAACTAAACTTAAATAACCATCATAACCCAAATAACCTCCAGATAAATTAAATTAACGTTAATAGCTTAAAATAACTTATCATCATTTTAATAACTTTAAACTAACTTACTAACATTAATAACTTCAATAACCCATACCCAACAAGCCACTAGCTTAATAAACCCAAAACCCAATAACCAATTAGTTTACTAACCCAATAATCCACTTAAACCCATTTGAAACCCAATAGGCTAATAGTTCAAATACCCAATATAAACTATACCCAATAAGCAACTTACTAACTCAACAACAACAAAAACCCAAACCCAATAAGCTAACTCAAACTCAAATAAAACCCAATACCAAAAACCCTATTTTTCAATAAAACTCAATAAGCCAAATAGCTTCAACACCTGCCTTCTTTCTTCTTCCTCTTCTATTCTCTTTCTTTCTTCTTTCTCTTTGATGCAGATGGGGATTCAAGGGGGTGGCGGCTTGGAGGAGCTGGACGGCGCGGCTCCGACGACTGGGTATGCGGCCAGGGGCGTGGGGGTGCGGCAGCGGCTGGCGACAGGAGGCAGGCGCGTGTGGACTGGTAGCAAGGGAGGACGCGCGGCGCATGCTGGTGGTCGCGACGGCAGCACAGGCGCGCGGCGGCGGCGGCAACTGTGCAGGCATGCGCGACTGCTGTGGGGGCGGCACGGCAATGTGGTGGCGGGGAGAGCAGCGTGAGGGCTGAGAGAGAGGAGAAGGAAGAGGAATTGGTTCAATTTCAGATCTGAGAACTCAGATCTGAAATCAAATTGGATTTCTGATTTGTGTTTGGTTTTGGGTTTGATTTGGCTGAAAATTGATTTGGGTTTTTGAATTTTGGTGTGGATTGGGGTGATGATTTGAGGGTGTCTGAATGTTGAATTTAGAGTGAAAAAACTTTTTATTTAGAGTGAAAAATTCTCACTTTGAAGAGATTTGAATTTTTCATCTGAATAGATCTTGGATGTTTAATCTTGGATATCTTGTTATGGGAATAAATGGTGCATTAAGAGGGAAGGAGAGGATCCTTTTACATAGTACTAGGAATCATCCAAATCTAAGTCATATTCGAAATTCAAGTAGGAACACAACTCTATCCCTAAATGCATAAATAGAAGAAAGTTCGTTCATGAAAATTTCTAATCCTAATTAGATTTTAGATTTTGTTATGGCAAAAATGACTGAAACAATTGAGATATTGACGTGGATCCTTTCCTACTGAGTCGGAGCCTCGTCAGCCGGATGAGTGGGACCCTGGGTTGGAAGAACCAGGGTCATTGATAGATGGTAGTTGCCTTGCGATGCTCGATCGATCCTCGAGCGGTTCGTATATCGATCGATCGAGGCTAAGAAGCTCAGGAGCGACCTTCATGTAAGAACGAGATTCGAAGATCTGCACCACAAGGAAGCATCAGGGGGGTTGGATCCGGGTCCTGACCCAAATCCCCTCCGATGCTTAAGTTAGAATGGAAACTTAAGAGTGGGAGAGAGCTTGGAGCAGCTGAGATCAACCCACGGAGGCTCGTCTCAGATCTGACTTCCGCAAGCTCTTTTGTAGAAGAAATATAAGTTGGAGCATGTAAAGTCCGAGTATTTGATCTCATACCTTGGGAGTTAGAACCCTTTTACTATTGTCTTTTCAGGTATTTATAGGCGTTGCTTCGATGATTGCGATTAACCGTCCCTCATTGATTCGGGCGGGATCTTCACCGGGATTGGTGATAACAGTTGCCCATTTATTCAGTCTCATTAACTCCCCCCTGAGTATCAGCGAGAGTTAATGGTCGAGTGAGCCGTTCGCTTGACTGGGTATCACTCCGTCTTAATAACGGGTTTCAAGTTACGTGCACTAAATGTGCAGTATATCTTGATACCGTTTTATGATCCGTACTCGTGCACTAACAGATTTGAATCAAATTCTTATCCAAAAACAAGGTGTGATTATTAATCCAACACTCCTTGAAATCTCTCAACAGATATGATTTCATGTTAGAGTTAAACTCTTTGAATTTGGTTGGTTTTATATCCAACTCTTACGTTAAATGCGCACATAAACAATAAAACCTTGCTTAGGTTCATACATGTCAGCCATTAGTCGACTAACAAAACCTTTTAGTCAGTTAATGGTCGAAACAAAAATAGTTCTGTTTCTAGTATCAGGTTAGTCGACTAACGCAAGACCATTAGTCGACTAACCTATGTTAATCAACCAATGGGCATTCATTAGTCAACTAATGGCTATCAGAAAGCCATTAGTCGACCAATGAGTCGACTAACCTTCTTTAAGGGTTTAGTTTGGAGTTTTTCCCTTTCTTCTTTAACTAAAAAACTCGTAACTCTTTACAAATATTTCTTACGTGCACCCACAACTCCTTACTACACACTTTTTCCTCTTGGATAAGTTGATCACAACTCAATGTGATCTGTTCGTATATCTCTTATATATTAAGTTCTTCCTTCGATTTTCGTGACAAGACAATATCGGTGTAAGACTCTAAAAGCCTGATTCCTACTCTGGTTGTGACTTGATCATACTTTATGATCATTTCACAATCATGATAGTGAAGCTAACTGCATGTGAGACCATCCCTTTTGGAATCATTAGTATCTGGTTATTGTGTGACTGGAACCACATCCAAACAAATGTGGACATGTTAGTGATAGCTACAATGCAGTTTGGTCCCTTCATCAAAACTATGTCACAAAGATATCTATGGTACGAAAAAGTGTCAAACCCTAATGACACCTTAAAGCCCGAGTCATGTATGTGATCTCATAGTTTAGATGAAACTTGTTACCCTTAACAAGTTTATTCATTCTACCCTAGCCAGTGATTTAATATAGATCCATGTCAACTCCCAACGACACTAACCCCCCATAACAGAGGAGACAAATCTGTTCTTGATTGTCACATCCTTTCATGTACTTTGGACTTTACCCAACAAGTACCTAGCAACGGTCACTTCCATAGTTGGTCAGTAAAAGCCTAAGCATAGCCAGCATACGTGTAAGGCTCTTCAGTGCGTCTCAGGTCAAGGGACTATGCTACACCAACTATCACATGAGAGCTTCTATTGATAGTCAGAGTATGAATACTGTATAGAAACTTCTTGGCCAGTCATTTTGTGAATTTGTTTTCTAACAAGCACATGTGCACTATCTAACAAGCACATTTTTGATGGTTTTCCCAGCTATTCTTTCAAAGCCGAAACTAGTTTATTCATTTGACCCCAGCAGCTCTTTTCGTTGAATTTTTTGATTGCCCACAATGTTAGCCTATGAATGCAGCATGTAGACACAACCCATGCACGCATGGTGCACGAAGATGCAAATGCACAGCATGCAACACTTATGAATCGTATGGCCATGCGACAAAATCCAAGTGACAAAGCAACTGAGGTAGAATATTATAGTCAGGTGGCAAAGCGTGGCGAGATCTGAGCCGTAGGTAGCATGATCAGATGATCGAGAGAGAAGTAGGCATGGAGCATATAACAGGCTCACATAAGAGCCGGAATCTTTTACTATTTCGGGCAAATTTCAGGTCTGTTTAAAGGATATTTAAGGATGTTTCAGATTAGGCTTTTTACAAGTTCAAGAGCTAAATAATAAAAGCCTTGATTTTGCAATACCAGTAGCACAAACAAGAGAAAAATCGGATAGATTTTAGAGTTGCTTGAGAGCCAAAGTTAGTTTTTATCCATTGATTTATTTTTCCAAAGTTGTTATCAGTTTTAGTTTTCCCTTGAATCCAAGTGTTACACATCCTAATCCAAGTTGATTGAAATGATAGAAATCTCACTAACTTAGACGTACGTGTGCCAAGAGTTAGGTGAAAATGGTATAAATCTTGATGTTATGGGCGTAACTCTCTTTTGATTTGCATTCTATTCCTTATATTGCATGTTGTTATGTAAGGATTTTTCATAAAGATCGCCATTGGCTTTTATTGTTGATCTACTATTCTTGTGTTTTTTGGGAAGGTGATTGTCAAGTTGACAATGTATATACATGACACATAAGGACGAAGATGTCAGAGCGCGAACAAGCGTTATCATAAAAAACAGACCAAAACGTAGAAGTTTTAATAAGGCTTTGTTCTTTTGTGTGTAAGTGTGTGTTAAAGTGGGCAGATTCCATTATTTACGGCATTATTCACTCACTTCACCTCACACTTCAACGTTTCGTGTTCTTTTGGGTTGGCGTATTTTTGTGTTGCTCTCGTCGCCGTGGCAACAACCTTCCATCGCTCGAAGAAGCCGAAATTTCCGGCGATTACATCTGCGAATCACCATTTATGGGTCCTGCATGCTCCCATCACCTCTCTCCCCGCTGCTGCTTCAGATCACCCCTCTCCCCCAACGGCTCCTTCAACGGTGCGATTTTTTGAGTTTTTGCAACCCTAGACGGCGGAAAATTGTGGCTTCTGGGGTTCTTGCTACCCTAGAAGGCGGATCTCTCTAGATCTGCAACTAGGGTTGGTTATTTTTGCTCGACGACGCTCTTGATCTGCTTCTAGGGTTACTGTGTTGGGATTATTTGGGGGTGACGAAGTTGGAGCTATGCGCGGAGTTGATCTGCTACCGGAACTGAGGTATATTTGGGGCTTTGATTCCTCTTTGCTCGGTTGTTGGTTCTACAAACTGAGGTATAATTTCTCCTATAATATCTGATATATGTGATAGTTGATGTTCTCCCTGTATGCGATTTCTGATTGTCGATATGTCAAGCTTGGGATTAATTTCAGCAATAGGTCATGCCTGGATTTCAATACTATGTTGGGATAATATGAATGAAGAAGGATTCTTGCAACCTATGGGTGGAAGGAATTTTTGTCCCCATCCCATATGGGAAGGCATGAATATAAAAACCATGAAATGCAAAAGAAAATGAAACTAAAAAAATTGCATTTCTATTCAGTCTGCAGTTTGCCACATAAAAACCATGAAATCCATAGGCCAAGTGGTTGACAGATACAACATGCCAAGTCACAAAACAATATGAAACAAAAAAATTGCATGGTCAATCAGTCTGCATTTTTGCCCCATTTCAACCATACTTCCACATGCCATATAAAGTTGTGTACGACGAATGAAATTAATTGCAACAATGTAACACAGCTCACCAATCAATTACAAGCCCCATGAATCCGTAAATATATCGGGTCTATTACTATTAATGCCTAATGATGGTACACCCAACTTGTTGCTGATATGTTTGATTTTATAAAATGCATGGTTGTACTTTGGACTTCGGAGGGCTCGTATGTAAGGACTCATGAAATTTGTGAAAGTTGTATGGATGAGGAGGATAAATTATATGCTTCACTTTATGTTGGGTGAATTTTCATAACGTCGCATCAGTATTACGATGTCCCTAAAGTTATGACACAGACATAATAGAGCCCAATGATGAGACAAGTACAATGATTATAGAGTGTGCGGGTTTTGGAATGATGATGCAACGTTGGGACATTGCTAGGGTATGCTTAAGTATATCAAGAAACAAGCAATGATAATTAAATGATTAATAATCTGAGGGCAAGTCTATATGGAATCATGATAGGCTTGGACATGATTGGTGGGTTGATGTTTCATGAGGCATGCAATGATAAGCCAACCCAAACGAACACGAAACGTTGAAGTGTGTGGTGAAGTGAGTGAATAGTGCTGTAAATAGTGGAAACTGCCCACTTTAACACACAATTACACACAAAAGAACATGGCCTTAATGGCTTGTCAAGGTGGATTTTAAAAAGGATTGTATATGTTTAAATGTAATATAAATGTTGAGAATTTCCAGAAATTTTTTCTATTGAAGTTTCTGAATTTTGGTAGGAATGTATATGATTCATGTGGGTTGATGTTTTTGAATTTTGTGATGCCATAACAATTTGCAAGTTTTTATGTTTATATGTAAATTGCATGATTTTATAATAAAAGGAAATGTCTTGTACATCGAATGATTGAATATATGTTTGATGCAAATAAGGGTTAGATGGATGAATGTGGAGAAATCTCGGGGTTTTCGTTATGTGCATTGGCCGCGGCGGCTATCATTTTTACCGTCATATTCATGGAGTTATACGATGACGATAGTGCTCCCCTTCTACCTAGGGAGCCGTTAGCGATGCGTGATATTAATAGAAAATCACAAATGCGTCGAATTCTATTTGGTTCTGATAATAGTTGTTTACACTACTTAAAAATGCAGAGAAATTCTTTCATCAATCTTTCTACGTTAATGCGAGAAAGCGGGGTACTGCAAGACGGTAATCATGTGTCAATCGAGGAGCAGTTGGCAATGTTTCTGCACATCTTAGAGCACAAGTCAAAGAACAGAGTGATGCAAGTTGATTTTATAAGGGTCGGGACGACGGTTAGAAATTACTTTAACAAAGTTATGTTTGCAGTATGTTCCCTTCGTGATAGTTTTATGAAGCAAGCCCCAAATGAGACACCACCCGAGATCATCAACAATCATAATTGGTTCCCATATTTCAAGGTCAGTGTAATTATGAATATAAGTCATTAGCGTTATATGATTTATGTTGAAATCAATGTGACCTTTAATGATTACGGTGTAGGATTGCATTGGTCTAATTGATGGGACACACATCGATGCCATGCTACTTGCCAAACTTGTACCAAGATTTAGAGGACGTAAAGGGGTTACACAAAATGTGCTTGCAGCTGTAACACCTAACAAAAGATTCACGTACGTAATGGCCGGGTGAGAAGGATCAGCGAATGATTTCACGATCCTGAAAGATGCGTTGTATTTACCCACACCCCACGGGCTGCGTGTGTATGAGGGTGATATGCAAACTATTGCTTAAATATAATGTATACATCTGTAGGAAACCTTCTGATTATAAATCGGGTTGCATTTTTCGGTTGTAGGGAAATATTACCTACGCGATGCTGGATATACAACCATGCCTGGTTTCATATCTCCATATTGTAGTGCCCTGTGGTAGCTACTGCACACGTACTAGAGGGGGGTGAATAGTACTTAAAATAATTAAGAGAGTTATTCCTAACTATTGTGCAATGAACAAACGACAATGCGGAATAAAAAACAATCAACAAGAATTAGACATACGCAAACAAAGCATGTAACGGGTTCGGATCCACCCAAGTCTCCCCGACTTGTTCCCGGTGATCCTACGTCCCAACCACCCGGATCCCCTACGGATACTAGAGTTAGAAACCTCTAACCCTAGATTTTGCACTATGAAATTCTTGTGAAAAACCTTCACAAGACCAAATCATACAAATGACATGTGACTCCCACAAACCGGGATCACACCCTTCTCTCACAACCGAGAGAACAATTCAAATAACGATTGAAATGAAATAAAGAACACTTACCACAAAATCCTATGCCTTGAGTATAACTTACCAAATTAGGGCAAGAAGGATTTTGAGGAGAGAATGTTACTAAACCGAAGCTCCACCAATAAGATCAGCGATCGAAGGCTAGGATGGAGGATGGTGACTTTGGATCAAGCTCTTGGCTTGGAATGCTCACACTGGAGAGAATCTCTCTTGAGGAATTAGGGCTCAAGGTGTTAAGGGAGAGATTCTTGTGAGGGAGAGAGAGCTTTGAAATAGATTGGGAGAGCTCTTCTCTTAGGTCTGAAATTGCTTGGAAATAGGACCTCTAACCTTGCCTCAAATGAATCAGGTTTGTATTTATAGAGGCAAGAAAAATCGTGTTGGAAAAGTTCCCAACGGCTCTATTCTGAACCAGACTAGTCGGTCAAAGAAGGATCACTGACCGACTAGTTCATCAACTAGTCGGTCGGTGATACAACGTAGACTGACTAACAGTTGAACAGCCAAAAGGTCGAAGTATAGGAGATGACAACTAGTCCGTCTAAGAAGACTTGCCGACCGACTAGTTTCACAACTAGTCGGTCGGTGAATGCTCTTTGACCGACTAATAGTCGAAATAGAATAGGCTGACTTCAAGTTGATTTAGTCGGTTTAAGAACAAATGCTGACCGACTAGTTTATCAACTAGTCGGTCGACAAACGTTCTTTGACCGACTAACTCGAAACAGTAGCTCAGGCTGTACAGAGGCAATGATAACTAGTTGGTCTGAGAAGGATTCCTAACCGACTAGATCGTCATTTAGTCGGTCGATGAACCTTCTTTGACCGACTAATTGATCAACAGGAAATGAGCTGAATTGAGCAATGCATCTAGTCGGTTCATGTAGAGTTACCGACCGACTAGATCGTCATCTAGTCGGTTGGCTCTTCTACTTGAACCAACTAACATGCACTAGAAGCCGAGGGAAGAAGCGATAGGCTTCGGGAAGGTTTCTAATGGCTTCTATGATAATCCTAGCTCTAAGATATGAGCGAAATGAAGATTATAAAGTAAGTCCTACTCAAGGCTTAACATTCTAATCTATGAAGCTAGAAGACAATAAATAATACATTGACAAACCGTCTTCAAAGCTTCAATCTTCATTCTTATTGACTTCAATATTGCTCCTTGAGCTTCAACGAAGCTTCAAGCACACGATCACGCGTATTGAGAAGTCTTGAGACGTTGCTTTTGATGTTCCAAGTATTTTGGCGACGATCTCCATAACTGCGCTCACAAACAGTTAGTACACATTATTTATGTTTGCTTATCATCCAAAACCAAATCCTGGGAATCAATACTCAACATTCTCCCCCTTTTTGGTGATGACAAACCAACATAAATAAAAATCAATAATAATGATTCAAAGTAATTTTACTTACTCCCCCTGCATTGATGACACGTTAGTCTCGTATTAAATATTAATCATACGCATCAAGCAGATGAGGAAGATATGAAATATGAACCAATTATTGACATATATGATCTAAATCCATGTTTATATCTTCACTCCCCCTGAATCTCGGTAAATTGCGTTGAATTATCATTTAACACATTGTCATTATTATATCTCTCCCCCTTTGGCATTAGCAAAAAGAGCGAGAGGAGAACAACGAAAAAACCAATGGCTAAAAAATAAAGCACGGGAGTCGAAGAATACGACCACGGTCCAAATGACACCAAAATTAAAATACCGAACGTAAAATACCGAAGAAACTCAAAGTGTGCCAACGCGACCATAGTCGAAAATCGAAAACCGAAATCATAAACCATCGGCGAAAATCGAAAACCGAAATCATCAAACCATAGGCGAAAATCTAAATACGAAATCAGCAAGCCATAGGCGAAAATCGAAAAACGAAATCATCAAGCCATAGGCGAAAATCGAAATACGAAATCATCAAAACTCAAACCAATTTCACGTATTGAGTTTTGGAACATACTCTCCAAAATCAACAATCTTAGTTAAATAGAGTGCATGGAAAACAATTCTATGTTTCCATAGAACGAATTCTATTTAACCAAAATAATCGTCGAGCGACGAAGTCAACATCAGAGACAAAACTAATCCGATGTGAAAACCAAATGTAGCAAAACGATACCAAAAGTAATATGCAAAAATGTTATGCCAAAAATAGATAGAGCATCATAAAACTACGGCATACACAATTCTAGCACAAAATGACATCAATTGTAATATAGTCTACCAATGTAGATATTCTAACAATGGATGCATTTAACACACATGGATACCAATGTAAATCAAAAGTAAGAAATACTTACAACATTGAGCTCCCCCTACTTTGGTGCATCTCTTTAAGTACCAACAACTCTATTTAAGTGAAAAAGTCTTTGCAAATCAATGAGTTGGTAGGGTTGGTATCCCACGGTGGATTGAACCTAGGGAAACTTAATATGGAGCTAAAAATTTGATTTGATGCTCCTTCTCTTATCCTTGAGTACCTAAAGATAAAACATCATTCCATGGTACCCAAGGACATTGGGTCCTAAGAAATTAGACTTTTGGAAGCCAAGTCCAATTGGACTTAGACTTCCCCACATAATTATCATTATGAACGACATTCATAAAATAAGAATTCATATACACTTGTTTTTCATTCATGTTTGTGTCCTTTAGGCTCCAAATAGTGAAGATTTTGGGAGCCCCAATCCTATTGGGAGCATGCACGCGTTGTTGATTAATACGTGATGCATGTCGTGGATAGGCATATGGAACATGACGAAATGGTGCATGATGAGAATTGTTCATACGATGATGTGGGTGTACATATGCATGTGGAGGAACACGTGCATGAGTGTGTCTCACATGGTGTGCATGTGCTCGTGGATGCGGAGCATAAAAATCATCATTTGTGCTAACATGTGGGGTAGGATGTGTGTTCCTACGTGGTATGGTATACATGAAAGCATGACCCTTCTTTGGAGGTCCACCCAAAGTGGGTTTCTTTCCAAATGGGGGTGTGTTCCTAGCGGAAGCACCATTGGTAGAAGAACTACCCATGAAGTGTTTACTCCCACTAGTAGAAGTATCGGACGTTGGCCTAACAAAGGTGCCGGACGATTTGGATGAATCTCCCATCTTATACCCCAAACCAATGTGATGATTGGCCGGAGGTAAGTCATTTAGGATATTGTCCAAATGGCCCTTATCTTTATTGAATTCATGAATTCGGCCTAATGTGCACTCATATTTCTCGGTGAGAGAATGCATCGAAGCTTCCAAAGTGGACACTTACGATGTGAGTGCGCAAACACGTGATTTGAGATTTTTATTCTCAATACTCAAAGTTGAGTTTTGAGACGTCAAATCCGCTATCACATGTTCATCCGAATCCTCGATATGAACATGCTCAAGTTGAGATTTGAGATTTACAATCTCATTTCTCAACTCTTCAACAATGGTGTCTTTGTTGACGATGAAAGGCTTAGGCGAGTTTTTAAGACTATCTAGTTCATTTTTAGTCTTCATAAATCTAGTAGCCAAATTAGAAAACTTATTTCAAAGTTGTTCGTTGGCTAATCGAAGTTCATCAGTGGTTACCTCTTCGCCTTCATCCTCGCTTCCATCGGAGGAAGTGTCTTGATCACAATCCTCTTTTCCTATGAAGCACGTGTGTGCTTTCTCCACACGTTCATCATTCGACTCTCCACTTGAGGAGTCATCTTCGGAATCGTTGAATGTGCCGACAAGTCCTTTCTTGTGCTTTCTCGACTTGACGTACTTTGATGCCTTCCACTTCTCCTTGTGTTTGTAGAGAGGACAATCCGGCTTGATATGTCCTGGCTTGTTGCATTTATAACACACGGGAGTAGAAGCATTAGTCGAAATAAATTTTGATTTACTTTTCAACTTACCTTGTCGGAAGAATCGGTTGAACTTCTTTGCCAAATCGGCCAACGCTTCCATGTCCAACTCTTCTTCCGATTCTTCATCATCGGTAGATGGAGCGGCCTTGTATGCAATCGCCTTTTTCTTTGGCTCGTCTTGCTTCAAGTACGCTTTCATCTTCTCCTTCATCTTGATCTTACTTTCCTTGCGTACCTCGTAAGATAACAAGGTATCCATTAATTGAACAACGGTATATTTATTCATATCGTTACCTTCCTCGATGGCGAAGGTACGCTTTTCCCAACAAGAGGGAAGTCCGTCAATAATCTTCGCGACTTTCTCCTTTTGGGTGTAGACCTTCCCAAGAGCTTCTAATTCGTTGGAAATGTCCACGAAGCGAGCATAGTAGTCCTTCATGGTTTCACCCTGTTCCATGTGAAACAACTCAAACTCTTTGTTAGCGACAACGAGTTTAGAATATTTTACCGTACTCGTTCTTTCGTGTAAGATGAGGAGTTGGTTCCATACTTGATATGCACTCTTACATGTGCATATCTTGTTGAAGTCTTCGGGCTCCAACGCACATTGCAAGTCATTCATCGCCTTGGCATTGTTTACCTCCGTGGCGACCTCCTCGGTAGTCCACTTCACGAAATCTTGTTCGACGGGCTCAACATACTCCGTCAATATGGCTCTCCAAAGTGAAGCGCTCCGGAGGAAGGTTTCCATCCGGCATTTCCAATACCCATAGTTGGTACCGTTGAAATGAGGAGGCCTGACAGAGGATTGCCCTTCCATAACAGAAGACGATCCATGACGATCCTTGAAGACGTTGTAGTCGTTGTTTGTCATAGCTTTGACCTTGTAGTTTTAAACTCTGGCTCTGATACCAAATGTAGTGCCCTGTGGTAGCTACTGCACACGTACTAGAGGGAGGGTGAATAGTACTTAAAATAATTAAGAGAGTTATTCCTAACTATTGTGCAATGAACAAACGACAATGCGGAATAAAAAACAATCAACAAGAATTAGACATACGCAAACAAAGCATGTAACGGGTTCGGATCCACCCAAGTCTCCCCGACTTGTTCCCGGTGATCCTACGTCCCAACCACCCGGATCCCCTCCGGATACTAGAGTTAGAAACATCTAACCCTAGATTTTGCACTATGAAATTCTTGTGAAAAACCTTCACAAGACCAAATCATACAAATGACATGTGACTCCCACAAACCGGGATCACACCCTTCTCTCACAACCGAGAGAACAATTCAAATAACGATTGAAATGAAATAAAGAACACTTACCACAAAATCCTATGCCTTGAGTATAACTTACCAAATTAGGGCAAGAAGGATTTTGAGGAGAGAATGTCACCAAACCGAAGCTCCACCAATAAGATCAGCGATCGAAGGCTAGGATGGATGATGGTGACTTTGGATCAAGCTCTTGGCTTGGAATGCTCACAATGGAGAGAATCTCTCTTGATGAATTAGGGCTCAAGGTGTTGATGGAGAGATTCTTGTGAGGGAGAGAGCTTTGAAATAGCTTGGGAGAGCTCTTCTCTTAGGTCTGAAATTGCTTGGAAATAGGACCTCTAACCTTGCCTCAAACGAATCAGGTTTGTATTTATAGAGGCAAGAAAAATCGTGTTGGAAAAGTTCCCAACGGCTCTATTCTGAACCAGACTAGTCGGTCAAAGAAGGATCACTGACCGACTAGTTCATCAACTAGTCGGTCGGTGATACAACGTAGACCGACTAACAGTTGAACAGCCAAAAGGTCGAAGTACAGGAGATGACAACTAGTCGGTCTAAGAAGACTTGCCGACCGACTAGTTTCACAACTGGTCGGTCGGTGAATGCTCTTTGACCGACTAATAGTCAAAATAGAATAGGCTGACTTCAAGTTGATTTAGTCGGTTTAAGAACAAATGCTGACCGACTAGTTTATCAACTAGTCGGTCGACAAACGTTCTTTGACCGACTAACTCGAAACAGTAGCTCAGGCTGTACAGAGGCAATGATAACTAGTTGGTCTGAGAAGGATTCCTAACCGACTAGATCATCATTTAGTCGGTCGGTGAACCTTCTTTGGCCGACTAATTGATCAACAGGAAATGAGCTGAATTGAGCAAGGCATCTAGTCGGTTCATGTAGAGTTGCCGACCGACTAGATCGTCATCTAGTCGGTTGGCTCTTCTACTTGAACCAACTAACATGCACTAGAAGCCGAGGGAAGAAGCAATAGGCTTCGGGAAGGTTTCTAATGGCTTCTATGATAATCCTAGCTCTAAGATATGAGCGAAATGAAGATTATAAAGTAATTCCTAACTCAAGGCTTAACATTCTAATCTATGAAGCTAGAAGACAATAAATAATACATTGACGAACCGTCTTCAAAGCTTTAATCTTCATTCTTCTTGACTTCAATATTGCTCCTTGAGCTCCAACAAAGCTTCAGGCACACGATCACACGTATTGAGAAGTCTTGAGACGTCTCTTTTGATGTTCCAAGTATTTTGGCGACGATCTCCATAACTGCGCTCACAAACAGTTAGTACACATTATTTATATTTGCTCATCATCCAAAACCAAATCCGGGGAATCAATACTCAACACATATCAGGGCGTTAGATACCATCTGAAGGACCATATCGATAGAGTGCATTGAAATCACAGAGAGCTGTTCAACCTTAGACATTCTTCATTAAGAACAAAGATCGAGTCAAATTTTGGCATTCTAAAGAACAAGTTTAAAATTTTAACGTCAAAGCCTCACTATCCATTGAAATCTCAGGTCGATACTGTCCTTGCTTGTACAGTGTTGCATAATTATATCCAGATAGCAGATCCGCATGATCCCCAGTTACTTGAGGATGTGTCTGTGATTGATGAGGATGGGGATGTGATGGATGAGCTAGATGACTCGATTATAGATCTTTCCCAACATTTGCCCATACGTGAACAGACTTCACAAAGGGATCAGTGGAAAAGTCGTAGGGAACAGTTATCGTGGGATATGTTGGTGGACTATTGTAACATACATAACAATGGAAACACCAATGAACATGGGCTTTGAGGGAAGAGTGTAATGTATAATCTTAATGTATTATGTTAAGTTGAATGAATTGTATAACAATGGGATCTAAATGTTGGATATGCTATGTTATGCCTGAGATGTGCTGACAATATAATGCCTTCATCTGTTTACTTTATGTCTATTGAGTTTGATACTGATTATATAGGTGATAGTCAATATTACGTACATTGAAGTTTATTTCATTTACTATTTGTAGGTACATGTCATTGTGTCAAATATTGTTTTATTATGTAAATAATATTTTTGTAGGCATGGACGGGTCATCTCAACAAGGGCAAGGGAGTGATTCTATACCTCCATACTATGACCATGCATACTGTACACAGTGGGCAGAGAAAGCAAGGCGTAATGATCAATTGCTAGGTAGGCCAATGCCGCGAGGCCAAGTGATTATCAATTTCCTCCGCCTAGCTACCAATTAGGTGGATCAACCATGCTGTTTCCACCATACTCTGCGTACACCATGCCATTGCCCATGCACGTGCCGACTCCACCTGGCTTCATGCAAATGCTACAAGGTGGTTGGTCTATACCACCCTTTGGTAGCAAAGCATCACCAAGTGTTTTCGCCATGCCTTCACCCCAAAGCGGGCATGGCACAACAGGTGGCAGTGACTCGTCGAGGAAGTCTGGACGTCAGGACGATGACATTGATGTCTCTGTGTCGAGTCCCAGGAAAAAGAGTAAGAACCCTTCCAAGAAGGGGATGACGAATAAAATATGGCTACTGGAGCATGACATTGCCTTAATTTCATTCCTGGCGTCCCAATCTCGTCAAGGCCTTAGAGCCGACAAGACCTTCAAGAATACTGCCTTCACCGCTTCTGCCATACATATAAACAGCAAGTTTGGCACGGATTATAGCTGGTTGAATGTAAAGAATTATATGAAAGGTCTTCAGCGGCGGCTTAAGGATGTTGAAAAGTGCTTGGAAATTAGTGGGGCAGGTTGGTCAGCTGAACTGCAGATGATAGTACTAGATGATGATACTTATGTAGGATCTTGTCAAAACAGCGACGTTAGGATCGAATAATAAAGTAGAGACTTACGTTCACGTATGTGGCACCGTAATCTCTGAACTTTGCCCTCGGATTCGCCACAACGGTCGATACTTCGTCACAGCGGATCGAAGCAGAGTTTCACCGTCTAAATCTCTATTTAGAAGAGGATTTTAATAGAAGGGAGAAGAAGAACATAAGATGCCTTTTGCAAACTTATGGCATGAAAAAAAATGTCGAATGAATGCCTTATCCTTGGGTCCTATTTATAGGCTTTAGGGGTGGTTATTGTAGGAAATAACCAATTATAAGCTTATTAGCCTATATAAGCACATTCATTTATCCTCTTCTTCATTCACTTATCAAGTGCCTTTATGCACTTATAAAGTGACTTTTTCCACTTATCGAGTGGTCCTTTTCACACGAGAAAAGGTTCCCTTCGTGCACGCCTTTGTGCACGCGACATCTGAGGTCTGTATACCCTCATACATCCCCTCATGGGTGTATTCATGTCGTCCATATCCAACATCTCCCACTCACACTTGAGGGGATTGTAAGGAAACATCTTTCCTTTAACTCTTCTGTTTATCATACCGAGAAATAGGCCGTGTGACCGTCATGCGCATAGAGTCCGCTGTTGTGCACTTGCTAGAGATACACAACACCCCTCGAGGTGCAAAGTTGAGTAGATCAACACATGCTTTACCCTAGATTATTTCTTCACATTTCTTATACTTTATATTCAACAATTGAATCCCATCTGGATTACAATTGGCTGGCCAGCTTTGAATCTCTAAAGTCCAAATGTGAATATGAAATTAATCTTCCTCTTCTTGCGATCCTTTTGATCTTGACTTGACTCGCTTTTCTAATATGCCCCGCCGGACAGAATTAACCATAGTCCATAAGCAACATGCTAAGATAGCAATCACCCAGTCAAATCTTAAGGAACCAATTAGAGTCCATAAGGGTAACGAGTTAAGACCCATGTGGTCTTTGGGTCTCACATAATAGTAAACACAATTACTATTCTAACCCAATGGTCAAAATGCATACGTAGCAGAATACGTATTACAACATCACTCCTTTCCCAGGGAGCATATGTCTTAATGATGTTGTAAGGATGATAATCAGACACCACAATGTCTAACTTTGAGTCCCTTTTACTACTCAAATAATCTTCTAGACTCACATCCTGCATAAGACAGATATGATTTCAAAATCCTCTTAGATCTTTTGAAAAACATCCATATGATGCAGATCTTTCATATGACCATTTTGTTTAAGTCATGACTCTAAATCGTCCGTCTGACGATTTTGACTTTAAACAGGTCTCATCTTTATTTTACCCGTCTGATAAAATAAAGGCGGTTGCTCATGTGAGAGAGCCAACCTTAATCTGTCCGACATACCAGAATTCAGCTGAGATTTCAAAAAATGTACACAAACATTTCTTAAGAAATTCATATGCAATGTTGAAAAGAACTTATTCTTTTATTAAATTTGATCATTTACAGACATGGGAATTTACATTGGTACAACTCAGCTCTTATGCAATCCTTGAGATGATAAGTGTTTGTAAAACACATCTCTGGGGATCGCCTTCGTAAGCGGATCCGCTATCATCTCATGCGTAGATATGTACCTTATGTCTACCTTCTTGGTCTTGTCATAGTCTTTTGCAAATTTGTAGCGGATATCTATGTGTTTGGTCTTACAATGGAATTTAGGATCTTTGACATAAGCTATAGATGCTTGACTGTCGCTGTGTATAGGTACATCACCTGAGTCACTTGCATCAATTAGCCTGTCTAAGAACTTCCTAAGCCAAACAGCCTCTTGGACTGCCATGCTAAATGCTACAAACTCGGCTTCCATAGTTGAAAGTGCGATGCAGGATTGTTTCTTGCTACTCCAGGATATTGCACCCGATCCGAGTAGAAAAACATATCCTGAGGTCGATCGTCGCTCATCGAGATCACCCGCCCAATCAGCATCAGTGTAGCCTTCGAGCCTCAAGGCGTCTCCTTGATAGCATAAAACATAGTCTGCAGTTCCTTTGAGATACCACATTATCCTCTTAACCGCTTTCCAGTGTACTTGCCCTGGGTTGGATTGGTAACGACTTACCATTCCAATGGCAAAACAGATGTCCGGTCTTGTACACATCATCGCGTACATAAGACTACCAACTGCACTGGAATATGGAACTTTTTCCATAATTTCCTTCTCTTTTTGGTTTTTTGGACACGATTTCAGACATAAATTGTCGCATTTGCTTATAGGAGTATCAATGGACTTGCAGTCCTGCATATTAAACCGTTCTAGAACCTTCTTTATATAAGTATCTTGTGAAAGAGAAAGAAGTTTCTTCGAACGATTCCTTGAAATCTTAACTCCAAGGATATATGCGTCTTCTCCCATGTCTTTCATCTCAAAAACTGATGAAAGCCAAGCCTTGATATCCATCACAAAGCCCTTGTCATTTCCGGCTATTAAAATGTCATCTACATATAGAGACATAATAACGTACTTGCTCTTAATCCTCTTGATATATACGCAGTTGTCTTCATCAAGCATGGAAAACCCATTTGATAAGACACTTTCTTGAAATCGTATATACCATTGCCTTGAGGATTATTTAAGACCATATATGGACTTACGAAGTTTACAAACCTTATGTTCGTTTCCTTCTTTTACAAACCCTGTTGGTTGTTCCATATAGATCTCCTCGTCCAATTCTCCATTGAGAAAGGTAGTCTTTACATCCATCTGATGTAATTCGAGGTCTAAGCAAGCTACCATTGCCAGAATCAGGCGAATCGAGGTAAAACGCACAACAGGTGAGAAGGTCTCTTCGTAGTCTATCCCTTCCTGTTGCGTAAAACCTTTCGCGACAAGACGAGCTTTATATCTGTCTATAGAGCCATCAGCCTTATGCTTGATCTTGAGAACCCATTTGTTCCCAATTGCTCTACGTCCTCTGGGTAAGTCAACTAAGTCCCAGACTTGGTTAACTTTCATGGATTCCAATTCCTCCTTCATCGCTTCCATCCATTTGTCTTTTTCAGGGCATGATACGGCCTGTTTAAAAGTAGCAGGCTCGTCATCATCTTGTAGTAAAGTCATAAAGGTTTGCGGAAATTCATCCTCAAATCTTAGAGGAGCCAACCTTATACGACTACTACGTCGTATTTGAGATTCTTCAAGTCCTTGTTGACTTGAATTTAGATCAATTCTAATATCACTCCCACTTGGAATGTTGTTAGAAATGCTCCCACTTGGATCATTATTCCCATATGGAATAGGATTAGCGTCATTCATATCATCCATTAGTGAAATTTGAAACGTATTTTCGTCTTCACCAAGAATTCTCCCACTCGAATGAGGTAATCCATCTTGATCATAAATCTCAAATAGAGATAAGTCCTGACTTATCTCGCCCTGTCTTGGAAACTCGTTTTCCAAGAAAGTGACATCCCTCGACTCAAATTCAATTAGACCACCATTGTCTTCCTGACTAACGAAAACATAACCTTTGGAGTTTTCAGCGTATCGTATAAAGATACATTTCCTTCCCCTTGGCCCAAGTTTGCCATACTTATGGGAGGAAATATGTGCGTATGATGCACATCCCCAAGGTTTTAAAATGTTTAAGTCAGGAGACCTTTGGTTCCACAACTCATAAGGAGTGGAGCTAACTGATTTCGAGGGTACGCGGTTCAAAATGAAAGTGGCCGTTAATAATGCATCACCCCAAAAGGTAATTGGCAAGTTAGCTTGCGCCATCATTGAACGGACCATTTCCATTAAAGTCATATTCCTCCTTTCAGCAACACCATTTTGTTGAGGAGTATAAGGCATTGTTACCTGATGTACTATGCCCTTTTCATCACAAAGTTCCTTAAAACTTGTTGATTGATATTCACCGCCCCTATCGGTTCGCAAGACCTTAATCTTGCGATCTAATTGATTCTCCACTAAACTCATATAGTTTTTAAAGCATATTAATGCTTCACTTTTGTGGGATATCAAATAGATATGTCCGAATCGGGTGAAATCATCAATAAAAGTGATGAAATAGGACTTCCCGCGCCTTGTCTTGACATTCATCGGACCACATATGTCTGAATGGATGAGCTGTAATGGAACCTCGGCCTTTGTGCCGGTTCCAAACGACTTGCGACAAGATTTCCCCACAAGGCAATGTTCGCAGGTCGACATATCGACCTTTGAAACATTGGATAGAAAGCCACGTTTGGCAAGTCTATCCATGTGCGTTGGTCCAATATGACCAAGCCTTGCGTGCCAACAAATTATATCAGACTCATAAGTCGAAGAATTTGTAACAAGGAAATTTTCATTACAATCAGAGGAATCATACATTGTATTTAATACAATAAATCCTTTAAATACATACCCAGTACCAATTAAGGAATTATTACAACACAAGTCCATTTTACAATCATGAAAAAACCAGCTATAACCAAGACCCATTAACACGACCACAGATATTATATTCCTTCGAATATCTGGAGCGAAGAGAACATCATGAAGTAGGAGAGTGCGGCCGTTGTCCAAGACTAGCTTGCAAGTCCCAACGCCTTTCACTTCAACACGAGTGTTGTTTCCTACATAGATCCACTTCGTTCCTTGGGATATCCGGTGATACTCCACGAAGGACCGTCTGTCCCGTGCTATGTGGTCGGTGGCACCTGAATCAATTATCCAAAATGGATTAGATTCCACAAGAAATATTGAACTAGAAACACATATGTAACTAGTATAATTACAAGTTACCTCGTCACCTCCACTCGTACACGAACGAGCATAGTGACCGAGCTTGTTGCACTTGAAGCACTTGATCCTCTTCAAGTCTTTCTTCTTGTGCCATTTCTTGTGTCCACCCTTATGTTTGGGTTTCTTGGTAGACTCAGGTTGCTTATTACGTTCATTAGTAGACTTCAAATGATCTTTCCGTTTCTTTCCCCCGTGTGAGGAACTAGCAACCATGTGCACTTCTGCACTTGGCTTGGCAGCCGCAAGCCGCTCTTCCTCTAATTCGAGGTGCTTGGAAACATCGCTGAAGGTCTTGATGCTCTCATTGTGAGTGAGATGCATCTTCATTTGGTCCCACCCATTTGGTAGGGAACGTATGACTGCTTGGATTTGTTGCTCATCTGTGAGCACATGACCCGCATCCTTTAACTCTGAGATTTGATTTGCCATATGTCGCAGATGTTTCCCCAAGGAATGATCTGGACGTTTCTTGTGTGAATCAAATCTTATAGTTAAGGCGCGAAGTTTGGACACCGATGTGCCACCAAACTTCTCCTCTAGCTTGGACCATATGTCCATGGCTAGGTCATGCTCTCGGAAGATGCGCATTATGTCATCGGCCATACTGCTCAATAACGTAATGCGGGCTATCTTATTCTTCCGAGACCAAGCATCAAAAGCTTCCTTGTCTCATCTGTGTTGGGCCGTAGTGCCCAACTCGGGTTCAATCATTACGTTCTTTAGAGTTTCGAGCACTTCTTGCTCCTCTAAAACGTATTGTATCTTGAGGGACCATAGTTTGTAATTATCGCCGTTGAGTTTTTCACCTCTGTTTAACTCAGCGACGATATTCTTTGAAGCGGAAGACATTTTACTTTTAAAATGCTGTAAAAAGACACAAAACCGAAGGTTTGATCAAAAACATTGCATTGAAATTTCTTAAAATATAATTCCCATTTGAAATGATAATAGAATATCCCATTTGGATAGTTCTAATTTCAACTCCCACTTGGAATGATATTTATAATTTGATAAGTTACTTTCGAAAAATACTGAAGATGTTACCCTAGAATCGGAAAGGTCACTACGTTTCCAATCACCATCTAGAGTAACTTTCAGTATTTCCCCATCACTTTATCAAATAAAAGTACTCTTATAGTACTTTGCAGCGGAAAAGCGTTTTTGAAAACGTATTTTTCAAAACGTATGAAAACGTATTTTTCAAAAAATGTATATTTCAACCTTGTACCCTTATGATACTAGCGAAATATTCGGCACTTCCTGGCCATTTGCCAGGATGAGTCGTAGCCGTGCCAAGGTCGGATCCCCCCTTTAGGGATTTTTCTGCAAGCTATCGTCGCCGGCTCCCGTGTGGATCCAGGCGCTTCCCCCTTATTGGAGAATTTTGCCGCAGACGACTGCCGTTGGCCCCATATGGGCTAGCCTTGCAGGTTGCTGGGGCCGAAACCACTGGCAAGGCATCTGGCTTAATTGGTCGACCAAAAATCTCGGATTGGTCGACCAATACCGACCAATTTTGCACCCCCTCGGCCAGGGCCTCTGCCCTGGCCGGGGCTGGCCAAGGGCCTCTTCCCTGGCCGGCCAGGGGCCCTGGCCCCTCGGCCAGGGCCTCTGCCCTGGCCGAGGCCGGCCAGGGCCGGCCAATGCCTGGCCTTGGCCTCTGCCAGGGCCGGCCATGGCCCTGGCCGCGGGCCAGGGCCGGCCAGGCCCTGGCCTGAGGCCAGGGCGCCGGCCCTGGCCCCTGCCAGGGCCGGCCTGGCCGGCCCCCGGCCTTGGCCGAGGCCTGCCAGGGCCCCCTGGCCCTGGCCTGGCCCCGGCCAGGGCCCCCTGGCCGTGGCCCATATGGCCATGGCCGGCCATGGCCCATATGGCCATGGCCGGCCACCCCCTTGCATGGGGTTGGCCGCATGCATTCCTCCTCCTCGACGGGGTGTTTTTCGTTGTCATTTGGCCGTAGCCAACCCCCTCCACTTGGGGAGGGGGGATGCATTGCCTCCATAGCCCATTTAGCCATGGTGATCATGCACCAAAAGTCATCTTCCCCGATGGGAATAACTACCACCTTCTTCCTCGATGAAGCACCCGTTCGTCGATGAAGCACCCGTTCGTCGAGAAAGTAGTTATTCTCTAATGGCCGTGTGCCAAAATGAAAAAATAACATACTTTAAAGTTCGTAAACTACACACTCCATATGAAGAGAGTTCACATTCCCTATGAATGGAGACTCAGCATCCATGAAGAGTGCGAGCTTGACGATATGAACGGTCGGTTCTTCCTGTCACGGAGAGTTCCTGCCATATCCGTAATGACAGAAGACCATAACGTGAAAATAACAACCGCTGCGTTCTCTCCGTCACGAAGCATTCCTACCATATCCATAATGGTAGGATACCCATTCGTGAAAAAGACAACGCCTCGTTCATCGGTTCGACGGGGCGACGGTTTGACCGGGGCGAACCCGTATGGCTCCGATACCAATGTAGGATCCTGTCAAAACAACGACGTTAGGATCGAATAATAAAGTAGAGACTTACGTTCGCGTATGCGTCACCGTAATCTCTGAACTTTGCCCCCGGATTCGCCACAACGGTCGATACTTCGTCACGGAGGATCGAAGCAGAGTTTCACCGCCTAAATCTCTATTTAGAAGATGATTTTAATAGAAGGGAGAAGAAGAACATAAGTTGCCTTTTGCAAACTTATGGCATGAAAAAAAATGTCGAATGAATGCCTTACCCTTGGGTCCTATTTATAGGCTTTAGGGGTGGTTATTGTAGGAAATAACCAATTATAAGCTTATTAGCCTATATAAGCACATTCATTTATCCTCTTCTTCATTCACTTATCAAGTGCCTTTATGCACTTATAAAGTGACTTTTTCCACTTATCGAGTGGTCCTTTTCACACGAGAAAAGGTTCCCTTCATGCACACCTTCGTGCACGCGACATCTGAGGTCCGTATACCCTCATACATCCCCTCATGGGTGTATTCATGTCGTCCATATCCAACAACCTATGCCACATGGGTCGCGGTATTGACTTCTCCATTAACCAAAGTTGACAATAAATTGGAGTACGTAATTTTATGATGGTTTGTTCATTATGTAATGACCTGTGTAGCTACTGCATAGGTACTAGAGGGGGGGGGGGGTGAATAGTACTTTAAAATAATCAAGAGTATTATTCCTAATTATTGTGCAAACACAAAAAACAATGCGGAATAACTACAAACAACAAGAACACAAGAAACACAAACAAAGCGATATAACGGGTTCGGATCCACCCAAGTCTCCCCGACTTGTTCCCGGTGATCCTACGTCCCAACCACCCGGATCCCCTCCGGTTACCTGAGTTAGAATCCTCTAACTCAGATTTGCACTATGAAATTCTTGTAGAAAAACCTCTACAAGACCAAATCATACACAAATGACATGTGACTCCCACAACCCGGGATCGCACACTTCTCTCACAACCGAGAGAACAACTTGCAATATCAAAGTAAATGAAACAATGAAATACTTACCAACAAAATCCTATGCCTTGAGTAAACTTACCAATATTAGGGCAATGAGGATTTTGGAGGAGAAGAAGTCACCAAACCCTAGCTCCACCAAGATAACCAGCAATAGGTGGCTAGGGAGGAGTTGGTGGCTTTGAATCAAGCTCTTGGCTTGAGTAGCTCACAATGGAGAGAATCTCTCTTGAGGAATTAGGGCTCAAGAAGTTGAGGGAGAGATTCTTGTGAGAAGAGAGAGCTTGGAAATAAGATTGAATGTCTCCTCTCTTGGATGTGAAAATGTCTCTATTATCAGCCTTGAATCCCTGGTATGAAGCCCTCAAACATATATAGGGAAGAGACAAAACGGTCACAAAATCCGTGCAATAAATGCTCCAACGGATCTATTTCTGAAGCAGTCTAATCGGTCTAAGAAGGATCACTGACCGATTAGTTTCACAACTAGTCGGTCGGTGATTCCTCTTGGACCGACTAACTAGTTCACAGCCAATAAAGATAGTTCAGGAGATAAAGAACTAGTCAGTCTAAGAAGACATGCCAACCGACTAGTTTGACAACTAGTCGGTCAGTGAGTGTTCTTTGACCGACTAAGCAGTTGAAAAACAATAAGCTGAACACAAGAGAACTAGTCGATCTAAGAACAAATTCCAACCGACTAGTTTCACAACTAGTCGGTCGATGAATGTTCTTGGACCGACTAACTGTAAACAGTAGCTCAGGCTGTGAAAATGAAGATATAACTAGTCGGTCTAAGAAGGATTCCAAACCGACAAGTTTGACAACTAGTCGGTCGGTGAACCTTCTTGGACCGACTAATTGGTCAACAGTGAATGAGCTGAAATGGAGTAGGATATCTAGTCGGTTCAAGAAGGATTGCCGACCAACTAGATTGTCATCTAGTCGGTTGGTTCTTCTTCTTGAACCAACTAAGATGTATAAGAAGCCGAGGAAAGACGTGATAAGCTTCGGGAAAGATTCTATGGGCTTCTATGATAATCCTAGCTCTAATAATGTAAGACCTACTCAAGGCTTAACATTCTATATGAAGAGAAGCTAGAAGACTATAAATAAAACTTGACGAACCGTCTTCAAAGCTTCAATCCGAATCTCTTGACTTCAATAATGGTCCTTGAGCTTCAACGAAGCTTCAGGCACACGATCACGCACTTTGAGAAGTCTTGAGACGTCGCTTTAGATGTACGAAGTAATTTGGCGATGATCTCCGTAACTGCGCTCACAAAGAGTTAGTTCATGATATTTATGTTTGTTCATCATCAAAACCAAATCCGGGGAATCAATACTAAACATTCTCCCCCTTTTTGGTGATGACAAACCAACATAAATAATAATCAATAATAATGAGTCGAAAGAAATTTACTTACTCCCCCCTGCATTGATGACACGTTAGTTCCGTATACAATAATAATCATACGCATCAAGAAGACGAGGAAAGTATAAAATATGAACCCAATTATTGAAATTTAGGATCTTAGTCCATATTTATATCTTGACTCCCCCTGAATCTAACATATCAAATTAGATTCATGGTAAATTGATTTGAATTATCATTTAGCACATCGTTATTATTAATTCTCTCCCCCTTTGGCATTAGCAAAAAGAGCGGGAGGAGACCAGACAACAATAATGGCTACAAATAAAAGCACGAGAGTCTAAGAATATGACCACGGTCCAAATGACACCAAAATAAAATCACAAAGAAAATCAAAGTGTGCCAACGAGACCAAAGTCGAAAAACGAAATCATCAAAACTCAAATCAATTTCACTTATTTAGTTTTAGAACATACTCTCCAATATCAACATTCTTAATGAATTGAGTGCATGGAAAACAATTCTATGTTTTCATAGACAAGAATTCTTGCACTTTCTCGACTTGTCGGTCGGTGAACCTTCTTGTACTTTCTCGACTTGTCGTACTTGGGTGCCTTCCACTTCTCCTTGTGTTTGTTGAGAGGACAATCCGCCTTGATGTGTCCTTGCTTGTTGCATTTATAACACAAAGAAGTAGAACCATTAGTCGAACTAAATTTAGATATATTCTTAAACTTACCTTTTCAGAAGAATCGGTTGAACTTATTTGCCAACTCGGCCAAAGATTCTATGTCCAACTCATCTTTCGATTCGTCATCATCGGTAGATGTAGATGGAGCGGCCTTGAACGCAATCATCTTTTTCTTGGGCACGTCATGCTCCAAGTATGACTTCATCTTTTCCTGCATCTTGATCTTACTGTCCTTGCGTACCTCATAAGACATCAAGGTACCCATTAGTTGAACGACAGTATATTTACTCATATCGTTACCTTCCTCGATGGCGAAGGTACGCTTTTCCCAACAAGAAGGAAGTCCGTCAATGATCTTTGAGACTTTCTCCTTTTGCGTGTAGGTCTTTCCAAGAGCCTCCAACTCATTGGTAATGTCAACGAAACGAGCATAGTACTCCTTCATTTTCTCACCCAGTTGCATATGGAATAATTCGTAATCTTTATTAGCAACAACGAGTTTAGAGTCTTTTACCGTACTCGTTCCTTCGTGCAAGATGAGAATTTGGTTCCAAATTTGATATGCACTCTTACATGTGCATATCTTGTTGAAGTCTTCGGGCTCCAACGCACATTGCAAGGCATTCATTGCCTTGGCATTGTTCACCTCCGCGGCGACCTCCGCGTTAGTCCACTTCGCGAAATCTTGTTCAGCGGGCTCGACATACTCCTTCAACGTAGCTCTCCATAGTGAAGTGCTCCGGAGGAGCGTTTCCATCCGGCATTTCCAGTACCCATAATTGGTACCGTTGAAGAAGGGAGGCCTAGTTGAGGAGTGTCCTTCCATCACCGAAGAAGCTCCTTCACGGTTCTTGAAAACGCTGTAGTCGTTGTTTGTCATAGCTATGAACTTGCTCTGATACCAAATGTAATGCCCTGTGTAGCTACTGCACAGGTACTATAGGGGGGTGAATAGTACTTTAAAATAATCAAGAGTATTATTCCTAATTATTGTGCAAACACAAACAACAATGCGGAATAACTACAAACAACAAGAACACAAGCAACGTAAACAAAGCGATATAACGGGTTCGGATCCACCCAAGTCTCCCCGACTTGTTCCCGGTGATCCTACGTCCCAACCACTCGGATCCCCTCCGGATACCTGAGTTAGAATCCTCTAACTCAGATTTGCACTATGAAATTCTTGTAGAAAAACCTCTACAAGACCAAATCATACACAAATGACATGTGACTCCTACAACCAGGGATCACGCACTTCTCTCACAACCGAGAGAATAACTTGCAATATCAAAGTAAATGAAACAATGAAATACTTACCAACAAAATCCTATGCCTTGAGTAAACTTACCAATATTAGGGCAAGGAGGATTTTGGAGGAGAAGAAGTCACCAAACCCTAGCTCTACCAAGATAACCAGCAATAGGTGGCTAGGGAGGAGTTGGTGGCTTTGAATCAAGCTCTTGGCTTGAGTAGCTCACAATGGAGAGAATCTCTCTTGAGGAATTAGGGCTCAAGAAGTTGAGGGAGAGATTCTTGTGAGAAGAGAGAGCTTGGAAATAAGATTGAATGGCTCCTCTCTTGGATGTGAAAATGTCTCTATTATCAGCCTTGAATCCCCGGTTTGAAGCCCTCAAACATATATAGGGAAGAGACAAAACGGTCACAAAATCCGTGCAATAAATGCTCCAACTGATCTATTTCTGAAGCAGTCTAATCGGTCTAAGAAGGATCATTGACCGATTAGTTTCACAACTAGTCGGTCGGTGATTCCTCTTGGACCGACTAACTAGTTCACAGCCAATAAAGATAGTTCAGGAGATAAAGAACTAGTCGGTCTAAGAACAAATTCCAACCGACTAGTTTCACAACTAGTCGGTCGATGAATGTTCTTGGACCGACTAACTGTAAGGAGTAGCTCAGGCTGTGAAAATGAAGATATAACTAGTCGGTCTAAGAAGGATTCCAAACCGACTAGTTTGACAACTAGTCGGTCGGTGAACCTTCTTGGACCGACTAATTGGTCAACAGTGAATGAGCTGAAATGGAGTAGGATATCTAGTCGGTTCAAGAAGGATTGCCAACCGACTAGATTGCCATCTAGTCGGTTGGTTCTTCTTCTTGAACCAACTAAGATGCATAAGAAGCCGAGGAAAGAAGCGATAAGCTTCGAGAAAGATTCTATGGGCTTCTATGATAATCCTCGCTCTAATAATGTAAGACCTACTCAAGGCTTAACATTCTATATGAAGAGAAGCTAGAAGACTAAAAATAAAACTTGACGAACCGTCTTCAAAGCTTCAATCCGAATCTCTTGACTTCAATAATGGTCCTTGAGCTTCAACGAAGCTTCAGGCACACGATCATGCGCTTTGAGAAGTCTTGAGACGTCGCTTTAGATGTACGAAGTAATTTGGCGACGATCTCCGTAACTGCGCTCACAAAGAGTTAGTTCACAATATTTAGGTTTGTTCATCATCAAAACCAAATCCGGGGAATCAATACTCAACACATTATTAATGCAGGCAAATGGTAAATTGAAAGATTATGTCAACCGCCCCCTTCCGTGGCTTGACGATCTTCGGCTTGTTGTCGATGACGACGCATCGACGGGTGATTATAGCAAGAGTGTTTATCATGATTTTGGGGGCTCTTATAATGAGGGCGACGACGATCATGCTAGTCCCCCACCCTTCTCACAAGCATCAACTGATTTTGATGCTTATTCCGACATCCCTACTCCTTCGTTGATGGTGCCATCTTCGGCGGGGACCAGCCATGCAAACCCACCCACCGTGGGTAAAAAGAAAATCCGTCGACGTGCATTGAGGGATGATACCGACCTCATGAAGGAGATGGTGGACAATGTCAATAAGGTCGCCTTAGCTATAGAGGGAGCCTACCCCAACACACTGAGATCTCTTTTGCAACATCTGTATGCACTAACATAGTATCTGACACGTATGTTGGATAAGTTGTATCTGCAATTGAGTGATAATGAGAAAAATGGGCGTAGATTTGTCAATATGGCCGAGGAGGCTAGGAAGCGATTCGTCGCCAAGAAGGTTGAAGCTATGGAGATGGCTATGGCTGAGTCCGGAATCGATGGGGACGATGAAGAAGAAGAATGGAATATGTAGCAAGTTTGGGAGCAATGACGAAGGTTGGGCTATGTGGTGAGTGGAAAAGCTGTGGAGGGGTATTCTAATAGCATGTTTTGTTTTTTGCAAACAATGGTAAGCTTACGACTATAGTAATGATGATGTATGATTTGTCGTATCTTCTGTTGTAATATCAGTATATTGTTGTATCGTAGTTTATGTATGGTGTAATGCATGTTTATGTATAGGCTTCCTCTATGAGTAAGTAGTCTAATTCACTAAGGTTGTATCTTAATTTAATTATGAGTAAGCAGACTGAATGCAAATGCAATCTTATTTAAGTATCATTTTTTGGGTCTTTGCATGCTTTATCTGTTACCCCCAAGGCCTATGGATTGTTGGGGTTTTATGTTGCAAAATGCAGACTGAATGGCAGGTCAATTTTTTCTCGATTGTCAATGTGTATGGGTTCTTGGAATGCTTTATCTGTAACCACATATGAATATGGATTTCTGGGGTTTTATGTGGCATATAGCAGACTGAATGTAAATGCAATCATTTATGGGTTTCATATTTTGTTTAGGTCTTGGCATGATGTATCTGTCATCCCCAAGGCCTATGGATATCTGGGTTTTTATGTTGCAAAATTCTGACTGAATGGAAATGCAATTGGTTAGAAGTGTCATTGTGTTTGGGTTATTGGCTTGCAGTACATGTTACCACCTATGCCTTTGGATTTATGGGTTTTATGTGGCATACATCAGACTGAATGGAAAGGCAATCTTTGTTGAGTTTCAATTTTTTTCTTGGCATGAACTATCTGTCACCCCCAAGGCATATGGATTTCTGGGTTTTTATGTTGACAAATGCAGACCGATTGGCATTTCATTTTTTAGGATAGTCAAATTATATTGTGTCTTGGCATTCTGTATCTGACACCACCTATGCCTATGGATTTATGGGATTTTTTTGGCATACTGCAGACTCATTGGTACTGCAATATATTTTGAGTTTCATTTTTTTTGGTTTCTTTGCATGCTGTATTTGTCACACCCTAGGAATATGGATTTCTTGGTTTTTATGTGGCATTCTTTAGAGTGAATGGCAATACAATTTTTATTAGATTCATTTTGTTTTCGTTATTGGCATGTTGTATCTGTCACTCTCTAATGATATGATTGGTGGATATCACAATTTTTCATGAAATTATATCAAATAGCCATATGATGATAACATGGCTTATTGAATATACCTCATGCTGGATGGCTTGCACTCAGGATCCTCCATTCCAAGTTGGTTCAGAATATGAATGCAATGGCTTTTATGAGTTGGTTGGTAGGCATCGAAATGGTTTGATATGGATATTTATAGGAATTTGGCATTGTGAAGAATGTCTGCAGTGGGATTTATGTGACGATGTGGGTAGATAATGAAGGAACCAGTGCAAAGCAACCAGATGGGGAAATGAAAAAAAAATCTGAGGGCTTCTGTTTGATAACCAATCTATATGAAGTTGGTGTGGCAGTTGGGGAGAAATATGGCAAAATGCAGACTGAATGGCAATGCAAATTTTTTTATGAGTTTCATTTTGTTTTGGTTCTTGGCATGATGTATCTGTCACCCCATAGTCCTATGTATTTCTGGGGTTTTATGTTGCACAATTTTTTTTTAGGATTGTCAATGTGTTTGGGTTCTTGGCATGCTGTAACTGTCACCACATATGAATATGGATTTCTGGGTTTTTTTTGTTATATACTGCATACTCAATGAAGAAGCAATCTTTGTTGAGGTTCAAATTTTTTTTGGTGTCTTGGCATGCTGTATATGTCACACCCTATGACTATTGATTTCTGGGTTTTATGGTCCAAACTTCAGAGTGAATGGCAATGAATTTTTTTATGAGTTTCATTTTGTTTTGGTTCTTGGCATGCTGTATCTGTCACCCCATATGCCTATGTATTTCTGGGGTTTTCTATTGCATTATGCAGACTGATTGGCTATGCAATTTTGTAGGCGTGTCAATGTGTTTGGGTGCTTGGCATGCTGTAACAGTCACATCATATGATATGGATATCTGGGGTTTTTTGTTGCATACTGCATACTCAATGTAGAAGCAATCTTTTTTTGAGGTTCAAATTTTTTTTGGTGTCTTGGCATGTTGTATATGCCACGCCCTATGACTATGGATTTCTGGGGTTTTATGGTCCAAACTTCAGAGTGAATGGCAATGAATTTTTTTATGAGTTTCATTTTGTTTTGGTTCTTGACATGATGTATCTGTCACCACATAGGCCTATGTATTTCTGGGGTTTTATGTTGCATTATGCAGACTGATTGGCTATAAAATTTTGTAGGCGTGTCAATGTGTTTGGGTTCTTGGCATGCTATAACTGTCACCACAGATGAATATGGATTTCTGGATTTTTTTGTTGCATACTGCATACTCAATGGAGAAGCAATATTTTTTAGGGTCAAATTTTTTTTGGTGTCTTGGCATGATGTATATGTCACACCCTATGACTATGGATTTCTGGGGTTTTATGGTCCAAACTTCAGAGTGAATGTCAATGAATTTTTTTATGAGTTTCATTTTGTTTTGGTTCTTGGCATGCTGTATCTGTCACCCCATAGGCCTATATATTTCTAGGGTTTTATGTTGCATTATGCAGACTGATTGGCTATGCAATTTTGTAGTCGTGTCAATGTGTTTGGGGTTCTTGGCATGTTGTAACTGTCACCACATATGTATATGGATTTCTGGGGTCTTTTGTTGCATACTGCATACTCAATGGAGAAGCAATCTTTTTAGGGTCAATTTTTTTGGTGTCTTGGCATGTTGTATATGTCGCACCCTATGACTATGGATTTATGGGGGTTTATGGTCCAAACTTCAGAGTGAATGGCAATGAAATATTTTATGAGTTTCATTTTGTTTTGATTCTTGGCATGCTCTATCTGTCACCCCCTAGGCTTATGGATTTCTGGGTTGTTATGTGGCATACTACAGACTGAATGTAAATGGAATGTAAACTCATTCAGATCTGTCACCCCTAATGATATGAACGGTGGATATCACATTTTATGTGAAATTTTATCAAATAGCCCTGTGATGATAATGGGGCTTATTGAATATATCTCATGCTGGAAGGCTGGCACTCAGGATCCTTCTTTCCCCAAGTTCTTTCATATTCTTTATGCAATGGATTTTATGAGTTGGTTGGCAGACAATGAAATGGTCTTGATATGGAATTTTAAAGGAATTTGGAGTGGGAATGTTAATGTGTGGGGATATAATGAAGGATCCATTGCCAAGCAAACAGATGGGGGAAATGAAAAAAAATATCTGAGGGCTTATGTATGTTAATCTATATGAAGGGGGTGTGGACGTTGGTTAGGAATGCGGCATTCTGCTTACTATTTCCATAGGCATTCTGCTTCGTTTATTATATGCTCTTTTTGTTTGACTGTTCGTTCTGACTTCTGAACGCTGCCGCCACCCTACCATGCCAATGATCAATACTTTTAGTGGGTATGAGGTTTCCTCATTCATTTAAAATTATCACTTTTTATTTGTAAAATGTTATATGTTAATGGGGATTTTTTTGCTTGCCAGGTACATATGAGTCAACAGTCAAGCTCTACTTGTCGATAGAGAGATGCGACACGTGGCGACTTTGATGCCTATTTCGATGAATACAAGATATGCAATTGTGGGATTCAGGTGTCGAGGAGGACGTCATGGACAAGAGCAAACCCTAGGCGTAGATTTTGGAGTTGTACAACTCGAGAGTATAGATGCACATTCTTCCTATGGAAGGATCTCCCCCACACTGAGTTCTCCAGAATGGTGATCATGCATTACATGGATGAGATTGAACAAAGGCCCACTACTGTAAGTTCGACGACGTCTTTGACCGAGAGTAGGATGTTAGAGATGGAGGGACGGCTGGATACTGTTGTCGGTCTACTTGAGAGGACCAATGTGTATTTGGAGAGCATCATATCCTATTACTGTTCCATTAAGGCCGGACTGCTATCTCTATTAGTTGTAATAGGTTTTTATGTAATGTTGATGTATAACAATAGTAGTTGATGTTTAACACTGTTATGGATTATTTGTTGTATCAGCATGTGGATGTTGGGATTTTTAGTTCTATTTGTTTATCGTTGGGTTGTGTTAATTGATGGTATTGAGTTGGAGTATGGCATTCTGAAGTTGGATTTTTCTTGTATCATTTTGGCAAGTGGCAAACTACAGCTTGAATGGCAATGCAAGTTTTTTTATGTGTCAAAATGCAGACTGAATGGCAATGCAATTTTTTTCCGGTTTCACACTGTAGACTTCAAGGCAATGCAAAATTTTTTCAGTTTCATTATGTTTTGGGTCCTGTCCTCTATCTGTCACCCCTACGCAGATTGATTGCCATTGCAAACAAATTTTTCATGTTTCAATTTGGATTGTGGAAAACTGAAGACGGAAAGGCAATACGAATTTTTTTTCATAATGCTGACGGAATGTCATTGCAATTTTTTTTTGCGTTTCATTTTGTTCTGGATCTTGGCATGCTGTATCTGTCATCCCTATGCATACGGTTTCACATTGCAAATCACGTTATCTTGCAATTTTTTGGGTTTTATAGGAATTACACAAGAAATTCAAGGGGGGTCATTGTTCCCCTATTCTCACCACATCCCACTCAACACTTTCACCCTCCAACATTCACAACCCACTTTCACACAAAAAACACAATAAAGTTGAGTGCGCCCCACAAAAAATTCCAACATCCACATTCACAACCCCACTTTCACCCAAAAAACACAATACTCTACTTTCACAACATTATTCACTCATTTCAACAAACATCAACATCAACACAAAAGAACATGCCCTAAAGAAGTGAAAATTCGTACCCCAAGGAAGCTTAGGGCCTGTTCTTTTATGTTGAAGTGGGGGGTGTGTTGAAGTTGTGAATAGTGTTGGTGAAAGTGAGTATTGTGTTTTTTGGGTGAAAGTGGGTTGTGAATGTGGATGTTGGAATTTTTTGTGAGTCCCACACAACTTTATTGTGTGTTTTTGGTTGTGAATATTGTTGTGAAAGTTGGATGTGGGGTCCACGAATTAAATATAATAATTGAATTAAATATTTTACTATAATTATTAAAATAAATAATTAATTAATAAAAAATTAAATGGGCACAAAAAATGTGCATATAGCACAATATGATGCGAACACTGTGCATTCATTGCACAGTGTTCGCATCTCGCATTAAAAAAACAGCGAGTTTCGCTGCGAAACTCGGAAAGAGAGAGCGAGGCGGGCCCCGCAAAAGGACGGCAACGACCATAATCCCTGCAAAATGCGGGGATTATGAGTTGAGCGCTTGGTTGCTCCACGTAGGCAAGAGTCACAAAGAAAGAAACGAACAGAATTTTTTTTTTATGGGTGGATCCAGAGAATAATGCACAAATAATGATTTTTTCTCACTTTCACTTCGAGATAAACACAAACGGACAGGTACTGAGTTGATGCAGAAAACAACAAATGAAGAAAAGAAATGTGTATATATATGATATAAATGTTTACATTTCTCTTCTACTAGCTGCATGCTAGTTTTAAAAAAAAAACGAGACAAGTGCAAGAGAATGAATTTCTTGCATACAAGTAAAAAATAAAAAAACAAAGAAAACAAAGAGAAATTAAGCCAAAAGGGGTTTGAAGTAGCAAGACATTCGGTAGTTGGTTCTTGATTATCTCCAAATGCACAAAAGCTTGCATGCATTGCCATTTGCCGCTAATTAAGCGTTCCGCCGCTGATTGTTGATCTTCAGTCCCATGTACCTTGAATTAATTAATTAAAGAGAAACACACGAATTAAGCACACCATTTATTAATTTAGAAGCAGAGCAATATATAGAATTAGCAGTGATGATGTATAGAAGCGGAAGCAAATTAAGACAGTAGCTAGTGCACGATGATATATTAATTAAGACAGTACCTGCCCATCATCATGAGGGTGGCCTGGGGGTTGGTCCCCGGGGACACGGTCAGGGTGGAGCCGTCGATGACGCGAAGGCTGCGGACGCCCGCCACCCTGTACTGGCGATCCAACACCTTGCCGACGACGCAGCCGCCGTGGTAGTGCCAGATGGTCGACACCGTCCGCCTGCAGTGCTCCGCCATCGCCGCGTCGTCCCACCTGTTCGCCGGCAGCTCGGGGCCCATGAAGCGGAAGGCCCGCCTCCAGCGGCCGAACCACGAGCTCCGCGTGGGCGTCTTGAACTGGTCCATCGACCGCGCGTCCAGCACCTCCGCGATCCCGCGCAGGCCGGAGACGCAGCGGTCGAGGTCCTGCTTGGTGGAGAAGTAGTTGAAGCGGACGCGGGGGGTGGCGCGGACGTCGAGGCTGGCGAGGCGGAGGGAGCCCACGGAGGTGGGGCCGGCGATCTTCTCGAGGATGGTGGCGTAGTACCGGTCGGGGGCCCGGGAGAGGCGGCGGGAGAGACGTGGAGGCCGGGGGAGGACGTTGGAGGAGGCCTCGATGAAGGTGCCGGCGGAGGAGTTGATGCCGACGACCTGGATGAGGGAGTGCTCGAGGGGGGCGGGGGTGACGATGGAGATGCCGTTGCGGGGGTTGTCGTAGACGTGATGGCCGACGTCGGGGTGGTCGACGGCAACGGGGATGCCCAGAGAGGAGAGGTAGGGGCGGGGGCCGATGCCGCTGAGGAGGAGGAGCTGGGGGCTGCCGATGGCGCCGGCGGAGAGGATGACCTCGCCGCCCGGACGAAGCAACGCATGATGGAGCCGGCCAAGGCGATCGCGATACGCAACCCCGGTGGCCGAGGCCTGATGATGTGCTAGGGTCGATCCTATATACCGCAACGTATATAATTAATTAATAGAGTATATATAGTTCAATTAATAAACACATGGCCGGATTTTAAGAAACAAAAGCATGCGTGCAGCAAATAGTAAATTAGTAATTTAAACATGCTCAACAAAGCTGTTGTGGCAAATCAACGAACCTGCAGGAGCAGAAGGGCCTGGTGCAGTCGAAGAGGAGTTGAGCAAGATCCGATCCACGGTGGCACGAGTCGCCACTCTGATATTGTCGGGGTTCGCCAGCTCCAGCAGGTCCGCGGCGGAGTGCCTCCTCCCGTTGGAGTCGAAGGTGGACGCTCCGATCTTGGTCCCCTCCACGTGCTTCACCGTGTACCCGTTGTACGGCGTCTCGTGCGCCGCCTCGAGCAGCCCATCCCTCACCGCCGTCTGCCACCTCCCCAGCGACGGCCTGAACGCCACCTTCGCCTCCACCCACTCGTACGCCTTCTCCACGAGCTCCATCTCCCAGTCCGCCCCGGACTCGTCGAAGAACCCGGGGTGCGCCCGGCTGTAGAACCCTGCGTTGATCGCCGACGAGCCGCCGAGGACCCGGCCGCGCGCGTTGGGGACGCCGTCATCGGACGTGAAGGACTCCGCGGGAGAGTCGGCGCCTCCGCCGGCGGCGAGCGTGGGCAGGAATCCGTCGACGGTCTGGAGGGAGGGGAACTCGTGGGGCGCGCCGCCGCGCTCGAGGACGAGAACGCGGTGGTGGTCAGAGAGGGTGGCGGCGAGGGGGCAGCCGGCGGTACCGCCACCGACGACGATGTAGTCGTAGTAGTCGGCCTCCAGAGGGAAGGCGGAGGCGTCGGAGGTGAAGCCAGCGTAGCTTTGCCCGCTGACTGTAATATTTCGAACAGGATTAAATTAATTAGCATATATATATACACACACGTAGGCTGATCAGAATCAATATATATGGTAAGGCGCCGCCCAAGGAGGAGTAATTACCTGGTTGGGGTTGAGATCGAGGGAGGAGGGTGAGGACGATAAGAAGAGAAAGGAATTTGATTGCCATTGGATCCTCGCAAGAAAATCTAAAAGCATGCAGAGTCATATAGTTACAAATCTAAAAGAACAAAAAACAAGATTAATGACAAACAACAAGAAACATAGCAGGAAGGAGAAGAGACTTACAGACTTTTCTCTGCCGAATATATCCAACGAGAGAGAGCATACACAAATCGCTTTGGCCAAATTTGGGGGTATTTAAAGGCCTTTCTCCTCTCCTATTAGTATTAGTATTCACAATACCAGAATAATTCCAATGCTTCATCCAAATACAAGTTCCCAGCGGATTGCAATTTATTTCTCAAATATGCAATTGGTTTGGGTTTGGTGTTCATTAATTGTCCTAATCCTGTCCCAAATCAAACTCTGCATGCATTCATGAAGTTAATTTGACGTGCTTCATAATTAACCAACCCAGCTCATTAATAAAAATAGTACATAACAATAACATAACCGAAAAAAACCCTAAAGAAACCCAAAATCTCCTGCCGTTCTTGGAATCTTTACTATAAAATTTTAACTAATGACAATTCATCCACCTTTTGAGGGACTTATTTCTTCCACCCAACCACCGCCTAAGCTAGAAAACTCTATTTGGGGGGCGAAAACATAATAATAAAATATTTTGTTTTCATAAAATAATACAATTGTAATAATCAAAATTTCATTATTAATCTAAAAAACTTACACCATATATCGACGCTTTTTTTTATGATTATATTATTACCAATTGTATCAAATATGTCGTTTTCTATTAATGTGATCTATTAAAGTGTGATTACCTTTTTCTGCTAAGCTTTTTCGCTGAAAATATTGACATGTTTCCGAGTTCACCTTGCACCATTTCGCTTCAATTCTTTTATTATGATATCCTGCAGGTTTTATTTTATTTGCTTATCTCAGTTGCATGTTATCTGTATCCTTGTGACCTGCAACTGTGGTCATGATTCCTAAGGTTTATATTAAAATCCAACTTTTAATTGAACAATTACCTTGTTTGTTCCAGAGATTTGTGAATAGAATTGCGTACTAGGGAATGTCAAGGAATGTTGGTGCTATAACTTTTCTCTGGATTTCTTTTATAAACTAAAGATGTGTACTGGATATTCTCAAACTAATTATGGCTGACTTCAACAACCACTACTACAAAAAGGACCTTTAATAGCACACCTTTAATAGCGCTTACCAATTATAAGCGCTGTTAATTAGAGGCACATATAATAGACAACGCTTCCTTTTGCAAGCGCTGTTAAAGGTCGGAGAATAGACAGCGCTTCTTTCTACAAGCGCTGTTAAAGGTCGGACAATAGACATCGCTTCTTTCTGCAAGCGCTGTGTATTAGAGGCACAGATAATACACAGCGCTTGTAGAAAGAAGCGCTGTTAAAGGCCCCCCTTTAACAGCGCTTGCACAGACAAGCGCTGTTAAAGAGGGCCTTTAACAGCGCTTTCATAAACAAGCGCTGTTAAAGGGGGGGCCTTTAACAGCGCTTCTTTCTACAAGCGCTGTTAAAGGCCTCCCTTTAACAGCGCTTGTTTGAAACAAGCGCTGTGAAAGGTATTATACATTTACGCTCAGATAGCGCTTAAACAAAATATCCCAGCCTCTGAGGGAAAAATTTCCCGATTCCCGCGAACCCTCTCGTGTTCAAGCCCTAAGTTAGCCGCCCCCTCCTCCCAACCCTCGTCCCAAGCCTCCCCCTCCTAACAACCGTCTTCGACCTCCCCCTCCTACTACATCAGCGCCTAATCCAGCGGCGTCTCTGACCCTCAGTGACGGAAGGGGAGAAGCTTGCCGTCTCCGAAACATTTTCAGCCGTTCTACTTTATCTGCGGCGTCTCAAGAATCCCCACCGCAGCGGCCGCCCTCTGCTCCGACAACCAATCCCTAATTTACGTATGCTTCCCTTCTTCTCAAACCCCTAATAAAACCCTAAAAAGCCTTTCTTTATCTCATCATCTCTCTATCTCAGGATATTAGAAAAGCGATCAACACATTCAAGGGCATCGCTGTCGATCTCGAGAGAGAGACGAAGACCGACATGGTGAGCAAGTTGGAAGAGGCTATCATTGTACTAAATAATTTTACCAATAAATTTGGCAGTTTGAGGTTGCTTTAGCTGATGTTGAAGCGAAAGAAGATGACATTGCAAGTGACACCAAGTCTACAGGCTTGAAAGTTTTACCTCCATGGATGATCAAACAAGGTATGAGTCTTACGAAAGAACAGCGTGGAGAAATCAAGCCTGAGCAGAAGGTCAATGAAATTTCAGTGCCTATTGATGAGAAGAAACCAAAAGCTGAAGATGAAGATGAAAAGAGCATCCAGGTTAGTTGAATGATGGAGACTACTTTTAACACCCATGGGATTCTACAGTGTGTCATTTTTCTTTGTGATTGAAGTTTTATTGTGATTTGAAATTTTGTAGGATGAGTATCTCAAGGCTTATTATGCTGCATTAGTGAAGAGGCAGGAAGAACAAGCAGCATCAACCAATATAATGCAGCATGCAGATATGAATAACGCATCCACATCTTACCTTCCAAATGGTGTCTCTGAATCACTACCTGAGCGCCAAGTTGGTATGAATGCTGTCTTTTTCACAAATTTTTTTAGAAAGCTGTGTGTCACTACTAGAAAATGGACAATATTTCGGTTTCAAGTAACCATTATTAACGATAGCTTCTATGAGCCTTTGATTGCTATTGTTTGGCACTCTCATACAACTATTCTGACTTGGTATGCTGAAGTATTCCCAGTATTTAAGCAAGGAGCTACAATCTTTTCACCCATGGAAGATTTTGATTTAGGATCAACTCTGGCATAAATATTTTCATGATAGAATTCAAGTCTATGCCATTGTAAGATGCACTCCTTCAGTTCCCTTTCCCTAGGATCAGACTCTCTTAACCAGTTGACAAGTTGTTGGATTTCAGTATCAGACTCATATAATACCAGTCGACCAGAATGAGCAGTTTATTTTCACACAAATATGAAAACTAATGTTATGCAAATCAACAATTTTTCAACTCCAAACTAAAAAACATATTTGGAAATGCATAGCTTTCAGTCAATGTAATGGCTCTATGCAATATGTATTAAAAAGTTGAGATATTAACTGAGATGTATACAGCTTGTGGGTGGCCTTCAGTTAATGGTGTTGCTTTGAAAGCATTTGCTGGAAAGGTCTCCTTAGATCATGTTTATTTAATGGTTTTCTTGCAGGGAGGTCCAAGTGGTTTCCTTGCAGGACTGTATTTTGATGGGAAGGAAACTGTTAGTTGTATTCTTTTTCATACAAATTTACTGCTATTTCTAATTCCAGAACTGGATGTTGCTTGCTGCTATTGTTATTTCCAGAAATGGATGTTGCTACGTTCTTATAATAATTTATTGTGCTAATCATAATGATGGCTGCTCTACATGGATCATTTAGATTCAGTGGAGCCTTCAGATTTTTGACAAATACACTTAGAATACATTTAATTGCATTTAACTAGCATGATGTTTGGAGGAGGTCTGTATATTATCTTGGTGCAAGGTGATATATTCTACAAAAGTAGTAGTGTGAATAATTTGCAGTGTATTTGTCCCACCCGTATGGATGGTTTAGGAATCCGATTAAGCCATTTTAAGTGCATCAGTTAATTATATAGTGAATCATTTGCCATAATGCTCATCTCATATATTCGGACGGTTTAGTTATGCAAAAGCGCCCATTGGGGGCATCAGTAAAAGTGAGGATCTTAGCTTATGAAACCATCTGGACTAAGGGGAAATATTATTGCGCATGGCTTGAAGCAGTTAAATATTGTATAGTATCGCTTGTATTGGATTGGATTTCGGATTATGAAATTTGAAACAACGGGTGTTTATTAGGTATGTGTGGTATGGCTAAAGTTTTGGTATAATACATATAGTTTCGGTGTATGTGGACCTTCTTGTTAAGTGTCACTCAGTGGATTGCACCCCCCCTATTAAATGGCCTTTACAAAAAAATATGAAAAGATGAATTGTACTTATCAAGGATGTGAGAAGTATGTCCTTTTGTTGTTTGAAAATTCTGAAGTGAGGAGATCATTGTATTTTACTTGCCAAAGGATGCATGTGGTATGTATTCCTACTGTTGCATTTAAAACGTAAATGTGTCTGAGTAGACTGGAACACATTATTAAAAACAGTAACTGTTCAATGTTTAGAACATTTATGCTAGTGTCCCTAATACCTCATGACAAACTAAAGTGCAAGTTGATGATGCAATGGCCTGGATCAGACCCAAATGCAATAAGATTGGCCAAGTTTGATTTTTGGATATTTCAGAGGAATCAATAATGCATATGGTCAACTTCGAACCAACAAATACAAGAAATAACTATAATAGTTTGGAAATAAAGAGAAACATTTAAAATGTGTGATTAGCAATTGAAATGGAAACTGGGTGGATAAGCACTACCATCTTGTTCTTTGTTTCCTCCTAACAGATAGGGATACATGTGCAGATGGTGATCTGTTTATGAGCTTCGCATCCATATTCTTACTCAAACAAGAGTACATGTTTTATGATAGTTATGATATCACTGGTGTCTGTTGCATGAACATTTTTTAAAGTCACTCCTACACTACCAAATAAGTGAGTTCCATTATGCTGGATTTAAATATGGGAAGTTAACAAATTAACAGATAAAAGTCAGTGATGACAAGAACCAGAGAAGGCCAAATTATGATTCCCTTGTTAATTCATATAAAATCATTGTTTCAATAATGATTTCTGGGTGGCGTGTGTATAAAGTATTTGTTCTTCTGTTCTACCGTATTAAATTGTTATCTGGTCTTTTATCTTCTTCTAATTAATGTTTAATATAGGTCTGAGGTTCTTCTGATCCACTTGCATCTTTATATTAAGGGCCATGAAGTATAATTCCATTTAAATTTGTTTGCTGCTCTATACCTTTCTATCTTGTAATTGGACGATAAATACCATAATTAGGTGCTCTCCAGGATGGAATTATTCATACAAGAGGGTTGCCACTGACTGAAGAAAGGTTGGCATAGACACCGCCGAGAATGGAGGCATCACTGAATGCTACTGCCTTTTATGAAACTGAGGATTTGCTTGTCTGTGCTTATGTACTGTTTTTTCACTTTGAAACTGGGTGTCCATTTGATTTGGTTGCTCCTCTTTGATGATATCTTTGTCTGCTCTTCAGTTCTGTCCAAGGGCTAATTTACATCACATATCTGCTTATATCTTATAATAATTGTGTTGTTTTAAAAAACGTGCAGGATGAAGTGAAAAAAAATGGGAGGCTGAGAGCACCGACACTACATCGGGAGGAGTTATTATATAACCCTGCTGCCAAGGTTCTTGTTGGTATCCTTTAGCATTTTCTGGTGTTGAGGAGTTATTATATATCGTTGAAACTTTTAAGGCTGACTTCTTGTTTCTTTGCCATGTACCTTGAACTTAATGCGAACCCTTCTGTTTCAGCCAGTCAGTGTTGATGCTTCATCTCTTTCCCTTGGATATGGATGAAAGAAATCTTTTTTTAGGTTTAGAAGCAGGGCATTCATGATCATTGTCTTCTTACTTTCATTCGATGCTATATGAAGAGTAATGAATTGCTAGGCTGCACATATACGATACAAGTATCAGATAAGTTACAGACGCAAGGTTACCCAAAAAAAATACACAAGTAGAGATTCTTCTTAGATACATCAATGATTATTCAATAACATATATAACACGAAAAATATAATTTAATCACGACGCATGGTTTCACAAAAAATAAAAATACCCAAACAGAGATTCTTCTTAGATACATCAATGATTATTCAATAACATATATATCGAGAAATATAATTTAATCATGAAACATTCTGTATATCAATATATCAAATCTTAGTAAATAAATTTATACTATAATAAAAATCTTCACTTTGTGGAATCTCCTGCGCTTTGGGTATGTTGACCTTTGCTTTGGCTTTTCTTTCTCCTTTACTGCTTTATCTCCATGTTGCCCTTGGCGAAGTTTGATTTGTGCCCTTCGGTCTTTTTTGCCTTGTAGAATTCTAGAACCCAATGTCTTTTATGGTGTACATCTTAAGTTAATGTATGTGCTGAATTTGCTGCCTACACTTAATTATAGCACTTCTTTGTGCATGTTATGTCTCCCGGTTTTTATCGTTGATATGTTAATGATAAGATTCAAATTATTATGTACTTACTCCCAGCATGCTCTTGTAGGCTCAAATGACTATAGATTTAAATTTCTTGCCTGAAAGCAACGCGAGCACATGATGGGTATCATATGACATGGGCGATATCTCTTATATGCATTCTCCATCATAAGAGGCATGTATTACCGAAAAATGCATCCCATGTGGTTATTTGTCCTATGTGGATAAGAATCTTTCATGTTATTCGTTTGTGTGAGGGATCTCTCATATGCCATATGGAATCATATTATTCTCTCATATGTATGTGTGTCAACGCAAAAAAATCAATTTCCCGTGTTTTTTATGTTTTTTTAAGTTTGAGAAGTAAGGCCTTTTAAGTGAAAGTAAGATTTACTCTGACGGCTGATGTCATGCTAATAGATTTCAGTTTTTACTTTCGTTGATGACAATCCATCCATTGAAGTTTCAGTGCAGACTTTGAAGATGCTCACAGGCTTAATCACGGACAGTGAAGCATTCGCCTGAAGTATTTTATGCTAGATCATTGTGGAAGGTGCACAATTTGTTTGCCTTCTTTCATCAGAATGCCATTTTACGAGCAGAGTAATGGTTGGAAAACTGATTCCCTAACAGATAAGAGTGCAGGCTTTCAATGATGAGGATCCTCAAGGACGACGGAGACATTGTAATTGCATAACCTATTGGAATTACCGAAATATCTTTTCTTTTATACCAAGAGGAAATAGGGAAAGAGTATCTCACAATCTGAAATATTTTGTTTGTTCAGGATTAGTTCTCCACAGGTGAAAAGCATAGATGGCGGACTCCTCAAGAAAGGTCAAGCCAAATCTCGTACGTAATGTATCTGATACATTTCTCACACAACGGTTATTTCTTCTTGCAGGTTCATATGTATGTCAATACTCCAGGTACTTGCATATAGCTGGTTTTCCAACGAAGAGAGAAGTCATGGTGTTTGGTATTGCAGGGATCAAAACCTTCACTTTGTGGAATCTCATGCGCTTGCTCCACCAGAGGTGCAGATTGATTTTGATGTATAGAGACAATAAGTGGATATATAAAAATTGCTGAGTACTCCTGGCGAGCCTTCGGGTCCGTGCTCCCACGCCAGAAAGCTCATCCAGCCATCCGAAAAGGGGAAATGCATTAGGGAGTTGTTTTAGAATCAGAAATTGCAGAAGTTGCAATGTAATTGGTCGTGAAATGTATTCTTCGGAGTGATTTAATGGATACTAAATGGATAATGACTGTTAAGTTTTATAAGCGATAATGTTTATTATTTGTATTACAGATCATCTTCCAATATCAATGCACATTGTCTAATTTATGTGATTGTTGAATAAAAGCAATTTAATTTAATTGTTTCTTATAATGATTGTTTTTTGTAATTTAATGTTATTGGTGGTTTATTTAAGCATTTTGAATATTAAATGGATCTATTTAAATATAAAACGCAGGAAGAAACAATAAAATGAATTGAAACAAGCGATGTCTATCTGTGACCTTTAACAGCGCTTCTTTAGTACAAGCGCTGTTAAAGGCCCACCTTTAACAGCGCTTGCACTAACGAGCGCTGTTAAAGGCCCACCTTTAACAGCGCTTGCACAAACAAGCGCTGTTAAAGGCCCACCTTTAACAGCGCTTGCACAAACAAGCGCTGTTAAAGGGGGGCCTTTAACAGCGCTTGCACAAACAAGCGCTGTTAAAGCCCCCCTTTAACAGCGCTTGCACAAAGAAGCGCTGTTAAAGGGGGGCCTTTAACATCGCTTGCACAAACAAGCGCTGTTAAAGGCACCCATTTAACAGCGCTTGCACAAACAAGCCCTGTTAAAGGCCCCCCTTTAATAGCGCTTGCACAAACAAGCGCTGTTAAAGGGGGGCCTTTAACAGCGCTTGCACAAACAAGCGCTGTTAAAGGCCCCCTTTAATAGCGCTTGTAAAGCGCTATTAAAACCAGCCCCCCTTTAGCAGTGGCGAGATAGACAGCGCTTGTAAAGCGCTATTAAAGACCTTATTTAAGCGCTGTTAAAGGTCCATTTTGTAGTAGTGAACCTTGAACTTATAAAGTCTTAAATTTTGATTCTTTTATTTACTGATATTAGATCAGTAGATGAAACAAAATTGTGTTAAAGAGCTCGATTTGGGAACTAGTGAACTTTTATGTCTTTGTTTGTTATGAGTGAGATTTAATTGTATACTTTGTTCACGCTTTGCAATGTAAATAATAATAATAATATGATCATCGTTTCATTTTTTTGAGAATTTATATTGTGATTATTTTGATGATTTATGCTAGTAAGTTGTTGATAAAAAACCGTTGTCGCCTCGCGGAACAACAAGCCCTAACAACTAGCTAGGAAGCTAAAGCTTGAAAAATTGGGGCACACAACAAACCAAACAACCAATCCCTCTTCGGATCTTGCGTAAGCAAATTAGTAAGCGAAATGCGACAATCTCAAATTGCAGAAAATAAATGAGGCGGAGGATTTTACCCTGGTTCGATTGCAAACAACCTACTCCAGCATTCCGAGACGATCCACTACTAATCAAGGCGAGCACACGAGCTTACACCAACACCTTCTCCTTCACACTCTTGTGTGTAACAACTTGGCAATTCCAAGCCCCCACAAATCTCACAAAGGAATAATAAAAGGAAGAGCAACACTAGAAGATCAACACTCTTCTACACTCTCACAAGCTTTCACACTTGCTTACCTCTGAAAATAGGGGCAGCAGCTCTCTGAAGAACACCACCAAGCTCTCAATTCTCTCTGAAAAATGACTCAAAGGCTGCAGGCTCTATTTTGCTCTCTGAAAATAGATGGCCTGCTCACTGCAAAAAAAAACCAAAGCTACACTCATTTTTGCTCTCTGGTCCTTGCTGCATACAGGCACACTGAAATTGGCAGCATTCAACTCCACCCTCTCTCTGTCGGTAACCAAAGACAGCCCAACATAGAAACTTAAAGTCCCAGCTACTAACATAAATGCATGGCCCCTTCTCCACTGTGATTGGAGACTTTGAAGCATTCAAAAAACAACACTCTACCTTGCTACAAAGTCTCCAACACTGCATCCAAGCTCTACCTAGATCAAAGCTCTACGGTCACTCCACGGACCTCCTCGTCGTCTCGAAATCTGCGCCCTTCGGCGCCACACTCAAGCCAAATAGATCAAGCTCAAGCAGGTCTTGAGCTTGATGGCGGGAACGGGCTTGGTGAACATGTCTGCATGGTTCTTCTCAGTTGGGACCTTCTGAAGATCTATCTGTTTGCTCTCCTCCTCTAGGAAGCAATCACAGACCTCAATGTGCTTCGTCCTCGAACTGTAAGCCTGATGCTTCGCAAGATGAATGGCACTCTGGCTATCACTGAAAACCAACGACAATCTCTGCGGTAACCCCAAATCCTCTAGCAGACATCTCAAGTACTTGGCCTCCTTCACCGCTTCCACTGCGGCAATCAACTCGGCCTCCGTGGCTGACAACGCAACCACCGACTGTAGGACAGATCGCCATGACACTGCTGCGGTGCCCAACGTGAACACGTAACATGTGGTCGATCTTCGCCTGTCCCTGTCGCCAGCATAATCAGAATCACAGTACACTGTCAGCACCACACCGTCACCTCTGCCAAAGTGCAAACCGACACCAACTGTGCCTCGTAGATATCGCAATATCCACTTGACGGCCTGCCAATGCTCCTTGCCGGGGTTCGCCATATATCTGCTCACTACTCCTACGGCCTGTGCAATATCTGGACGCGTGCAAACCATCGCGTACATCAAACTCCCAACTGCACTAGCATATGGCACCTGAGACATAGCCTTCTTCTCATCCTCGGTGCTCGGCGACTGCAACGCCGAAAGCTGAAAGTGAGCTCCAACAGGTGTCCCCACGGGCTTCGCACTCTCCATTCCATAACGGACGAGCACCTTCTGAATATACCCCTTCTGCGACAACCTCAACTCACCCTTCCTCCTGTCTCGGGATATCTCCATCCCTAGGATTTTCTTCGCCGGGCCCAAATCCTTCATATCGAACTCCTGCCCAACTTCACCTTTAGCTTCTTGACTTCCGACATGTTTGAGGAAGCAATCAACATGTCGTCAACATAAAGTAACAGGTAGATGCACGAGCCAACATGTCGTTCAAATTTTTTTTGGTGTCTTGGCATGTTGTATATGCCACGCCCTATGACTATGGATTTCTGGGTTTTTATGGTCCAAACTTCAGAGTGAATGGCAATGAATTTTTTTATGAGTTTCATTTTGTTTTGGTTCTTAACATGTTGTATCTGTCACCACATAGGCCTATGTATTTCTGGGGTTTTATGTTGCATTATGCAGACTGGTTGGCTATAAAATTTTGTAGGCGTGTCAATGTGTTTGGGTTCTTGGCATGCTGTAACTGTCACCACATATGAATATGGATTTCTGGATTTTTTTTGTTTCATACTGCATACTCAATGGAGAAGCAATCTTTTTTAGGGTCAAATTTTTTTTGGTGTCTTGGCATGCATGATGTATATGTCCACCATATGACTATGGATTTCTGGGGTTTTATGGTCCAAACTTCAGAGTGAATGGCAATGAATTTTTTTATGAGTTTCATTTTGTTTTGGTTCTTGGCATGCTGTATATGTCACCCCATAGGCCTATATATTTCTAGGGTTTTATGTTGCATTATGCAGACTGATTGGCTATGCAATTTTGTAGGCGTGTCAATGTGTTTGGGGTTCTTGGCATGTTGTAACTGTCACCACATATGTATATGGATTTCTGGGGTTTTTTGTTGCATACTGCATACTCAATAGAGAAGCAATCTTTTTAGGGTCAATTTTTTTGGTGTCTTGGCATGCTGTATATGTCGCACCCTATGACTATGGATTTATGGGGGTTTATGGTCCAAACTTCAGAGTGAATGGCAATGAAATATTTTATGAGTTTCATTTTGTTTTGATTCTTGGCATGCTCTATCTGTCACCCCCTAGGCCTATGGATTTCTGGGTTGTTATGTGGCATACTGCAGACTGAATGTAAATGGAATGTAAACTCATTCAGATCTGTCACCCCTAATGATATGAACGGTGGATATCACATTTTATGTGAAATTTTATCAAATAGCCCTGTGATGATAATGTGGCTTATTGAATATATCTCATGCTGGAAGGCTGGCACTCAGGATCATTCTTTCCCCAAGTTCTTTCATATTCTTTATGCAATGGCTTTTATGAGTTGGTTGCAGACAATGAAATGGTCTTGATATGGAATTTTAAAGGAATTTGGAGTGGGAATGTTAATGTGTGGGGATATAATGAAGGATCCATTGCCAAGCAAACGGATGGGGGAAATGAAAAAAAATATCTGAGGGCTTATGTATGTTAATCTATATGAAGGGGGTGTGGACGTTGGTTAGGAATGTGGCATTCTGCTTACTATTTCCATAGGCATTCTGCTTCGTTTATTATATGCTCTTTTTGTTTGACTGTTCGTTCTGACTTCTGAACGCTGCCGCCACCCTACCATGCCAATGATCAATACTTTTAGTGGGTATGAGGTTTCCTCATTCATTTAAAATTATCACTTTTTATTTGTAAAATGTTATATGTTAATGGGGATTTTTTTGCTTGCCAGGTACATATGAGTCAACAGTCAAGCTCTACTTGTCGACAGAGAGATGCGACACGTGGCGACTTTGATGCCTATTTCGATGACTACAAGATATGCAATTGTGGGATTCAGGTGCCGAGGAGGACGTCATGGACAAGAGCAAACCCTAGGCGTAGATTTTGGAGTTGTACAACTCGAGAGTATAGATGCACATTCTTCCTATGGAAGGATCTCCCCCACACTGAGTTCTCCAGAATGGTGATCATGCATTACATGGATGAGATTGAACAAAGGCCCACTACTGTAAGTTCGACGACGCCTTTGACCGAGAGTAGGATGTTAGAGATGGAGGGACGGCTGGATACTGTTGTCGGTCTACTTGAGAGGACCAATGTGTATTTGGAGAGCATCATATCCTATTACTGTTCCATTAAGGCCGGACTGCTATCTCTATTAGTTGTAATAGGTTTTTATGTAATGTTGATGTATAACAATAGTAGTTGATGTTTAACACTGTTATGGATTATTTGTTGTATCAGCATGTGGATGTTGGGATTTTTAGTTCTATTTGTTTATCGTTGGGTTGTGTTAATTGATGGTATTGAGTTGGAGTATGGCATTCTGAAGTTGGATTTTTCTTGTATCATTTTGGCAAGTGGCAAACTACAGCTTGAATGGCAATGCAAGTTTTTTTATGTGTCAAAATGCAGACTGAATGGCAATGCAATTTTTTTCCTGTTTCACACTGTAGACTTCAAGGCAATGCAAAATTTTTTCAGTTTCATTATGTTTTGGGTCATGTCCTCTATCTGTCACCCCTACACAGATTGATTGCCATTGTAAACAAATTTTTCATGTTTCAATTTGGATTGTGGAAAACTGAAGACGGAAAGGCAATACGAATTTTTTTTCATAATGCTGACGGAATGTCAATGCAATTTTTTTTTGCGTTTCATTTTGTTCTGGATCTTGGCATGCTGTATCTGTCATCCATATGCATACGGTTTCACATTGCAAATCACGTTACCTTGTAAATTTTTGGGTTTTATAGGAATTACACAAGAAATTCAAGGGGGTCATTGTTCCCCTATTCTCACCACATCCCACTCAACACTTTCACCCTCCAACATTTACAACCCACTTTCACACAAAAAACACAATAAAGTTGAGTGCGCCCCACAAAAAATTCCAACATCCACATTCACAACCCCACTTTCACCCAAAAAAACACAATACTCTACTTTCACAACATTATTCACTCATTTCAACAAACATCAACATCAACATCAACACAAAAGAACAGGCCCTAAAGAAGTGAAAATTCGTACCCCAAGGAAGCTTAGGGCCTGTTCTTTTATGTTGAAGTGGGGGGTGTGTTGAAGTTGTGAATAGTGTTGGTGAAAGTGAGTATTGTGTTTTTTGGGTGAAAGTGGGTTGTGAATGTGGATGTTGAAATTTTTTGTGGGTCCCACACAACTTTATTGTGTGTTTTTGGTTGTGAATATTGTTGTGAAAGTTGGATGTGGGGTCCACGAATTAAATATAATAATTGAATTAAATATTTTACTATAATTATTAAAATAATTAATTAAGTAATAAAAAATTTAATGGGCACAAAAAATGTGCATATAGCACAATATGATGCGAACACTGTGCATTCATTGCACAGTGTTCGCATCTCGCATTAAAAAAACAGCGAGTTTCGCAGCGAGAGAACGAGGCGGGCCCCGCTTATGGCAGGCGAGTTTTAACCTGTAAAAAAAGGAAAAAGCGAATTCGTTGCGAAACTCGGAGGCGAGCCCCGCAAAAGGACGGCAACGACCGTAATCCCTGCTGTTTCAGAGTGTTTTCTCACTACAAAGCGTTGACCGTGGACAACCCGGTCAACGTGGTCAAGGGGCCCGTTTGGGTCCCTCGGGCGAGTCGAGTTGGTGCAGTCGAGGCTCGAGTCGGATCAGCAGACGACGTAGAGCGCGTCGACTGGGTTGAATCGGGGTCCTCGGCCGTTGGTAGGGCGAGGGGTAGCCTCGGCCCGGGTCGAGATGCTCGGCCTCGGTCGGTTGCGCTCGGCCTCGGCGGTCGGACGACGAGGGGAAGCCTCAATCGTCCAGCTGGTTGCGTGGTCGGCGAGGGGCAGAGGGGAAGCCTCTGCCCGTGGATCTAATGCCCTCCTGCGTAGACGAGAACACTCGTCAGGGGGCCGGACCTTGGTTCCGGCCAAATCCCCTCCGATGCCTAAGTCAGACAGAGATCTGAAAGAGGAGGCCCGGCGGAGACGGTTCGACTCGTGAGGAGATCAGAACGGCGTCTCACGGCGCGAGCGGGGGAGGAAGGAGATGAAATGGGGGAACTAGGTCGTTGATGGAGTACCTTAGGTTCTAGATACCTGAGAAGCGGTCCCCTCTTCTGTCGTCCTCCTAGCCCCTTTATAGACCTCCGCCGTGATTGCCCCTGACCCACGTCGCTCGTCCGCCCTCGATCGTGCCCCCTCAATCCGCCCCCCGTCGCTGCTCCTTGCGCCATCCCAGCACCTCCCCATCACTGTCATTAAGTGGTAACGGGATCGAGGGAACGGTTACCGCAGGAGTGGGCGAGTGACCAGCGTGTTACCGGGGCCGGGTTGGATCGACATTTGGGGGGAGGGGGGGCCCCTATAGGGCCTTATCGAGTGGGCCTGAGTGCGCAGATGGGCTCTTGACTGGTGGTCGGGTTTCTGGGCTCGTGTCTTTCGGGCCTCGGCCAAATAGGCGTAACAATTGCCCCCATTGGTCGGGTTGATCGGCTTCGGCCAGTTCGGCCCGGCCGATGTGACTTCCGCCGACTTTGATAGGCTCGCCAGTCGATGCCGACTCATTTATTAGTTGTTATCATGCGTTGGCCCGCTCGACACCCTTAAGGCGCGGGCTCCGAAGCGCCGTCGGTCCTCTGATGCTGCCATGTGTAGCTGCGAGCTTATCCCCACCGCTCGCGGGGTTATTTTAAGTTGAGAATCCGAGGGGTCCGTGAGCCGCCCTCGGTGGGGTCGATCAGCCTTTGCTTGCTCGGTTCGACCGCTGTGCCTCCTGGGGTTCCGAGTGGCGCTTTAATCGAGACGTGGTCATAAATGTAGGTCATGATGAGGCGGATCGATTGGACTTCCCTTGGCGCCGATTTCGAAACGCCGCTGGTTCTTCGAGGCCTGCCAAGCGTTCTTGTTAGGCGCTTCAAATTCATCCCTGTGTCCGGTATATAAGATCCCCAGCTGCGTTGATCTCCACTTCTCTCTTGCTCTTCCCATTGTTCTAGGCTTTCCACAACTCGGAGTTTCCCGTCGCCCTCGCTTCCTTGTCTCCCCCAAACTAGTTAAAAGGTAATTCCTTTCTCACTCTCGTATTATGGCTGCTCTTAGGATAGGCGGTTCTGGCCAAGGGGCAAGGGATTCTCCAGAGTCCAGGCGGGGCAGGCCTCGGCTAGTGGGATCAGGTTCCTCCTCCGGGAGTCGTCCCCTCTGAGATAAGGGGAAGGGGAAGCTATTCCCAGACTACGCCTGTGATGACGTGGCGTCGGCTGCCGTGCGTCTTAACGTGCCCCCGGTTGTCCTCCGAACGCCGTCGAGGACCATTCCTTCAGCGGTCATGGAGATCCGGGAAAGGTATCTCTGCTTCCCGTACGATGTCCGGGTTCCGTTCGTCGACGAGCGGATTTGCCTTCCGAGGAGCAATGAAGTCGGCGTCTACGTCGAAATGTTTCGCCTGGGTCTTCGTTTCTCGCTCAATCCCTTCCTTATCTAGGTCATGGAATATCTCATGGTGCCGCTGTGCCAGTTCACCCCTTGCTCGATTGCGGTACTGACGGGCTTCGCTACGCTCTGCTGTACCCGCGGTCTGGAGCCGTCTCTCCCCCATCTCTTCCATTTTTACCAGATCCAGACGGTCGGCCCGGGGTCATGGCTGCCGCTCCGAGCCCGCTCGAGGAGGGAATGCCTGATCGGGCTGCCCCGCTGGTCGGGGGATTGGAGTTCGGATTACGTCTTTGTGGTCTTCCTGGAGGATGCCCAGATTTTGACAAGTTGGGGCAGGTCTGTCCAGCCTCGCCCGCCGCTAGCTCTCTCAGACGTCGATCGGGCAGCCGCCGCGCTGCTGTCGACCCTCCCCTTGGAATCGAAGTCCATCTGGTCCTTGTTGGACGACCTACTCCTGAAGGCCGTCTTGTGGTCTCCGGGTAGGTCGCCTTTTCAGTCTTGAATCGCCCTGTGACTCATCCTGATTTTGGTTTCCCTTGCAGGGATGGCTGGCCGCGAGTTCGTCCGTGACGTCGATGAGCTGATCCGCCGTGGAGCTGCTCGGAGCCGAGGCGGTACCTCCGGAAGGGCGCCTCGACGGACCATTGATGAGGAGGTGCGCCGAGCCGAGCCCTCCGTGGGCAAGGTGGTGGCCGTGCCTCCCGCCTCTTCTTCTGGTGTTCTCCTCCCCGGGGGCGTCGCAAGGGCCGGACCCGCCCCGTCAGCCCAAGAGGCAGGGGGTAATGACGGGTCCGGTGCAGTCCCTCCTGCCCTTGGCGTGCCCCCTCAGGTTCTCGAGGGCGGGGATGGTGCGAGGCGGAAGCGCTCCCCTCCGGCGCCCTCGGAGCCCCACGGAGGAAAGAAGAGGAAGGAGGACGCGGATCCCTCCAGTCCGGCGGGTCCCGCGCTTCCTGCGACGACCACCGGGGATCCTTCGGTAGCCTTGTCAACCACCCCCCTCGCAGCGTCCTCGCCCGTATCACCGGGGATCGGGGCCTTGTTGGCGAGCAATTTGGCTTCCCTCGATGTCGTCCCTGGGAGTTCGATGTTTGTCGACCGAACCTTGGCCCAGCAGGTTGCCGAGGTCTCCGTCCCTCCCCGGGACCGCAGCCTCCTCAAGAAGATCCCTGCCGACAAGATGTCAGATTCCTTGGTCTGGATCCTTCAACAGGTTCGGTTATCTTGCTATCCTCTCCTTCCCTTCATCCTCTTCTTAGCCCATGTCTCGTCTTTCCAGGGTTCAGTGCTCGCTGTGGAGTTGCAGTGTCGAGCCGTCCGCTTGAGGGAGCTGGAGGAGTCCTCCATGAGGGCCCAGGAGTGGGCCGGGGCGGTGGAGGTGGCCATGACGGAGGCCTAGATGGAGTCTCGGCGTCTCAAGCTCCGTGTGGCCAAGTTGGAGGGACGAGTGGGTGACCTCCAGGGAAAGCTGGAGGATGTCCGTCAGTTGGCTGAGGAAGCGGTGGAGTCGTTCCGCCTGGAGAGGGAGGAGCTTCAGAGGGAACTATCGGATCGGCGCCAGGTGACGCGGCTTGCAGAGGAGGTGGAGAGGGGCGTCGTCGAGACCCTGGGGAAGAGGATCTTCGAGGTTCTCAGGGAGGCCTTCGGTACGTATGAAGACCTCATCGCCCCTCGGATCGTCGAAGTCGTCCAGTCTTCCTTCCGGGAATGTGCGGAGCGTGTTCGGCAAGCCCCTCCGTCGGTCGATCCCCCTCACTCCGAGCAGGGGGAGGTGCCCGAGGATGCGTCCTCTCGAGCCCGGGTTCCCTAGGTCGTCCCTCCTGGCCGTTTATCCTCAAATTTTTTAGCATCCGCTTCGCTTTGGGCCAGTCTACTTGGAATGGACCCCTGGCCCTGCTTTCTCCTTCGGCCTCGCCAGCGACTCCCTGGTCCAGAGCCAACAATTGCTGGTTACATGGATTTTTGCTTAGGCCTGCAACTTCGAGTTCTTTAGTCGACAAGTTTTGCTTCGCCGGTGTGGCCCTAGTTTCTGTAGGTGACGAGCTTTGTTGTCCGTTGAGAGCGGATTAATTGTAGAGAGGTTTCTTCACTTTGATTTCCTGTAAATAAGACATATTGTTATAAACGAAATTTGACTTACCCGAGCTTCTCGTATATTTTGCTTTGTTGCTTCGTCCTCGGCCTAGGACCGGCTGACGCCTGAGCTGGCGGGGGGAGTTGTCTTCAACTTTAGAACGATTGAGTCGGTCGGCGAGGGCGAAGTTCCTCGGCTTAGGACCGGTCGGCGTCCGCGCCGGCTGGGGGAGTTGCCCCAGACTTACGAGCGCAAGGGTCGGTCGGCGACGGTCGACGTCCGTGCTTGGCTGGGAAGTCGCCCCCAGGCTTACGAGCGCAGGAGTCGGTCAGCGAGGGCAAAGCCCCTCGGCTTAGGACCGGTCGGCGTCCGTGCTTGGCTGGGAAGTCGCCCCCAGACTTACGAGCGCAGGAGTCGGTCAGCGAGGGCGAAGCTCCTCGGCTTAGGACCGGTCGGCGTCCGCGCCGGCTGGGGGAGTTGCCCCCAGACTTACGAGCGCAAGGGGAGTTGCACACAAACATGAATAAGTATTTCACCCCCCAACTAGCGATTTGCTAGTCTCTAGCAAAAATAGCGATAAATACGGACGATCAATAAACAATAAGTTCTTTCAAATTGCTCATGGCGTGGCTCAATAATACGCATTCCAACATGTTCTTGGCCATCAATATACACATCCATGAATCAATCACATGAAATTTTCTCTAATTTAGTATGAATAAATAACATGCAAGCATCGTTTTGCGCAAGCGCAAGTATAACACGTCGTTATAAACTAGTTTTCGTGTTTCCAAGGACTTGGCCCATCAAAATAATCATTCAAAACATGGGTATTGAAGTTACTTAGTATATTCACCATTTCTTTTCTTTTATTTGTTCCGCGTAACGCGCATCAAGCAACATTCGCAGAAAAAAGTATAACTTGGCTCTCTCCATCAAATGAGTGAGGTTCCAGTCAATGGCTCCCAAATCAGACGATAGTAGGGCATTATGCCAAAAAGGACCCCTCGGACTGTACTACTCGAGCCAACCAAGTTATTTATTAGTGACATACTTATTCATTCATTTTTCATCATTCATTTTTCATTCATTTTTCTTTTCATTCTTTTCTTTCTTTTCTTTCTTTGTAAGCAACTCAAAACCCATCAACATGAATATAAACATCAGAATCAAAGGCCAAAATCCTCTTCCACTGGAAAACTATTCTTAAAAATCGTGTATACTTAAGCTTTTTCCATCACATTAGCATGCATGAAATCAATTCAAACTATTTCGAGATATTAATCATGGAAATTGAAAATTTTCATGAATAGCATATTAACGACAATTCCATGAAGGAAAAATAATTAATCAAGCCATAAACAATTTTTAGAACACAAGTAATGTATAATCATCCGCATTTGAGGCATATGAATGAGTTTTAAAAATGATGAGATTTGGAGATTTATTCTTCTCAAAAAAAAAAATCCTAAGGTCTCATACACACCCCCCCAACTAAAGATGGACATTGTCCTCAATGTCGGAAGAGGTACGAGTTTATTCAAGCAAGCAACCTAGAAAGCATATAAAAACTACACTACTGGAAAGAACACACCGTGATCAAATGGCGGATCCCGAATCTTTAATGGTGGAGGAAGTTGTTCAATTTGCTCCTTGCGCTCCTCGGCGATTATTCTTCCTCCAACGACTAAGTTGGACCCCAGCAACACAACTCCAAGCATCTGTATAAGCTGTTTGTCAATGTCCTGCGAGAGATGAGTTATGTCAGTCCAAATTAATTTAAGATTCCTTTCAATAAAATTATTCCAAACGTAGTCACCAAAATAAGTGAAATGAATTAAAGCAAGTTGACGACTACTCCCTGAAAGATTTGCACTACTCTCTGTACGATGCTCGATTAATGGGGAGAGGGGTAAATGATTTTGGGACAAAACTGGAGGAGGGCATGGTTCTGACTCCATGGCGATAATCTCAAAACCCTTTTTCCTAGCTGTTTCCTCCTCTCGTTCATCCAAAATTGCTAGCTCGTCCTCTCTTTCGCACACACTTTCTGCCATGTATATATTTTTATTCGTGTCATCAACGTGACATGGCTCGCTCGATATTCCTGCAATAGAAGATAAACTCGTATTAGAATCTTGAAATTGAGTTTCAAAAGCCTTACTTTCTTCTAAGCAAGTGGCAATCCAATTAAGATCTTCAATAGATTCTTGAATCTGCCGACTTCGAGCGAGGAAATTCTCTTGGAATTGATGGGATGTGGCCTCCTGTGTCTGAATAATCAGGTAAGCTTCCTCTTTCAAGGATTGCAAAGGTACGTCTACGCTTTGCTCTTCTTGATCAAGGCACGAAGGCTCCGTTGAATCGCTCTCTGAAGTCTCTTCCACGGTTTCTTCGTTTTCTTGCAGAGACTCCATGTATTCCCACGCCACTGTCGGCGTCATGCTTCCCAATAATTCCTGCGGCTGAGGTTGTAGTCCTTCTAGGAAGAACTCCATAAGCTCTTCATTTGTGAAACCATGCTGCGGATAGCTCGATACGATATTTGTGAACCTTCTCCAGGCCTGAAAGAAAGTTTCACAGTCAGTTTGATTAAAATTGACAATTTTGAGCTTCTCCATTCTATGTTTGTGTGCATTAGCATATCGTGCATCATAAAGATTGTTTGTGCAATAGAAGTTCATATATTCCATTTTGAAATAAAATAAAATAAAATAATAAAAAAAAGTTTATGTACAGCAAAGTGGAAAGATCTCACCGAAGGTCCTCTAAATGAAATAAACCGTAGTCACAAACCATTCCTCCCTGGCAACGGCGCCAAAAACTTGGTGGGACCGAAAATGTGCTCTCTCTCAAGTGCAAGAGTCCGTACAAGTAGTAAAACCTGGGAGTCCAGGTGTCGAATCCACGGGAAGAAATCTGTTGCAACCACAGTTCAAATCAAATAGAAATCCTACGAAAAGAAACTAACCACTTCACAAATGATGACGGTGATGGTGATGTGAACACGTGAATAATATAAACATAGAAATACGTGTAAGGAAATACCTATAAAGAGTTTGCACATGGTGTGGGTTCGCTAGGGTCAACGATTCGTATTAATTTGGTTGATAGGTATAACGCAATGAATTCTCCTTTTGGGAGCAATTCATCGGAAGATGCCCTTTTGGGGGTTCAAACAAAATATTCAAAAAAGATCGTCGCTAAAGCTATAATACGATATGAAACTCTCTTTTGGAGAGATCAAACTACGGTATGAAACTCCATTTTGGGGAGATCAAATCTCACCCTTTTGGGGCGATCATCAACTAAATTAATTCTTTTGGAATCTAAAAAAGTCGATTTACGAACAACGATTACAATTTTAGCGACGTTTAACGATTAAGCACAAGGAATTTCAACCAAATAAACACGAATAATATCCCCTAACTACTCCATACCATGCACAACAGAGATTTAGCTACTCATAATATCAGAATAAACAAGATCCATAGCCAAATACATTGAATTCATAGCAAAATACGATGAAAAACACTAAAATACGAGGTAGAAGTTGAAGAAAATATCACCAATTCTCCTTGAAAAGACTTCAAACTCTCTGAAAATAATAAAACAAGCCTCTGGAATTTTACAGAATTTTTCAGGGGGAAAATACGGCTCCTAGAGCCTCCAATACGCCCAAAATACGCCCCAATCTGCTTTAATACGCCCAAAAAACCCTAAAATACCTTTTATAAAAGAGATTGTGGGTTTGGGTTGTGTTATCGGGTTCAATATCCGCACCCGAACCAATCTTAGCCGCTGATCTGGAGCGGAGCAAATGTGGGCCGTTCATCCGTGCGGGATTGAACTACGAGGCGCCACGTGTGCATCACGATTCGCGCTCCGCCCGCTCAGCGCTGTCAATCCGCGCCCGCTTCGATGGTAGCCATTGGATCGGAGATCCGACCGCCTAGAAGAGGCCACGTCGTCGTTTTATTTTGAAAACGAATTCGGCAGCTCGAATCATTTTGCGCCGTTGGATTGGGCGGTCGAGTGTTAGATAGCCGCCACGTGTCCCCGTATTTAACTTCGCTCGCTTCAGATCTCGGATCAATGCGGGGATGAGGATGGCCGTTTGATCGGCATCGGAGGGTGCGTAAGCGGCCACGTCTCCCGCCCATCGATTCGTTCGTCTGCGTGCGCTCCGCCGTTCGATTGCGATCGAACGGTTTAATAAATCGCCCGCCTCTTCGTTCTATTCTCGACTTCGGGCCGTTGGATCGAGATCCAACGGCCGTAATAATGCCGCGTCGTCCGGATGATCTGGCGCGTTGGATAGAAGATCCACGGCTGCAGCGACGCCACGTGTGCGCCAAGATTCGTGCGCATTTATTTTATTTCCAATAAATGGTATTCTGCATTCAAAAATTCACAGTAATTAGCACAGATCTCAGAAAAATACAAATAAATAGTCGTTGGAATCGTGAGATCGAGACCAAGCTAGGAAAAATATAAAAAGTGCAGAAATACTTCATTAATTGCTGTTTTGTGCTCAAATAGTGTGTTTTCTCTAATAAATAAATGTGTAGAAAATACGTATGAATTAGAGATAAATGTAGCATCACATGAGCACAAAATAGGGCTAAATGGGGGGTTAAATATGTAATATTGAACCCGAATCAGGGGAGTTGCCCCCAGACTTACGAGCGCAAGGGTCAGTCGGCGGGGGTAAAGCTCCTCGGCTTAGGACCGGTCGGCGTCCGCGCCGGCTGGGGGAGTTGCCCCCCAGACTTACGAGCGCGAGGGTCGGTCGACGAGGGCAAAGCTCCTCGGCTTAGGACCGGTCGGCGTCGGCGCTGGCTGGGGGAACTGCCCCCAGACCTATGAACGCCTTCCCTCCAGTAGAGGTCTTCGTTCTTTTGCACCCTTAGTGAAACGTTGATTCCATCGAAGATTAAGAGGAGATGAAAGGGAATGCGATTGTACTCTTAAGAGTCCTGTCGGACTAGTACATTTGGAGAAAAAGGAAAAAAGGAAATGAGGCTAGACAGAGGGATGTGAACCTAGATAATCCCCTCGGACTAGGCTGCGACTGGGGGGAGAGACCTCGCCAGCTCACTCTATGATGCGGAGGGGCCCTTGGACGGTGTTGATCTTCTTCCCCTTGTCTGGCTGCATGGAGGTCCCCTCTCCGTGGGCTGGCTCGTCGGTTAAGCTCCTGGCGTGTCCTCGGCTCATCAGCTTCTCGATGTCCTTCTTTAAATGCCAGCAGTCTTCAGTGTCGTGGCCGTCGTCCTTGTGGTACTTGCAGTATTTCTCCCTATTCTTCCCACCTCTTTTTGCCCTCGGTGGGGGGCGATCGGCGCGTTCTTCCTTCTGCACTTGGGTGAGGACGGCGTCTGGGGTGGCGTCTCTCGTACCTTCTCCGCGCTGCCTGTTTCTCGGCCTCTTCTCGGTCCGGTATCCTTCGGGGCTGCCTCGTCCGCTGTCGCTGCGCTTGGTCCCTCGAGTGGCTTTTCCTGCATCCACGGCCAAGGCCTCCTCGGTCAACATGAAGCGCTCGGCCCTCGCCATGATCCCGGGGAGGTCCTTCGGGGGATCGTTGTGCAGGGACTTCTTGAGGCCTCTGTGGCGAAGCCCTTTCTTAAGGGCCGTTTGGACCACCAGGTCGGGAGGGCTATTCACGTTCAGCCTCTCCGCATTGAAGCGGCGCATGAACTGTCGGAGCGGCTCGGCCGGGCCTTGCACTATGTTGAACAGATGTTCAGCATCAGGCTTGATCTGCCTCCCCGCCATGAACTGCTTGCAGAACAACTGGGTGATTTCCTCAAAGCTGTCGATGGAGTGGCTGGGCAGGCTGCGGTACCAGGTCCTCGCCGCTCCCCTGAGAGTAGAATAGAAGCCTCGGCAGAGCAGGTCATCGTCAGCTCCTTGGAAGGACATGTCCCCCTCGTAGTCCATCACGTGGTTTCCTGGGTCCCCTATCCCGTCGTACTTCCCCAGCGCCGGGATCCTGAATCGAGAGGGGACCCGTGCGTCGGTTATTCTCCGTGATAGGGGGCACCGGTCTCCGTGGATGCCCCCGGGGATTCAACAGTCGCCTGCCTCTGGCTCGTTCGGTGGTGGAGGGTGCACAGGCGCCGGCGGGGCTGGCTCCACGGCCCTCGCCACGCTGGGGGTCGGGCTGACCCGGCGCTCCCGGCTCCTCCGGCAGGAGCTCCTGCTCCGCCGTGATCGGTCTCTCGAGTGGTGTCGTTTGCTTCTCCTGCGGCAGGACGACCGTGACCGACGAGATGATGCAGTCATTGATTCGCCCTCCGTCCCTTCGGTTTCTCTTCGGCTCCTTTCACGATAAGGGGAGGAGGCGCTTGATCGCGCCTGACGGGAGCCGGACAGCGTGAACCGACGATCCGTGTTTGGTTTTTGGGTCCCGTGGTCGTCGACCACGGCGGACCGCAAGAGCGGGGGACCCCCTGCCCATCGATGGCTATCGCCCAACGTGCCTCCGTTGGATGGCGCAGGGCCGACGAGCTGCTGTACCGTCGCGACCAACGTCTGGAGGCTCGCGTTGGTCTCCTGAGCCAGGGCGCGGAGCTGTCCCTGTGTGGCCAGTCCTGAGCCGCCGGTCTCTTCGGTTGAGGGGGCGGGGTGATCGCCGACGGGCGTGTCTTCGGGGTTGCCGTTGGATGCGCCATTCCCCTCCTCCGGGATGGGGGCATGCGCTTCCTTTCATTGCTGGCTCGTGCCATTGCTGGTGTGGTTTGCTTCTTCGTGGGACGGTTTTCGATTCCCACAGACGGCGCCAGATGTTTCAGAGTGTTTTCTCACTACAAAGCGTTGACCGTGGACAACCCGGTCAACGTGGTCAAGGGGCCCGTTTGGGTCCCTCGGGCGAGTCGAGTTGGTGCAGTCGAGGCTCGAGTCGGATCAGCAGACGACGTAGAGCGCGTCGACTGGGTTGAATCGGGGTCCTCGGCCGTTGGTAGGGCGAGGGGTAGCCTCGGCCCGGGTCGAGACGCTCGGCCTCGGTCGGTTGCGCTCGGCCTCGGCGGTCGGACGACGAGGGGAAGCCTCAATCGTCCAGCTGGTTGCGTGGTCGGCGAGGGGCAGAGGGGAAGCCTCGGCCCGTGGATCTAATGCCCTCCTGCGTAGACGAGAACACTCGTCAGGGGGCCGGACCTTGGTTCCGGCCAAATCCCCTCCGATGCCTAAGTCAGACAGAGATCTGAAAGAGGAGGCCCGGCGGAGACGGTTCGACTCGTGAGGAGATCGGAACGGCGTCTCACGGCGCGAGCGGGGGAGGAAGGAGATGAAATGGGGGAACTAGGTCGTTGATGGAGTACCTTAGGTTCTAGATACCTGAGAAGCGGTCCCCTCTTCTGTCGTCCTCCTAGCCCCTTTATAGACCTCCGCCGTGATTGCCCCTGACCCACGTCGCTCGTCCGCCCTCGATCGTGCCCCCTCAATCCGCCCCCCGTCGCCGCTCCTTGCGCTATCCCAGCACCTCCCCATCACTGTCATTAAGTGGTAACGGGATCGAGGGAACGGTTACCGCAGGAGTGGGCGAGTGACCAGCGTGTTACCGGGGCCGGGTTGGATCGACATTTGGGGGGAGGGGGCCCCTATATGGCCTTATCGAGTGGGCCTGAGTGCGCAGATGGGCTCTTGACTGGTGGTCGGGTTTCTGGGCTCGTGTCTTTCGGGCCTCGGCCAAATAGGCGTAACACCTGCAACATGTGGGGATTGTGAGTTGAGCGCTTGGTTGCTCCATGTAGGCAAGAGTCACAAAGAAAGAAACGAACAGAAACTTTTTTTAAGAGTGGATCCGGTGAATAGTGCACAAACGAACATGTACTTAGTTGATGTAGAAAACAACAAATGAAGAAAAGAAATGTGTATATATATGATATAAATGTTTACATTTCTCTTCTACGTACTAGCTGCAAGCTAGTTTTAAAAAAAAATGACAGAAGTGCAAGAGAATGAATTTCTTGCATACAAGTAAAAAAAATGAAAAAAGAAAAAGAAAACAAAGAGAAATTGGGCAAGAAGGGGGGTTGAAGTAGCAAGCCATTCGGTAGCTGGTTCTTGATCAAATGCACAGAAGCTTGCATGCATTGCCATTTGCCGCTAATTAAGCGTTGTTTTGCCGCTGATGGATGATCTTCAATCCCATGTACCTTCAAATTAATTAAAGAGAAACACACGAATTAAGCACATGCATCATTTATTAATTTAGAAGCAGAGCAATATATAGAATTAGCAGTGATGATGTATAGAAGCGGAAGCAAATTAAGACAGTAGCTAGTGCACGATGATATATTAATTAAGACAGTACCTGCCCATCATCATGAGGGTGGCCTGGGGGTTGGTCCCCGGGGACACGGTCAGGGTGGAGCCGTCGATGACGCGAAGGCTGCGGACGCCCGCCACCCTGTACTGGCGATCCAACACCTTGCCGACGACGCAGCCGCCGTGGTAGTGCCAGATGGTCGACACCGTCCGCCTGCAGTGCTCCGCCATCGCCGCGTCGTCCCACCTGTTCGCCGGCAGCTCGGGGCCCATGAAGCGGAAGGCCCGCCTCCAGCGGCCGAACCACGAGCTCCGCGTGGGCGTCTTGAACTGGTCCATCGACCGCGCGTCCAGCACCTCCGCGATCCCGCGCAGGCCGGAGACGCAGCGGTCGAGGTCCTGCTTGGTGGAGAAGTAGTTGAAGCGGACGCGGGGGGTGGCGCGGACGTCGAGGCTGGCGAGGCGGAGGGAGCCCACGGAGGTGGGGCCGGCGATCTTCTCGAGGATGGTGGCGTAGTACCGGTCGGGGGCCCGGGAGAGGCGGCGGGAGAGACGTGGAGGCCGGGGGAGGACGTTGGAGGAGGCCTCGATGAAGGTGCCGGCGGAGGAGTTGATGCCGACGACCTGGATGAGGGAGTGCTCGAGGGGGGCGGGGGTGACGATGGAGATGCCGTTGCGGGGGTTGTCGTAGACGTGATGGCCGACGTCGGGGTGGTCGACGGCAACGGGGATGCCCAGAGAGGAGAGGTAGGGGCGGGGGCCGATGCCGCTGAGGAGGAGGAGCTGGGGGCTGCCGATGGCGCCGGCGGAGAGGATGACCTCGCCGCCCGGACGAAGCAACGCATGATGGAGCCGGCCAAGGCGATCGCGATACGCAACCCCGGTGGCCGAGGCCTGATGATGTGCTAGGGTCGATCCTATATACCGCAACGTATATAATTAATTAATAGAGTATATATAGTTCAATTAATAAACACATGGCCGGATTTTAAGAAACAAAAGCATGCGTGCAGCAAATAGTAAATTAGTAATTTAAACATGCTCAACAAAGCTGTTGTGGCAAATCAACGAACCTGCAGGAGCAGAAGGGCCTGGTGCAGTCGAAGAGGAGTTGAGCAAGATCCGATCCACGGTGGCACGAGTCGCGACTCTGATATTGTCGGGGTTCGCCAGCTCCAGCAGGTCCGCGGCGGAGTGCCTCCTCCCGTTGGAGTCGAAGGTGGACGCTCCGATCTTGGTCCCCTCCACGTGCTTCACCGTGTACCCGTTGTACGGCGTCTCGTGCGCCGCCTCGAGCAGCCCATCCCTCACCGCCGTCTGCCACCTCCCCAGCGACGGCCTGAACGCCACCTTCGCCTCCACCCACTCGTACGCCTTCTCCACGAGCTCCATCTCCCAGTCCGCCCCGGACTCGTCGAAGAACCCGGGGTGCGCCCGGCTGTAGAACCCTGCGTTGATCGCCGACGAGCCGCCGAGGACCCGGCCGCGCGCGTTGGGGACGCCGTCATCGGACGTGAAGGACTCCGCGGGAGAGTCGGCGCCTCCGCCGGCGGCGAGCGTGGGCAGGAATCCGTCGACGGTCTGGAGGGAGGGGAACTCGTGGGGCGCGCCGCCGCGCTCGAGGACGAGAACGCGGTGGTGGTCAGAGAGGGTGGCGGCGAGGGGGCAGCCGGCGGTACCGCCACCGACGACGATGTAGTCGTAGTAGTCGGCCTCCAGAGGGAAGGCGGAGGCGTCGGAGGTGAAGCCAGCGTAGCTTTGCCCGCTGACTGTAATATTTCGAACAGGATTAAATTAATTAGCATATATATATACACACACGTAGGCTGATCAGAATCAATATATATGGTAAGGCGCCGCCCAAGGAGGAGTAATTACCTGGTTGGGGTTGAGATCGAGGGAGGAGGGTGAGGACGATAAGAAGAGAAAGGAATTTGATTGCCATTGGATCCTCGCAAGAAAATCTAAAAGCATGCAGAGTCATATAGTTACAAATCTAAAAGAACAAAAAACAAGATTAATGACAAACAACAAGAAACATAGCAGGAAGGAGAAGAGACTTACAGACTTTTCTCTGCCGAATATATCCAACGAGAGAGAGCATACACAAATCGCTTTGGCCAAATTTGGGGGTATTTAAAGGCCTTTCTCCTCTCCTATTAGTATTAGTATTCACAATACCAGAATAATTCCAATGCTTCATCCAAATACAAGTTCCCAGCGGATTGCAATTTATTTCTCAAATATGCAATTGGTTTGGGTTTGGTGTTCATTAATTGTCCTAATCCTGTCCCAAATCAAACTCTGCATGCATTCATGAAGTTAATTTGACGTGCTTCATAATTAACCAACCCAGCTCATTAATAAAAATAGTACATAACAATAACATAACCGAAAAAAACCCTAAAGAAACCCAAAATCTCCTGCCGTTCTTGGAATCTTTACTATAAAATTTTAACTAATGACAATTCATCCACCTTTTGAGGGACTTATTTCTTCCACCCAACCACCGCCTAAGCTAGAAAACTCTATTTGGGGGGCGAAAACATAATAATAAAATATTTTGTTTTCATAAAATAATACAATTGTAATAATCAAAATTTCATTATTAATCTAAAAAACTTACACCATATATCGACGCTTTTTTTTATGATTATATTATTACCAATTGTATCAAATATGTCGTTTTCTATTAATGTGATCTATTAAAGTGTGATTACCTTTTTCTGCTAAGCTTTTTCGCTGAAAATATTGACATGTTTCCGAGTTCACCTTGCACCATTTCGCTTCAATTCTTTTATTATGATATCCTGCAGGTTTTATTTTATTTGCTTATCTCAGTTGCATGTTATCTGTATCCTTGTGACCTGCAACTGTGGTCATGATTCCTAAGGTTTATATTAAAATCCAACTTTTAATTGAACAATTACCTTGTTTGTTCCAGAGATTTGTGAATAGAATTGCGTACTAGGGAATGTCAAGGAATGTTGGTGCTATAACTTTTCTCTGGATTTCTTTTGTAAACTAAAGATGTGTACCGGATATTCTCAAACTAATTATGGCTGACTGCAACAATCGTGAACTTACAAAGTCTTAAATTTTGATTCTTTTATTTACTGATATTAGATCAGTAGATGAAACAAAATTGTGTTAAAGAGCTTGATTTGGGAACTAGTGAACTTTTATGTCTTTGTTTGTTATGAGTGAGATTTAATTGTATACCTTGTTCACGCTTTGCAATGTGAAGGATAATAATAATATGATCATCATTTCATTTTTTTGAGAATTTATATTGTGATTATTTTGATGATTTATGCTAGTAACTAACATGTTCAATCTACTTTAGGTCCGACAACGGTATGTATATGTTGATGTGGCAATCATGTGTTCAATTTTTTGAAAACTATTGTTTGACTTATTGAACTGAACTGTACGTTTATTGGGCCAGTGGTTTGCATTGAGAATTGAAGGGTGTATCCAAAACCAGACCACTCTTGATTGAATTTTAGATTTAGGCTGTTTGAAGTCTGTAGGTTTATTAGTAGGCGGTTCCGGATCTTTTGGATTTTCAAGTTTTGATGACATTAGAAATTATCTCAGTTTTGATGTCATTAGAACTAAAAACATTTCAATTTTGCTTTTTAATATTATTTCATTACAAGTTATTTCTGTTTGGTATGCACTAAACATTTCAATATTGCTTTTTAATATTATTTCATTACAGATTATTTCTGTTTGGTATGCACTAAAATTACAAATTATTTCAACAGTTTTATTTCATTACAAACTATTTACAAACCTATGTATTCCAACAAACTTTGTAAATGTCCTTGGGAACTGGATTCATAATCTAATCTGACTTATTTTTGGGAAACATTGGCAATCTTGCCCATATTACTTCACTTGTGTATGATAACCTCTGTATTTTAAATACCTTTTTACAGAACATGTTAGAGGATTGCAGAACATGCATGGTTAAAATGGTTAAATACCTTTTTACAGAACATGTATTTTAAAACTTATCCTCTTAATGCATGGTTATAACTTTGTGTATATTCATCAAGAGATGGAGATTGCATTGTGAATTTGTGATATGTACCTTATTGTCTTGGTAATGGAAACCTGACCATTTTTTTCGCAGGGAATAACTGCGCCTGTTAATTTCTTTTTGTTGTGACCTACTCATGATATGAATTTGTTTTTTGGTCTTTATGTCTTTACATTACTGGTACCATTGTTATAATATTAGTTCTTTGTTTTATTGAGTTTCTTTGTAAAGCTGAAATAAACTGAGATTGTTCTATCTGTAAATTGGCAGGCCAATGTTTTTGTCACTGTTGTGATTCCATTCTACAAGCTGAGCAGTTCGAGAATGCAGATCCAGGCCTATGTGTTTGATGGTACAGATTCAAAGTAATGAGGCGGCATAAAAATATTAGAAAAAGAACTCTATGCCTGAAAGGAGGATGCATGCTGATCTGTTAACCTTGTTTGCAGTGATCAGAGCGAGCGAGCCAAAGCTCAACCTGGATGATGCATTCGAGCAGAAGAACGAAATAGCAAAAGCTGTTGAAGAGGAGCTCGAGAAGGCTATGTCCGCGTACGGTTATGGAATTGTCCAGACCCTCATTGTTGAACTTCGTTGCCAGGCACATTAGGATCCAACAATACCTAAGTAGGATAGTGGTACATATTTCAGTTTATGTCGAGGCTTGTGTAAACTTTGGAAGTGTGTGAATGCTAGTTGAAATTTGTGAAATTGTGGGAATGCAAGTTACAACCTCATGAGTGCTTCATCGGCTGCTTTTTAGTGTTTCGAAATTCGTATAAGTTGCATGTATAAGTTGCGTATGCTTGTGATCGAAATTCGTTTCTCAAGTGTGAAACTCAAATTCAAGACTGTGAATGCTTCATATCAAGGAAATTTTATAACAGAGATATCTAAAGAATAATGTAGCCGTCTTCGAAACATCTAATGATTTTTCATTGGCAACTGGAACTAAGTGCCATCTTGAGATGGATTTACAAACATTATTGAACTAGAATTGAAGATTATCGGAGCATGGAACTAGAAATGAAGTAAATCTCAACATGGCATTGTTCATTCATCTACAACAATATTGTAACCTAATGTTTGCATTAGTGAAGTCAATGGATCAGAATCTCTGAAGTCTAAACTTTTTGGGGCACGCAAATCCGTGATAGTCTCATTTTATTAGATTTGGATCATATGGCAATATATTCTCTTTAAGTCGCTTGTGCTTGTGATTAAAATTCACGTACCTAGCGAGAAACTCAATCCAATAGTACAAGTGCTCCATATCAAGGAAAATTTAGCAGGGATGTCTCAAAAAAAAAAATTTAACAGTCTTAAACTGTACGTTTGGGATTTTACTTGTGCAAAACTTGCATTGCGTGCACCCAAATTGGGATACAACAAAAGGCTTGATGATATACGCCACACTGCAAAAGCAACAAAGTGACAATGGTTTTAAACTCTGTAAGTTTCTAAGAGTTAAAACCATTTTCTCAATAAATGTAACCATTTTAATACAAAAAGAAATGAATTATTGAAACATCAAGGTGATTCGTAATGGATTTAAAATGCAAGAGCCAAATCAAAAATCGAGCACCAATCAAGCATTCATGTATAACCTTCATGCAGGCCAAAAAGTTTGCCAAAATATATTGAATACTAACACATTCCGAGTATATTACAAGTAGAAGCACAAAACAAGAAGCAGTAGTTGTCCATAGCTCCTTTAAAGAATTTTTTGAAAAGAAAGACAGATATTTCTGGAAGATGATGTTCGTTGTATATTGAAACTGTTTATATACATCATGCTACATAATTGAGTAGCTACAATTGCGATCCCATAATCAAGCACCTACAAATAATGATCATTAATACAAATAATGACCATCAATACAAATATTACAAATAATGACCATCAATACAAATAATGACTATTAAAACAAATATTACAAATAATTATCATTAAGACAAATAATGATCATTAATACAAATATAAGGAAAATGTATAATGATCATTATTTGACTTTCTAACACTCCCCTTGAGTTGGAGAGTGAATATCTTGAACTCCCAACTTGCGGATCATTGGTATGAACATATCCTTTCCCAAAGCTTTGGTTAGCACATCTGCAAGCTGATTTTCTGACTTTACAAATCTTGTTTCAACAGCTCCTTCTTGAATCTTATCCCTTATGAAATGACAATCCATTTCAATATGTCTGGTGCGTTCATGAAAAACAGGGTTAGCGGCAATATGCAATGCAGCCTTATTGTCACAATATAATAAAGCAGATTCTTGATGAGAAACTCCCAAATCTTGAAGTAGACAGCGCAACCATGTCAAGTCACAACAAGCTCCCGTCATTGCTCGATAGTCGGCTTCTGTTGATGATAGAGAAACTGTTTTCTGCCGCTTTGACCTCCATGATATTAAAGAATGACCCAAGAACACACAATAACCTGTGGTTGATCTTCTAGTGAGGGGACAGCCTGCCCAATTTGAATCACAAAAGGCCCTTAGTTTAAAATTACTATTTGTAGAAAAGAAAAGACCTTGACCAGGGGGACCCTTTTAAGTAGCGCACAACACGCAAAGCTGCATCCCAATGTTCTTTCCGAGGCTGATGCATAAATCTGCTTAGAACATGAACTGCATAGGTGATATCTGGTCTTGAAACCGTGAGATAGATTAACCTACCAATAAGTCTCCTGTATTTCCCTGGGTCACGGAGTGGTTTAGTAGTCTCACATAATTTTGTACCATGCTCCATAGGGGTCTCGATAGGAGCAGCACCTAATAAACCCACATCTTTGATAATCTCCAAAGCATATTTTCGCTTAGATATATTAATGCCTTTTCTAGATGAAGAAACCTCAATACCCAAGAAATATTTCAAATCACCTAGATCTTTAAGTTGAAAGTTATTATGCAGGAATTTCTTGACATCAGATATGCTTTTAGAATCATTGCCAGTAATCAAAATATCATCCACGTAAATCAAAAGGACAGTAAAGGACTTGCCTTGTCTTTTTGTGAAGAGAGAATAGTCTGCCTTGGATTGCACAAAACCGGCTGAACGAATGGCTTCGGAAAACTTCGCAAACCATTGTCTAGACGCCTGTTTCAGCCCATATAAAGACTTGTGGAGGCGACACACTAATTGATCCTCCCCCTGTCGCCGGAGCCCTGGCGACAGTGACATATATATTTCCTCATCAAGATTGCCATGTAAAAAAGCATTGTTTACATCAAGGTGATGCAAGGACCAGTCACGAGCAGTAGCAATTGCCATCAAACACCTAACTGAAATAATCTTGGCTGTAGGAGAAAAAGTATCTTGAAAATCAACACCATCCAGCTGCGTGTAACCCTTAGCAACCAACCGTGCTTTATACCGTTCAATTGAGCCATCTGACTTCCGATTTACCTTGTATACCCAACGGTAGCCAATTGGAATTTTACCAACGGGAAGTGGTGTGAGAGACCAGGTTCCATTATCATCAAGTGCCTGCAACTCAGTTTGCATCGCTTTCTGCCAATTGGGATTAGTTGCTGCCTCTTGATAGGAACTTGATTCGATGTCAGATTGTATATTGGCCACAAAGGATCTATAAGTGGGTGGGTAGAGATGGTAAGAAACGTAATGATTAAAAGGGTAATGAGTACCTTTTGTAGAACCTGGCAGTAGAGGATTAGACTGGTCAGATGTAACAACAGAGCATACATAATCTCGAAGTTTTTGAGGTGTAACTGTGGAGCGGCTTGAGCGGCGAACAACCACTGGTTCGGGCTGAGATGCGGCGATGGAAGGAATGCTGGAGGTGGATGAGGGGTGGTGGAGGGGTGGTGGATGGATGGCGAAAAGAGTGACGACTGGTTCGTGCTGAGATGTGGCAGATGATGGATCTGTTGCAGGTGGAGTGCCGGAGGGATATGTGGTTTGGTCGACGGTTTGGGTTTTCTGAGGCATAACAAATGGATCTTCAAAAGTGGATGGAAGAGGGGAATTGGGCCTGGAATATAGGCTTGTGTTTGGGGTCTTGTATAAGTATTTGGAGAGGAGGAATAAGGAAATATATTCTCATAAAATTTGACATCTTGACTAGTGTAGATTTTTTTGGTAGTTAGATCGTATAATTTATATGCATTTTGACCAAGAGGATAACCAATGAAAATAGCGGGGATGGCTCGAGAGTCAAATTTATGAGAAATTTTAACATTTGTAGCATAAGCAAGACAACCAAACACATGAAAGTGAGAAAAAATTGGGGGTTTTGAATGGAGAAGTTCAAAAGGAGTTTTGAAAGAAAGAAGTGGAGAAGGTAATCGATTAATAATATAAATAGATGTGAGGGCACACTCTCCCCAAAAATTTGTAGGGAGATTAGCCTGAAATTTTAAGGCACGGGCAACCTGAAGAATATGACGATGTTTTCGTTCCACTACCCCATTTTGTTGGGGGGGTGTAAACACATGAATGTTGAAAAATGACACCATTATCTTGAAAAAAAGTACGAAGAGAAAGGAATTCTCCACCATTATCACTGCGAAAAGTTTTAATGTGTGTTCCAAATTATGAAAGAACATAGCTAAAAAATGTTACAAAATAGATTGAGTTTCATCCTTATGTTTCATCGAAAAAATCCATGTGAAACGTGTATAGTCATCAACAATTGTGAGAAAATAATGAGCACCAGAAAGTGAAACATGACGGTAGCGATCCCAAATATCGCAATGTATAATATCAAATGGTTGAATGGAAGAAATAGTACTTGTTCCAAATGTAACGACCTGAATTTTTCCAAAACATTTAAGCTAAATATTTGAAGTAATTTCATTTTTAATTGTGTTTTGTAATGGTTGATCAAGAGTTTTAAACGGATTTCAAAAATTCTTATAAAAATATTTTGAAACACTAGACTTATTATAAAGTATTTCAGCAATTTCCGATTTCCTCAAATACCCAAAACATTTCTGTTAAAATTCATCTTCCAAAATTACCGTTTTGATTCAACGAATTTATTTTCTATTCAAACGTCTTCAAATCGATTTCAAACTTCTACAGTAACCTCCTATGATCATTTAGGGTCTCCCACATTAATTTCATAATTTTCGGATATCTTTTCAGTAGAGAACCTGCAGACCCGCTTCCTAAACGTTTTGGCCTAAAACTAGTATTTCCGTAGCTCAAATCCCAGAACGGATCTCGTATTCGCCATCCTCGCGATGATACGATCCCGTGAGTATGTTTTCGTAATTTTTCGGACACGTTTACTAGTAGGGGCAAAATCGTAATTTTGGTTTTGTATTTCACTAATTACCTTCGCTAATGGGATTTTTACTTATTACTAATTACCATTTTACGTTAATTGCCTATCCTAGTTACCTATCTAACACGTTAGCAACCCATGTGTTTCATGGGTTGGCTAATTTCCACATTTGGTCAAATTCCTAACATACCCCATTAATGATTTTGACTAAACTAAGTACTATATTAATAATTTTAATCAACCTATATAATTACCCCCTCACGTTCATCACTCACACACAACTCCCCAGGCCAAAATAAAACCCCAGATTCGCCCGCCCGAAGCCGTCTCCGACCTCCGATCAGCCGCCCCGCCACCCTGCTTTGCTGCCACCGCTGCACCGAGCAAGCAACCCCGACGAAGCCCCCAGCCGAACTCCCCGAGGCTCCCTTCCTCACCCAACAGAGTCAATTTCATCTCATTTGATCTGCGCAAAGCATCAAGGCAGCGGACTCTCACCAATCCACAACTCACAGCTTTCATTTTGATAATGATTTTAATGCCCTCGGTTTGTGATTCGTTCTGATTTTTATTGCCCACAAATTGCAAATCAATGAAGGCACAGCCTTCATTCTGTTTTTTTATCCCCTTTCGTTTTTAGTTTGAATTTAATAATAATATATATATATTGATATTATAATATTTGAATAGTGTCTTTTTGATATATGTATCGGACGAAGTAACGGATACCACCAGAAGATCCGTGCCTTCGTCACGAACGCGTAGGCGCCAGTTTCGTCTCAATCCGATACTTAGTTTTCAAGTTATGATTTTTCAAAGTTTATTGTAATATTTTTAATACGTATATTCTTATAAATACGCGTATTTTCGTATTTTCGAAATTAGATAATAGGGTTTAATGGTTTTAAATCCGTAACTAATTATACAGGGGCCAGAAAAATGTGCAGATAGCTCCAGAAAATCAGAAACGACATTTCGGATCCAATGGAGCTAGTCTCACTGCGATCAGACGCCTACTTATTCCGGAATGATTTTTCGAACTTAAAGATTTAATAGGTATAATTCATTCTAAAAATCGTAACTCGCTGAATTTACGTACACTAATATTTGATAAAATTATATGTGATAATAGACTTCGAGACGGTCATTTTGACTGTTCACTCAAGTCATTCCGACTTGTATTGCTCCCGTAAGAAATTACGGAAGATACGCTTAACTTAAATAATCCGGGGTTTTAAACTATTTTGAGTTTCTAAAAATTATAAAAATTACTATGGACTGCAGAAAAATATTTCTTCCTGCAGTAAAACTATTTTTATCCTATATAGCCTACATAAAAATTTAGAACGCTTTTCGATACTGTTTCAACAGTTTTAAAAATCAAAACGACCAAGTTAAATAAATAAGAAATAGTGTATTCTCTAACTAATTGTTATTGTATTTGCAGGCATCGAATCTCGTGCATCGAATCTCGTGCATCCGCACTAGATCCAGTCTCGGCCCACTACCATCATCTCGAAGATTGTAAGTCACAGTAAATTCTAACTTTAGAAATCTAGATAGTGTACTTATTGGAAACACCGCATGCTCAAAGCATGGATCGGTACCTTAGTTATTGGACTTCACACATTGCTCAGGACTGACATTCTCTCTTGAGGTTTCTGCCTTGACTTTTCAACAAGCAAAGATCTTTAGAGTATCGTTAACGCGTATGAACATAGGACTTAACATCTAGTCTCGGAACAGTTATTGTCCTGAACAGATTGACATGCTTGACAGAAAGATTGTAACTGGATATGTGCGAACAGTAAATGACTCGTAAAACTGCAAAGAATGGTAACCTGTACACACACACTGGGTTTTTGGGGTAACTTATAATTGCGGAAGTACGGGAGCGACTAGTCCAGACTTTGTTGTCACCGTGCGGGTTCTAGCAACCCATAACAGTGCCGGTGACAACCATCACAGATCACAGATCACAGATTATTGCACAGTACTCAGAGAATTGGTTCGCCCGGGTAGCACCCGCGGCAAGAGTTGGCCTCTTGGTTGCTCACTGTACTTCCCGTTATAAGTCACGAACTAGAATAGGCACAAGTACTCTCACTATTGCAATTGTCATTGCTAGCGTCATTGCTATCGTCATTACTAGTTGTACTTGCTCGGTCACCTTTACTTTACTTGTCACCCTTGCATGCTTGACTTGATGTACTTTACTTATCGCACTTGCATGCTTGTCTGTCCTTACTTTATCCTTACTTTACTTTCAGCACTTGTTTACCATAGCCTGCTCCATATTTGTGCACTCCTCTTTTTCTATCGCTAGAATTGTTATGACTTACTGTCGGTTCCATTTATGGCACCGGCAGACGAAGATCTGATCGAGGAGATTGCCCCAGAGTTCGTGGAGCCTATACTTGACCCTGAAGCTGCAGAGTTTTATTTACTTTACTTTTGGTGTGTGGGTGGTACTGTGTATTTACTTTTCCGCACTTCTTTTCAGAAAGTGTGCTGGTGGTTGTTGTACTTTAATTTGGACTGTAATAACGTCTGTACGCTGGTTTTGAGTATTGTGATGCATCTCTGAGTTGTGGCTATGCTGAATTCACTGGTAAACTGCGGAACCTGCAAATATAAAATAAGTAACGGGCCCCCGGGAGCGGGTCGTTACACCAAAAGACAAATGACTTTGTTTAGCTAAGGGACAAATATGGCAAACATTATTTGATTCAACTGAAATGTTCAAAAATGTTTAGCAAGGAAGTGCAATCGTAAAGGAGAGACATGACCTAACCGATTATGCCACAGATTGGTGGATGAAGTGATAAGGTTGCAGGATGTATGATTTTTGGTTGTGTTTGACTGATGCTCATGTTTGTCCGTCGCTAATGCCACCAGATAGTATAATCCACTCTGTTGTTTACAGGCCCGGTTCTAGCATAAAGCCACTAAAGCAATGGCTTTAGGCCTCCATTTTTAAGAGACCTCAAAATTTCAATTTTATCAAAGCCATACGGCCCACAAAACTAAAGATTTTAATGGTTAAACAGCTCAGCTGAGGTCCCAAGGCCTACAAAGTTTGGTGTGAGTCATAACTACATTTCATTTAATTTTAATTTTATATTCAATTAGAAAACCCTACCCACGACTTTGATTGGGCACCGTTTCATCTGACTCCCTTCCTCTCTCGCTCGCTCTCTCTCTCTCTCTGAGTCACATTTTCTTCGCCGATCCGCTCGTCAGTCGTCTCCGATCTCCGATCTCTCTCTGAGTCACAGTTTCTTCGCCGATCCTTTCGTCTCCGATCTCCGATCTCATCTCACCGTTAAAATCGAAAAGGGGTAGAAAACCCTACCATCCACGCTCTCTCTCTCTATCTCACACCGTACCGTACGGTCGCACAGACGGCGGACGCGGACACCGAGACGCGCAGCGCTTGGTGCTAGTCCAGACTCCGGTGATCTGATATTCCAACGTCGACAATTCTGACCGAAAAATTGAAATCTGGGTAATTATTATTTTAGCTTTGTGAGAGAAGAAACTGACTTGCATTGGCTTAAATTGTAACTTTGTTGCTCTTCACCTTCAGGAGTTTTTGGATAAATGAATTATGTTGATGATGTTACAACTTAGAATCCTTTATTTAAGGTTTTTTAATAGAATCTGAATATCTGATGAAATTTGGGTAATTTTTATTTTAATGCTCAAATAACTTGAACTTTGTCTCCTTTAATTTTGAGATTGTAACATGCTTGGTTTTGGAGGGCTTTTTAAACTCAGTTATATTAAGGCTCTTAAAATTTGGCTTTAATATTTAGGCCTCATATATTTGTTTCGCTTTAGACCACATTTATGCTTGAACCGGCCCTGGTTGTTTACCCAAACCAATCGTCCTCCTCGTAGCCAGATCCTGCAAAATACACCAATAAGGGGAAAATGTGACTGAACAGTTTAAACCTCTTGTCAAACGACTTACAGACATTAAATCCACTTTAAATGTAGGAACAGATAATACATCATGTAAAATGTATTTGGAATTAAGAGACAATGATCCTTTGGCTGCAATCTCGACTTTATCTCCACTTAGCAACAATACAGGTGATAGTGAGCAATTTTTACCCTTGTGGAATAATTGTGATGAAACAATATGATCAGTTGCCCCGCTGTCAATGATCCAATTTTGAGAATTTATTTTGGACAAACCTGTTTTTGCTACCGTATTAGTCTTTGAATCAGAGGTCGAACCGGATTTGATTTCTTGATTGTTGAGCATTGAAAGGAGCTGCTCCAGATGGACTTTAGGCACAGTCACAGTTCCTTCTTCATCACCGGGAGTCACAAAGATATTATTAGCAGATTTGGAATGGGCTGATCTTGCTTTTGGAAGAGTTGGTGGATACCCATGTAATTCCCAACATGTATCAACCCAGTGACCCAACTCGTTGCAATGTGAACATTGGGAACGTCCTCTCCCAACGCCAGTAGAACGACTTCCTCCTCAGGCTTGACTGCGTCGTCCTCCCCATCGACCACCATTACCGTCGCTCGAGTTCCAGCTACCGCCTCCCGACAACCATCGACCGCCGTCACCAGAGGACCACCGACAGCCGTTACCTGAGAATCTTCGTCCACTGCTGCCGGACGAATAACTGGAGTTTCCACCTTGTGACAAGGGTTGCGTCTGTTGTTTGGAGTTGCTCTTGACTGCCATGGTTGCTGCAGATTCATTGGCTGCAGAACTGATTTGGATCTGCTTTTCTGCCTGGGTGACTGAGGCGTAGGATTAACGAACAGTGGGGAAAGGGATCTGCAACAAGATCTGACTCCGAATTCCAGTGTAAGTATCATTTAATCCCATTAGAAATTGCATCAGTTTCTGTTGCTCACCTGGTGCTCCTTGGTTTGATTTAGAATAGATAGCCAATTCATCCCATAAACCTTTCAGTTTAGTTTCATAAGCAGAGACAGAGAGTTGTCCCTGTTTGAGAGATGCGATGTTTTGTTGGATTTCAAAAACACGAGACGCATTACCTTGTGAGAATCGCTCACGTAGATCTTCCCACACTTCGTGAGCAGTAGCGTAATAGATGACGCTGTCGGCGATTTCTGGATCAAGGGTGTTGATAATCCAGGAATGGACCATGTCATTGCATCTGGACCAGGATCCATATGAATCCGAATGATTTTCTTTTGATGGTGGTTCACAAGAGCCAACGACGAACCCTAGCTTGTTCTTGGAGTTCAAGGCCAATTTCATGGCCCTTTTCCAACCAGGATAGTTGTCACCATTGAGGGTTTTGGAGACTAGAATCATTCCAGGATGATCTGAATGGTGAGAATGATAAGGATCAGATGAGTCTGCCTTTGATGATTTAAGAGGATGAAGGACATCTTCTCCGCCATGATGAGAGAGAAAAAAAGTGGAAGAACAATGGAAGGATACTAAAAAGATTCAAAAGAGACGAAGAGTCAGGATTTAGTCCTGCTCTGATACCATGAAAAGAAAGACAAATATTTCTGGAACGATGATGTTCATTGTATATTGAAACTGTTTATATACATCATGCTACATAATTGAGTAGCTACAATTGCGATCCTATAATCAAGCACCTACAAATAATGGCCATTAATACAAATAATGACCATCAATACAAATATTACAAATAATGACCATTAATACAAATAATGACCATTAAAACAAATACTACAAATAATTATCATTAAGACAAATAATGATCATTAATACAAATATAAGGTAAATGTATAATGATCATTATTTGACTTTCCAACATTTTTTACATTCTTCTTCCGGTTGTCAATCCAAACTTCGTCGTCTCCAGAAAGGGCCATGTTGCCTCTGCTCACGCATGTGTCTGAGAAGGGAGAAAGATATTTGCATGAACAAATCTTTACAAACGTGAACACGGTACTTTATTTCTTCATGAAAAATTCTTTATAAAAGTTTGCATAGGAATACATTGACTTAACTCTTAATTTCAGAGTTTCAGAATTGAACACCTGATGGTGAAATTAAAATCATTGGCTTTGGTGCTTTCCCTCCTCCTCGGCTGCTCCAGCATCTCCCTCCCACCTGCTCCAGCATCTCCCTCCACCGATTGTCTTCTTCTTCAGCACATAAAGTCAGCATATTTGATGTACACGATCTCATAAAATGTTTAAGAATCACCAAGTGCTTTCAAGGGATTGCGTATTGACAAGAAGGGCATCATGACCATTACGTGAACTATACATTTCATCCGACTGGAATAAATCCTTTATCCACTTAAGTTTGTACCATGATTAAAAGTTGACTAATAATTAGGCTCCTTGCCAGCCTTTTTCACTTAGGAAACCTGACTAATATGAATCTTAGGAAACCTGGCCATAGCTGCACCTAAAAGACATGAACAAGTAGTTTAAGCAAGCAAACATGAATCATAAGGGCTTTCATAATCCAAGAAACATGGCATATAGTTCCGGTTTAACTAGGAAACATGTCAAGATTTAAGTCAAGAATCGATGTGTTCTGGTTTTTTTTCCTGACTTGGCATTGAGAAATTTTATTCCTGCATTGAAAAAAAAAAGGAAAACATTGAGTTTTATGTAAAAAGCAAAATCTAAATCAGTACTTCCCAAAAGGTTTGATGATCATATGGGCCTGGCAATGACTGCAAACAACCAAGACTTTTCATCTTTTAAATGGTTACACGTGAATTCTTTTCAATAATTGGACTGCTTTCTATCCATGAAATCTGGTGGATGATGGACATCTATCCAATATCAGCAACAAAAGAAAATTTTGTACAATGCATATATCATTCAAATATTCAATCAACATGAAAATCAGAGAAAAGTTATAGCACCAACAATCCTTGACAGTCCCTAGTATGCAATTCTATTCACAAATCTCTGGAACAAACAAGGTAATTGCTCAATTAAAAGTTGGATTGTTTGTTCCAGAGATTTGTGAATAGAATTGCATACTAGGGACTGTCAAGGATTGTTGGTGCTGTAACTTTTCTCTGATTTTCATGTTTCATGTTGATTGAATATTTGAATGATATATGCATTGTACAAAAAAAAATTTGAGCCATCCCTGCTAAATTTCCCTTGATATGGAGCACTTGTACTATTGGATTGAGTTTCTCGCTGGGTACGTGAATTTTAATCATAAGCACAAGCTACTTAGGGCCTGTTCTTTTGCAATACTTTTGGCGTGGATTCTTCAGTTGGATACTATTGCTCCATTGTTCAGCAGATTTCACGATTTGGATTCGATCGCGTGTTCTTTTGGCAATTCAAATTCTGAGAGAGGAAAGGTGACGTGGCCTGTTATTTTGGAATCCCAGCCTTTCTTATGTTGCTTCTGCAAAATCCGTGGATTACAAAAGAATCCCGCCCTTCGTTTCTTCCGGGCACGCCAACGCGCTGCGCTTTTGACTTTAATTTTTTTTATTATTTCGTTATGTTGCAACGAAACAGAATGGTGGGCCCATGCAATTATCACATTTTTTATTCTTTTTTACTCATTTAATTAAGATTAATTAATAATAAGTAACTGATTAATAATATATAGTGGACCCCACGCCACTTTCAACTTCCAATTTTCTTCAACCAAAAGAACACACTACACGGAGTGGACCACACCTCAACTTTCCAACTTCACAATCCAACCCCACTTTCCAACAAAAGAACACACTACACATCATTTTCTCTCTCATCAGATTTCTAACTTCTCAACTTTCCCAAATATACTTTCAAGCAAAAGAACAGGCCCTTAAAGAGAATATATTGCCATATTGTTGATTTCAGTACGTAGGAATAATCAAATAAACACAAAGATTAAAAACAAGAACTGTTACGACCTAAAGATCGTAGGAGTCCGACTCCCACCCGAATCCGCCAACGTGCCCCATGAACTCTCCACTTCACGAAAGGGCCGCCACCCCGGAAATCCGGAGCTATATGGAAACGGGCGCACCTCCCGGTACCCCTCCCCGCCCGGCCGAGGCGAACAACCGCGGCTACTCGACCCACCGGGGGGTAGCGTGCTTGGGGGACGCCTGGACAGCGCCGCTGGGCCTGTCGACATAGGCACGGGCGTATCCTCCCGTGCCAGCGAACCATAGCCCGTGACCGAGTGGGGGGCGCGGCCGGGCCGGACAACCCCCAGTCCGGACGACCCGTCTAATTCCCACGAACCGCGGTGCCTAGGGTAATACAGCCCGACCTTTAGTTCGTCGCCAACGACAAACAACCTAGGATAAGGGCACGATTGACACATACGTCACCCAACCGTCTGACAAAGCACCCCCTGGCGGTTGAGCCGACTGACAGTTAATGCTTTCGGCCCTGACGTCCCGACAAAAGCACCCCCTGGCGGTTGAGCCGACTGACAGTTAATGCTTTCGGCCCTGACGTCCCGACAAAAGCACCCCCTGGAGGTCAGGCACTCCTGTTCCTGACGTCCTTGTCCGAAGCATCCGCTGACAACCGAGCCAGCTCAGCACGTCTAATCAGCCTGCCAGATCAGCCCCGCCGAGTCATCCCCCGTCAGGTATAAATATCCCCTCTCCTCTTACGGTGAGGGGGGTTGGAAAATTCTCTCTCAATCTATCATTCACACACGAGAACAAAGGTCGTCCATATCTTTGTTCTCCCACGTATAGCTCGCCACGTGCGGTCGACACACCGTTAGTCCGACCGGCGTGTCTAGCCCCCGTTTTAAGTCCTATTACTGACTTAGGCATCGGAGGGGCTAAGGGTTGAACCCCAACCCCGCCCTTCTGACGAGTTGTTTGTGCTGCAGGAAAGCTCGCCCCTTGGCCAACGTCAACTTCGGCCTCCTGCCATCCAACCTTCCTCTGCCGCATCCGGTGAGATTCGAACCCGTGATCACCACCGGCGATGAGACCAACTTCTTCACCCCACTAATCACTTGTAAAACAGCCTACCTAAACCCTCTTCTCCATATAACCATCGTGCCCTTGGTTCTCCACTATACAAATTCATTGTACGCGAGTTCCACCTCGTAACAATTGGCGCCGTCTGTGGGAACGAAGGGTCACACCCATGTTAGACTCTATGCCGATCTCTCGGAACCCTGACCACGGCAAAGATCCCGTGGGTCAGGAACCGCTCTCTCTGCTAATCACCCCGGCGCCCGACCCCCTTCTGGGAATGGGCACCGAAACTGAACATACTTCGGCCCCCGCCGTCCTGAAAAGCTTCGAGGCCGTCACTCAGGCCAGGGGAGGCTATCCGGCGGCGGGAACGGAGCCTCAGCCTGGCCCATCGGAGCCCCAGAACGTGAGGTAGAATCTCCACCCTCGGTTCGAGGAGGAGGGGGAGAACCGGGGGCTCGCCGAGGAGATTGCGGCCCAGCAGAGGCTCCTGGAAGAGGAAATGGAAGTCGCGCGGCGGTGGAGGCGCCTGGGGGAGGCGGCCGCCGTGCAAAGGCGTTAAGACAAAGCGGCCGAGACCGCCCAAAGGGCTTACCAGGACGAAGAAGCCGCTCGCCGCCAACTCCGCCTCATCGTCGCGGAGCGCGAGAGGCTGAGGAGGGAGAACAGGAGCAACCGAGAAATCCTGGATGTAACGGCGATGGGTCGGCTGCTAGGGGACGGGCGGGACCCGTTGCTGACCAGGTCCCCACCAGGAGGAGGCAGCCCGCATCGCATACGCCACCCCTCCGATTCCCTGCACGAGGAAGACGTTTGTCGACAACTACGCTTCCTCACCGTCGAGCGCGAAAGGCTTCTTCGGGAGAATCAAGAACGGATGGAGGCCCGAGGGGAGCTGGCCGGGAGGCGCTGGCGCTGGGAGAACCGTAGCCCGCAACCCGTCGAATCCTCGACCCAGGGAAGGAGCCCCGCCAGACGACCGTAGGACTATTCTCCGGGGCCGGAGGGCCGTCGGCGGCCGAGGCGCGACCGAAGCCAGACCCCCGAGTGGCGGAGAGGGGGCGTGCCAGATCGCCCTACCTATCCAGAGGAGGCCACGCCGCTTGCACGGTGGATCACGTCCGCCCCAAGGCCCATAAGGTTCAAACCCCCTCACTTGGCCACGTACAATGGAAGAGGCGACCCCCTCACGCACGTGCAGCAATACCGGGAGGCGATGGAGGCGCGGGATGTGGATCAGGCGTTCCTATGCCGACATTTCTCCCAAAGCCTGAGGGACACCGCGTTGGACTGGTACTTTGGCTTGCCCGCGAGATCCGTTGGGAGCTTTGACGAGCTGTCCCACAAGTTCTGTCAAGAATTCCGGGCCGGGCGGACGAAAAAGAAGCCCCTAGACTATCTCAGCACGATAGTCCAGGGGGAGGGAGAGACATCGGGCAGATACCTCCGCCGCTTTCAGGAGGAGAGACGGGCGGTGGTGACATGCGGCGATGAGGTGCTTAAGTTGGCTTTCAAAACGGGGTTGCGGACTCAGAGCCTCCACAAATCCATGCTCCGGGATCCGCCGACCGACTATGAGGCGTTGGTTGCTATGGCGGAGAGGCACGCGTTGGCCGAAGAGACTCTCGGCGCAAAGGCCTTATTCCCCCCGGCGAAACCATCCCAAGGTGAACCCCGGTCACACCCTCGGCCGAGGCAAGAAGAGGGGAACCGAGGTCGCGACCAGCTGGCCCGACCAAGGCGGGAACTGCCCGGGCCTCACCCACAAGATCGCCCTGGCCCGGCGCGCGAGTTTTCTCCGACACAAGGGCTCCCTCGAGTCGTCCCGAGACAAGAAGGCCCCCTACGGGCGCATTACACGCAACTCAATGCTCCCTGATCGAGGTGATGGCCGCAGCTACAAGAGCCGGACTGCTGCCGGAGCCACCCCGAGAAATGAAGTCGGATCCAGCCCGGAGAGATTTTAAAAAATACTGCCGGTACCACCGGGACCATGGCCACGACACCAACGACTGCTTCACCCTCAAAAGGGAAATCGAGCGGCTGATCCAGGCGGGCCACCTGGGGGGCTTCGTCGGAGGCCGGAGACCGGACCGAGAGGAGGGGAATCACCGAAGGGCACGGAGGGCAGACCCCCCTGCAAACGGCGAGCGGGAAGAGCTTCACCCCCCCCCTCGAAACCCGTCATGCGCATAAACACGATATGCAGCAGGCCGTCTTCCAGAGGAGCATCGTCGTCAAGCAAAAAGGCATATGCGAGACAAGTGATGACGGCGGGTCTTGGAGGGGACCCGAGAGGGAGAAGGATGGCCTACCCTCCCATTACTTTCAGCGACGAGGATCTAGAGGGGGTCGAGCAGCCCCACGACGACGCCATCTTCATCGAGGCCCAGATTGGGACGGCCATCGTCAGCCACCTCCTAATCGACACAGGGAGCTCCTGCGACATCTTATTCATGTCCACAATCGAAAAGATGGGGTTAAGGCCGACGGACCTGAGACCCTGTACCGGACCCCTCGTCGGCTTCACCGGTCACTCGACCCCCATCGTGGGAGTGATCACCTTGCCGATAACCCTCGGAGAAGAGCCACATGTCGTCACTCGAATGACACTATTCGTTGTGGTCGACATTACGTCGACGTACAACGGGATCATAGGACGACCTTACATGGCAACCATCGGAGTGCTCCCCAGCCTTCTCCACCAGATGGTCAAGTTCCAAACCCCCCAAGGGGTAGGGATCGTACGGGGAAGCCAGAGGCTGTCTAGAAGCTGCTACGTGGGGTCGACCAAGCACAAGGGACCAGAGATGAACCTGAAGATCGACTCACCCGGGCGGAGGTATGACCCCTACCTTCCAGAGTTAGCTCCAGCCGATGCCACCGCGAAGAGGAATAGGACCGACCGTGCCCCCCGAAGCCCCCCCCCCCCTGAGAAGGACGGGCTAATCACTCTAAAGGACGTGGAGCGCCGGTTGTGGCATAGCCGGAAACTGTAAGTCATGAATGAAATATCTTGTCCCCTTTTGTATCTTCGAATTTCACCTCTTCTGCATGAAAATTTCAGTTCAAAACTCTCAAAGACTCCGGGACAGGACCAATCCTCGCCACCCAAACTGGAGAGGGGCACGGGCCGAGCTGCATACTCGCTCCCCCCCAAGAAGACCTCCGGGGCAAGCCCACGTAGCTTGGCCACCCAAACCGGAGCGCCATATGCAGGGTAGGCGACAGCCCAATACACGTCCGACTATAGAGGCTGCGGGGAGGAGACGGCCCAATACCCGCCCTCTCAAAGACTCCGGGGTAGGACCAATCCTCGCCACCCAAACCGGAGAGGGGCACGGGCCGAGCTGCGTACTCGCTCCCCCCCAAGAAGACCTCCGGGGTAAGCCCACGCAGCTTGGCCACCCAAACCGGAGCGCCATATGCGGGGTAGGCGACGGCCCAATACCCGTCCGACTATAGAGGCTGCGGGAAGGCGACGGCCCAATACCCGCCCTCTCAAAGACTCCGGGGCAGGACCAATCCTCGCCACCCAAACCGGAGAGGGGCACGGGCCGAGCTGCATACTCGCTCCCCCCCAAGAAGACCTCCGGGGCAAGCCCACGCTGCTTGGCCACCCAAACCGGAGAGCCATAAGCATGGTAGGCGACGGCCCAATACCCGTCCGACTATAGAGGCTGCGGGGAGGCGAAGGCCCAATACCCGCCCTCTCAAAGACTCCGGGGCAGGACCAATCCTCGCCACCTAAACCGGAGAGGGGCACGGGCCGAGCTACGTACTCGCTCCCCCCAAGAAGACCTCCGGGGCAAGCCCACGCAGCTTGGCCACCCAAACCGGAGCGCCATATGCGGGGTAGGCGACGGCCCAATACCCGTCCGACTATAGAGGCTGCGGGGAGGCGACGGCCCAATACCCGCCCTCTCAAAGACTCCGGGGTAGGACCAATCCTCGCCACCCAAACCGGAGAGGGGCACTAGCCGAGCTGCATACTCGCTCCCCCCCCCAAGAAGACCTCCGGGACAAGCCCACACAGCTTGGCCACCCAAACCGGAGCGCCATATGCGGGGTAGGCGACGGCCCAATACCCGTCCGACTATAGAGGCTGCGGGGAGGCGACGGCCTAATACCTGCCCTCTCAAAGACTCCAGGGCAGGACCAATCCTCGCCACCCAAACCGGAGAGGGGCACGGGCCGAGCTGCGTACTCGCTCCCCCCAAGAAGACCTCCGGGGCAAGCCCACGCAGCTTGGCCACCCAAACCGGAGCGCCATATGCGGGGTAGGCGACGGCCTAATACCCGTCCGGCTATAGAGGCTGCAGGGAGGCGACGGCCCAATACCCTCCCTCTCAAAGACTCCGGGGCAGGACCAACCCTCGCCACCCAAACCGGAGAGGGGTACGGGCCGAGCTGCGTACTCGCTCTCCCCCAAGAAGACCTCCGGGGCAAGCCCATACAGCTTGGCCACCCAAACCGGAGCGCCATATGCGGGGTAGGCGACGGCCCAATACCCGTCCGACTATAGAGGCTGCGGGGAGGCGACGGCCCAATACCCGCCCTCTCAAAGACTCCGGGGCAGGACCAATCCTCGCCACCCAAACCGAAAAGGGGCACGGGCCGAGCTGCGTACTCGCTCCCCCCCAGAAGACCTCCGGGGCAAGCCCACGCAGCTTGGCCACCCAAACCGAAGCGCCATATGCGGGGTAGGCGATGGCCCAATACCCGTCCGACTATAGAGGCTGCGGGGAGGCGACGGCCCAATACCCGCCCTCTCAAAGACTCCGGGGCAGGACCAATCCTCGCCACCCAAACCGGAGAGGGGCACAGGCCGAGCTGCGTACTCGCTCCCCCCCAAGAAGACCTCCGGGGCAAGCCCACGCTGCTTGGCCACCCAAACCGGAGTGCCATATGCGGGGTAGGCGACGGCCCAATACCCGTCCGACTATAGAGACTGCGGGGAGGCGACGGCCCAATACCCGCCCTCTCAAAGACTCCGGGGCAGGACCAATCCTCGCCACCCAAACCGGAGAGGGGCACGGGCCGAGCTGCGTACTCGCTCCCCCCCCAAGAAGACCTCCGGGGCAAGCCCACGCAGCTTGGCCACCCAAACCGGAGCGCCATATGCGGGGTAGGCGACGGCCCAATACCCGTCCGACTATAGAGGCTGCGGGGAGGCGACGGCCCAATACCCACCCTCTCAAAGACTCCGGGGCAGGACCAATCCTCGCCACCCAAACCGGAGAGGGGCACGGGCCGAGCTACGTACTCGCTCCCCCCCCAAGAATACCTCCGGGGCAAGCCCACGCAGCTTGGCCACCCAAACCGGAGCGCCATATGCGGGGTAGGCGACGGCCCAATACCCGTCCGACTATAGAGGCTGCGGGGAGGCGACGGCCCAATACCCGCCCTCTCAAAGACTCCGGGGCAGGACCAATCCTCGCCACCCAAACCAGAGAGGGGCACGGGCCGAGCTGCGTACTCGCTCCCCCCCAAGAAGACCTCCGGGGCAAGCCCACGCAGCTTGGCCACCCAAACTGAAGCGCCATATGCGGGGTAGGCAACGACCCAATACCCGTCCGACTATAGAGGCTGCGGGGAGGCGACGGCCCAATACCCGCCCTCTCGAAGACTCCGGGGCAGGACCAATCCTCGCCACCCAAATCGGAGAGGGGCACGGGCCGAGCTGCGTACTCGCTCCCCCCCAAGAAGACCTCCGGGGCAAGCCCACGCAGCTTGGCCACCCAAACCAGAGCGCCATATGCGGGGTAGGCGACGGCCCAATACCCGTCTGACTATAGAGGTTGCGGGGAGGCGACGGCCCAATACCCGCCCTCTCAAAGACTTCGGGGTAGGACCAATCCTCGCCACCCAAACCGGAGAGGGGCACGGACCGAGCTGCGTACTCGCTCCCCCCCAAGAAGACCTCCGGGGCAATCCCACGCAGCTTGGCCACCCAAACCGGAGCGCCATATGCGGGGTAGGCGACGGCCCAATACCCGTCCGACTATAGAGGCTGCGGGGAGGCGACGGCCCAATACCTGCCCTCTCAAAGACTCCGGGGCAGGACCAATCCTCGCCACCCAAACCGGAGAGGGGCACGGGCCGAGCTGCGGACTCGCTCTCCCCCCAAGAAGACCTCCGGGGCAAGCCCACGCAGCTTGGCCACCCAAACTGGAGCGCCATATGCGGGGTAGGCGACGGCCCAATACCCGTCCGACTATAGAGGCTGCGGGGAGGCGACGGCCCAATACCCGCCCTCTCAAAGACTCCGGGGCAGGACCAATCCTCGCCACCCAAACCGGAGAGGGGCACGGGCCAAGCTGTGTACTCGCTTCCCCCCAAAGAAGACCTCCGGGGCAAGCTCACGCAGCGGCCACCCAACCGGAGCGCCATATGCGGGGTAGGCGACGGCCCAATACCCGTCCGACTATAGAGGCTGCGGGGAGGCGACGGCCCAATACCCTCCCTCTCAAAGACTCCGGGGCAGGACCAATCCTCGCCACCCAAACTGGAGAGGGGCACGGGCCGAGCTGCGTACTCGCTCCCCCCCAAAGAAGACCTCCGGGGCAAGCTCACGGAGCTTGGCCACCCAAACCGGAGCGCCATATGCGGGGTAGGCGACGGCCCATTACCCGTCCGACTATAGAGGCTGCGGGGAGGCGACGGCCCAATACCCGCCCTCTCAAAGACTCCGGGGCAGGACCAATCCTCGCCACCCAAACCGAAAAGGGGCACGGGCTGAGCTGCGTACTCGCTCCCCCCCAAGACGACCTCTGGGGCAAGCCCACGCAGCTTGGCCACCCAAACCGGAGCGCCATATGCGGGGTAGGCGATGGCCCAATACCCGTCCGACTATAGAGGCTACGGGGAGGCGACGGCCCAATACCCGCCCTCTCAAAGACTCCGGGGCAGGACCAATCCTCGCCACCCAAACCGGAGAGGGGCACGGGCCGAGCTGCGTACTCGCTCCCCCCCAAAGAAGACCTCCGGGGAAAGACCTCCGAGGCAAGCTCATGGAGCATGGCCACCCAAACCGTAGCGCCATATGCGGGGTAGGCGACGGACCAATACCCGCCCTACCCAGAAACGGCCTACGACCCCTCTCCTCAAAACTCGGGAAACGAATCAGGGTCTGCAAATCGAAGCAGCCCCAACGCGGGGCCATCCTTGAGGAGTAACGCCTGACACCTATAAAGCCGACACCCGAAATGAATTGTCCAACCCAAAAGGACAATCGGGACGAGCGCCACTGAAAAACGGCACACCCGCCGAAAAACAGGAGCTGAGGAGTCACATCGGACGTCACCCATCGAGAACGCTCCCCAAAGGACGAAATTCCAAGATGGCCCCAGCTCCCATGATGAGGAAAGGGAGGAGGCAAACAATACATCATTATAAATCCACCCCCCCCCTCAGCTTCTTCGGAGGGGAGGGGGGCGAGAGAGAGAATATGAAGAAAGACCAGTCCTTTCGCCACTCTTTCCCCCTAAAATACGCAGAAAATACGAGTATCGCCGACTACCCATACAAACGATCCCCCAACAGGATATTCCTCTTACACGACGGTCGCCCGGCCGGCTGCTCCCCTCCTTCCTCTAGACAACTTAAGGCACGGGAACTGGAGCTCCGATGGCATGTCATGCCTCTCCACGGACGCCCCACGGACGCAGGCGCGGCTGGCAGACAACCTGATGGATGGGACAGACCTGCCAAATCACCCCATCGGACACCCCAGCAGCCGCCCGAGTCGCCCCAACCGAAGGGGACTTGCCCCCAAGCGCCGGCGTGCTCCAATAGCCTACTCCGCTTACACCGGTAGCACCCCTCCTTCCACTCATCGACTCCCCCTGGACCACATACATCAGGAGGACGCACAGATGGGCTACGGACCGCGTCCCTTCGCGCCTATCACACGGAGACTCCAGTCGATGGGAGCAATAAGGCCCCGCGGGATAGAGAAACCACCAAGGACTCCCTCTCCCCCCAATTCTGGGAACGAGGGCCAAAGCCACCGCCTGGCTTCGACGCGACCATCCACCCCTACCCCGAGGGGGAACCCATTGAATCAACTCCACACCCCTTTTCAGGGGCGCGACGCCAGAGAGAGGCGAATCAAATACGATGAGAACATCAACCTACCTAGAGCAATTCAACGTTACGCCTACGGGCCGATCCTATTTTAGTAAACTATTAATAATAGCTGATGGAAAGACTACTCCCGATTGACCACTAGTTATTGCTCGGGCGCACCTAGTCACGGGAGCGACCCCCGAAAAGGGAGGCTAACCCGCTGTAAATTTTCTCGGGCGCGCTACACGAAATAAAGGGAGTTAACACAACTCCCCCAACACCGGGATAGAGACAGCCGCACCAAGGCGTAACTCTAAAAAATGAATTTTTGCACACACACACAGGTAGAAGATCCCAGAAAAATGCGGGTATCAATCCCACATGACTTCACTTTTTTTCGTTTAAAAAAAGGCCGGGCCTATACAAAACTACTTGGCGCTTCCGCCAGTCACGACGCCCTCCCCCTCAGGGGAATCTCCCACCGCCCCGCCGGTCTCTGGCTCGTCACCCGCCCCTCCGTCTCCATCCCCCTCCTCGTCGCTGCAAGCGGCGAGCCCGTCAAGGTCAAGCTCAACCGGCGGGAACAGGCCCGCCACCTTCTCCTTCATACGAGCCAAGCAGGATTCCCACCCCTCCGTGGGGCCCATCTACATGCCCTGGGACATCGAATCTGCGAGGGCGGGAATGACGGTCTTCTTCTGATACGTCCGAAATTCCTCGACCCTACGAACCAACTCCTCCTCGGCGGTCTTGGCACGCCCCGCTAGATCCTCCGCACGAGCTTCCTCCCTCCTAAGGGCCTCCTCCAGCTCCTTCGCTCTCTCTCCAGCCTCAGCTGCCCGCCGCTCATGATCGGACACGACCGCCTTCAGGCGCTCTACCTCTGCCTCATATTGGCTGCCCCTCTCCCTCTCCTTCGCCAGGTCCTCGCCAGCGCTCTTGCGAAAGGCGGCGAGCTCGGCCACCACTCTAGCCACGGCACCCTCGGCCTTATGTATGGCTGGCACATGCCTCATCATCCCAAGCATCAAGTTGACGATCTGAATAAAGAAACGCAGAAAAGTGAACCCATTTAGGGTGTTCAATAAAACCCGCTGAAAAACGTCAACCGTCTCACAAAACCTACCTGGACGCCGTGCATCACCGCGGTCCCACATAGACCCTCGGGCTCCACCGCTTCAGCGCTACCCTATCGCGGGGTAGGAAAATGTTCTCCGCCAGCCTCGCCGCCACGCCTCCGTCCTCAAACACGGATTCATCACTCGCTACTTTGTACGGCGCCCGATGAAGCGCCTCGTCGGAATAACCCTCGACATCGGTCCTCTTGGCCTTGAACTTAACCAATGAGGCCTCACAGCGGGGATCGGTGGCCCTCTCGAGACCGAACATGGGACAACCATAGGGCCAAGGGTCCCATCCTGCAGACCCGGTCGGGCCACCCGACGTTTCGGCCCTCCCCGACTGACCGCCAGCAGCCGCCCCCTCCCCTCCTACAGGTGCCAGGGGGCTAGACGGCCTCGTTCGGGGCACTTCCACCCCTCCCCCTATCGACCCTTCGTCCCCGCCCTCCAGGTCGATGACGGGATTCGCTATCCCCTCCCCGGTTCCACCGTCCTGCTGACCGGTTTCCCCCCGCCCCGGCGCATCAGGCTCGGACGACCTCGTCGGCCTCTTCCTCCTCTTCGTGGATGCTGGCACCCCAGTCGAGCTCCCCACCCCTGTAACGACTGTTTTGTTGTCGGTGCGTAGCACATATACTTCGTTACGTTGTTGCTTTTGTTGGCCTTGTTCTGGGCCTTTAGACTCTTTCTTTTAGCCTGGTGGCTTTTCTGGATGTTGGACTTTTTCTGTGTTGGACATTATGATATATGAGAATTTTATTTCTATCTCTCCTTGTGCTATTATTGTTGTTCCGTTTGTGGTTACAAGGACCTGCTTATGTTTTTGACGCTTATCGGGTTTAAGGCTTCACAGCTCCACTCCCGTGCGGACCTTTTCACGTCTTGCCTCCATTTTAGGGAAGCGGGTCGTGACAACCCCTCCTTCTGCTCGCGACCTCTTGGGGCCAACTCTCGTCGACGCTCGCCCCGCCTGCTCCGAGGCTCGCCGCATCATTTCCTCGAGGGACAGACTCATTGTGCAACCTGCCAAAGAGAGAAAGTTCAGCGTAAGCACATCAGATGCACGAACACCAAAATCTTTTGTACCTTCGGGCCAGATGTACGCCGCTATCATCTCAGCCCGAACGAGCATCCGATAATCTCGGCCCTTTATTGGTATGGCCATTAAAATCTGGGCCACCATTTTCTCCTCATCCCCCAATTCCACCCCCTCCTTCGCCTCGGGATTCAGCTCCGCCCAATCAGACCTTATCAGCACATCCTCCGGCACTTCCACAAACACATACTGCTGGCGCCACAACTTAATTTTCCCGGGCAACCCCCTAATGAGCGTATGCTTCTTCTTCGCGGAGAGATAGTAGCATAACCCCAACCTCTTCACCGAGAAGAAGTGGCGAAATAAGGACAGGGATGGGCGAACCTGGTTGCTCACGCAAAACACTAGGAACCCCATAACGGCACTGATGGCATTGGGCATCATGCGATACAAGGGCAGCTCCAGGAAGTTCAACACTTCCAGCAAGAACGGATGGGGGGGAAGCGCAACCCTTGCTCAAACGAAGAGACATATACTCCCACCTCCCGGTCGCCCGCAAAACACACCCTCTCTTGTGGCTCCGGTTCATGAACCGAATACGGTGGCCTGACATACATCTTGAAGATCTCCGCAATGGATTTCTTCAGCACCGACTTAACACCCGCAATCTCGAGAGGCACCTCTCCTGTCTCCGCGGCGGAGCTCCCTTCCCCAACTACCCCCGACCCCTGACCACGAAACAGAGACATCGAAGAAGACATCTATAAAACGGCCTCTTACCTAATGGGTGCCGACGACTCGGGCGCCTGCGCTACTTCGTCGACCGCTCCCACGAGGACGACTCTGGCTAGGATACTGAAATCTCCTACGAGCTCTAGCTGCTTGCCGAAAATCTTCGCCCAACAATCAGCTTTGCTTCGCTCCCCTCCCGGAGTTCTCTTTTACGCGACTGCGCAAAGCATCACGACCGTCGACCTCGAGACACGCGTCACCAATCCGGGCCCTATCCAGCACCGACCCACGTGTTCTGACGCTTCGCATACTGTCAAAACCGTCAATTCCTCCACGCGTCAACACTGCATTGGTCGGGTCGCTTCGGTTTCCGCCCGCCGTCGAATCGCCAGGATGATGTCTAGTCATGCGACCGCCAACAATTCCCGCCCAAATCCCGGCGAAATGATTACCCCCATTCGAAATTACTCTATGCGCCACGCGTCCCGAGGCTGAGTCTGGCCTCCACCGGGGCGGCCATAACAAGAAGGCGACGCTCGTTCCAAGATTGAGTCCGGCCTCCGTCAGGGCGGCCAAAACAAGACAGCTTCGCTCGTACCAATGAAGGGTTCGACCTCCATCGGGGCGACCAGAACAGGAATCCGCCGCCCAACTAATGGGGATCTCGGTTCCAACTCTGGACAAACGTTCATACAGACCAAGCAACCTCGCCCCGCCACTGATCCGCCGGGACTCGTGCTGGGCTTCCGAGCTAACCGCCGGTAAACGCGACTTATCTCAACTCCCCTCTCCCGAAGACCTCGGCAGAGCGAAGTTGGGGGCAGTTACATCCCTCACAAAGCTGACGCTCTACGAACAAACCAAGTAAGAATACAGTTCGGCACAAGACAATCACAATGTATTTACCCAAATAGCTAAACCGTACATGGAACTTTCCACACACTACAACAACACATTGTTTATAACCCTCTCACACGAAGGTACGGGCCTCCCCACCTTTTTAGCGGCGCCCCCTCACATCCCTCGCCACTTGCCGAATTGCCACATCCTTAGCTTCTTGCAGCATCGGCACAACATGCTCGTCATGATAGCGGCGGATAGCGGCTTCGATCAGTTTGCCTTCAGCGTCCCGTTTTTCCTCCAACCGCCGCGTCGCTAGGCCCTTCTCCCTTTTCTCGGTCTCGAGGGCGTCCTTTAGGTCCTCAATTTGCCGCCTCTGTACCCCGATCACCGCTTCCTTGCTAACAACTTCCGAGGTATGCTTCGACCGGATGTCATCCCTCTCTCACGTTACTTCTTGGAGCTGCTTCTCGACCATTGCTTTGGACGAATCGAAATACGCAGCCCGCCCCTTCTCCACCACATAGGCCTTCCTCACCCTTTCCAGCTCCGCCTCCATGTCCCTCAACTTCGCCTTGACCTCGCCAAGGTTCGCCTTCGCTACATCCAGAGACGCCCTGGTGACGGCCGCGGGGGTACGGCCCCGCAGGGCTAACACGTTCGTGACCATCTACATAAACCTCGAATCAGCGGGACACGAACAAATAAAGCCTGCGGGCGAGGAAAGAAAACCGGCTTACCTGCACGACGTGCCATATAGCCGAGCCACACAACCGTTCCGCCCCCACACGAGTCAAAGACTCACGATCGTGCGGTAACACGCAATACTCGGCGAGGCGCGCCGCCACTCCCGCGTCCTCGAATACCGACTCGTCGCAGTTAACTCGAAAAGGAAACTTATGGAGACGGTCATCTGGATACGCCTTGACCTCTTCTCGGGTCCTCTTAAAACGAATAAGGGCGCCCTCACAAGCTGGACTCGACGACCCCCCCATTTCCCACGGAGGGATCCAGTATGGCCACTTTTGAACCACAGGCGCTCGGTGAGGCGCGACCTCCTCTGATACCCTCGGAGGAACGGAGGGTCTGGCCCCCCGCGCGGGCGCATCCTCATGAAGATCTTCGCCGGACCCACCGGCGGAGATACCTTGCCCGACTGCCCTCCATCCCGGATGCGCCCTCTCCCCACGGGGAGCCCCGCCTCCACGTTCTCGGGATCCTGCCTCGCTCGCCACCCCCTTGCCTTTCCCGCGGGGATCAGTGTCCTCCGAGATCGGGGCTCCGGCCGAACCTGACACCTCCTCCGGCTCCCTCATCGCGTCTCCACCTACAAAAGGAAAAGAGTGACAATCAGGGCAAGCCTAGCCCAGAGTTTACAAAACATCAAAGATACCTAGGCTCCAAAAGTCCTGGGCGAGCCGACTGCTCAGCGTCAGACTCGCCAACTGACGGCACGCCTCGGGCAGTTCCGTCAAAATCTGAGCTTTGGTAATATCCTCACTAGTCAGCTCCACCCTCTCATTTACTAAGGGATTCCGCGCCCCCCAATTCGACATCAGCGCCACGTCGCTTGGCACCGTCACGAAGACGTACTCCCTCATCCAGTCGCCGACGTCGTCGGGCACCCCGAGGATAAGTCCTCGCCCTCTCCTAGCGCAAACACAATGATACATCCCCCTCTTCCGAATCACGAAGAAATACTAGAACAGCACCGAGGGACTCAAGGAGCAAGCAAGGCACAAGACGACAAACCCCACCAACAAGCCCCAAGAACGGGCGCTAGGGCAAATATCGGCAGCTCCAGGAAATTCAACAAATGAAACAAATACAGATGGATCGGAAAGCGGAGCCCCAACTCGAATGACCGAACATAGACCCCGACCTCATTATCTCCAGGTAAACATACCGCTTCCTCTGACCCGGGAACCCGAACCTCATAGGGTTGTCGCACGAACCGCACACGAATCTCCCTGATGTTGATCCTATCCAACCTACATCGGAGGGATTCAATGGCTCTCGGGACAACGGATCGCCATGACCCTCTTTCCCTGGGCCGCCGCACCCCCGGCCGCGACGCCCCCTCGCTCACCAACTCCTCCTCCCCCACTCGGCTACCTCCTCCAACCTCGAAATGAGAAGCCATCGATCGGAAAGGAAGGAAATTAACGGTTATTACATGTTGATCCCCCAAATCCGGAAGGCGTTCGGAAGAAGATGACCGGTGGTGAAAGTAGCAAACTAGCCAGCAAGCGACAAATAGAAGTATCGAACGTCGGAGAAGAATCGGGGAGAGATAAGAACTCCCGCCGACCGCCTCCCAGACCCTTTTAGCTGTAAAGTGGGCCCTCGGGCCATCCCGGCCGTCGAACTTCCGCCACGTGGTGCCCATCGAGATGACCTCGACGTCACGACTGGCGCGAGGGTCACTTCATCCACGCGTCGCAAACCCAATCGCAGAGGCGCTTCGTTTTCCTCTACCCCCTTTCAAATCGTAATAATGACCACTAAGGCGGGAGTTCCGAAGCCGCCGCCGCCACTACCGGGCGGGGGCCAAGGCCCGTACTGATGGTCCTAGATATCAAAGGTGGTACGCCCTCCGAGCCGAGCCGGGCTACCGCCTCTGACTCGAAGGCCGGGGGCAATTGTTACGACCTAAAGATCGTAGGAGTCCGACTCCCACCCAAATCCGCCAACGTGCCCCATGAACTCTCCACTTCACGAAAGGGCCGCCACCCCGGAAATCCGGAGCTATATGGAAACGGGCGCACCTCCCGGTACCCCTCCCCGCCCGGCCGAGGCAAACAACCGCGGCTGCTCGACCCACCGGGGGTAGCGCGCTTGGGGGATGCCTGGACAGCGCCGCTGGGCCTGTCGACATAGGCACGGGCGTATCCTCCCGTGCCAGCGAACCATAGCCCGTGACCGAACGGGGGGCGCGGCCGGGCCGGACAACCCCCAGTCCGGACGACCCGACTGATTCCCACGAACCGCGGTGCCTAGGGTAATACAGCCCGACCTTTAGTTCGTCGCCAACGACAAACAACCTAGGATAAGGGCACGACTGACACATACGTCACCCGACCGTCTGACAAAGCACCCCCTGGAGGTTGAGCCGACTGACAATTAATTCTTTCAGCCCTGACGTCCCAACAAAAGCACCCCCTGGCGGTTGAGCCGACTGACAGTTAATGCTTTCGGCCCTGACGTCCCGACAAAAGCACCCCTGGAGGTCAGGCACTCCTGTTCCCGACGTCCTTGTCCGAAGCTTCCGCTGACAACCGAGCCAGCTCAGCACGTCCAGTCAGCCTGCCAGATCAGCCACGCCGAGTCATCCCCCGTCAAGTATAAATACCCCCTCTCCTCTTATGGTGAGGGGGGTTGGAAAATTCTCTCTCAATCTATCATTCACACACGAGAATAAAGGTCGTCCATATCTTTGTTCTCCCACTTATAGCTCGCCACGTGCGGTCGACACACCGTTAGTCCGACCGACGTGTCTAGCCCCCGTTTTAAGTCCTATTACTGACTTAGGCATCGGAGGGGCTAAGTGTTGAACCCCACCCCCGCCCTTCTAACGAGTTGTTCGTGCTGCAGGAAAGCTCGCCCCTTGGCCAACGTCAACTTCGGCCTCCTGCCATCCAACCTTCCTCGGCCGCATCCGGTGAGATTCGACCCCGTGATCACCACCGGCGACGAGACCAACTTCTTCACCTCACTAATCACTTGTAAAACAGCCTACCTAACCCCTCTTCTCCATATAACCATCGTGCCCTTGGTTCTCCACTATACAAATTCATTGTACGCGAGTTTCACCTCGTAACAAGAACCAATCAGAGACACTCAAGACTTGGTAACGCAGTTCGGTGCGCACACCTACATCTGCGGGGCCACGCCCAGAAAATCAGAATACTCCACTAAAATAATCAATTAGTACAATCACTAATTATCGCTATTCTATTAGGAGGAACAACCTCCCTAACAATACAAACCGTGATGGGTGGTCTCTACCAACCCATGGAGTATTCTCGGCAAGCTCCCCTTGCCCGCAAGCTCCCCTTGCCCGCAAGCTCCCCTTGCACAACCGACTAGATCAACTCGCTTGATCCTACGTGCGTAGCCGTCGGCCTCCTCCCAGAGTTCTTCAAAAACACTTTCGTAAAAGCCGTCCCTTTGCCGCAAAACCGCACGCACCTCTATCTACCCCGCTTCCCCTCAATCGTGGAGTAGTTAAGGTAGTTCGCTCGACAGATCTCGTGCAGATTGGCAGCCCACAATTTCTGGAACTACTTCGGGCAAGTAGTTCCCCATATCTCCAAGGATCCGATCAATAAAAAATTGCGTGCAAGAATCTCTCTAACCGATACAACAATAAAACCAAGAGATTGCAACTTCCAAATGTATCTTCAACAGAATATACCATACCAGAATACCTAAAAGAGATAACATGAGATCTGAAGTAATTCACCTTTGATAACCGCTGAAGTGTGCCAATCAATTACAACCTTCTGACACAACATGCTGTACATAATGTTGTATAATAACGTTCAACATAATATACAACATGGCCAATAAATAGGATCTTTCATACCTCGGTTGTGGATTGATACTTTCATTCACCTTCGTCAGCAAATCTTATGCATACCTGCATTCAACCGAATATCTGGAGAAGATCTAAACAATAATGCAAGATCTGAAAACATTCATATATAGAATCTTCAACCGCACATATCTTCAACCGCACAACCATTCAGATATGAACCCATTCAGATTTTGTAACCACTATTTATGGGCAAATAACTTTCTCTTTAATGCAGAATATCCGCCAATATTTCTAGGATCACTTCGGGTAAGAAATCTCATATTCAAGGAACCATCGAATCTATTTCGGGTAAAATGATTAAAACAAATCTCATGTGGATATTTTGCCCATAGAATAAGGATCTATTTCTGGTAAATAAAACCAATAAATCTCAGCAAATATTTCCTCCCATTAATTAAGGAACTAACCCGGTTCCCAAATATTCTCAGCAAACCTCCACCAATTAAGGAACTAATTCGGGTAAGAATGAATATAAAAATCTCACCAATATCTGAAATCAATCAAATCAGGAACCTCCGATATTCTAGGCTACAAATCAGATCTGAGATCACCACGACAGATTTGTAGACCAAAGCATCATTTCTGTATACGAACAATTATTCCAGATCCCGAATGTTGAACATACTGTTGCAACATAATGTTCAACATTTTGCTCAAGCTGCTCAAAAACAATCCAGATTCCACAAACTGAGCTCTCCAGATATAGTGCCACTAATGCCAACAAATATCAGCAGAAATTCAACCCTAACAATCTCCCCCTTTGGCATTATGTGGCACAAACCAAAGCAAGCGTCAACCAATGTAACGGTCGCTTTCCGACCGTTCGTATTTTCTACGTGCACGTACTTTTCGTGCACGTACTTTATTTGGCACTTTCTTGGTTTCGGTTTATACGATGTGATATGTCGTTGTGACCGTATGAAAGAATATTTATTTGTGGGAGTTTTAGTGAACGTCATTTCACGGGTCGTTCTTCCACAAATCAGGTTTGATTGCATGATCGTCGTAGCTTTAGACTTGATCGTCGGATCTTTTATTTTTCTGTTCATTTTTCAGGGACCAAACGCGCAATTGACCACTGTATTCTCGAGCCTCTTTTTGTCACGGTCGTCCCGATATTTTTTTTGTAATTTTTGGACACTCCTAGCCCACCCAAATCACTAATCAAAACCCAAGCCTAATTAGCCTTAATCAAATCTGAAATTCAAATTTTAATCCCAAATCTTCCTGAGATCCTTACGTATCATGTAGGATTTCATTTGGGTCTACCCTCACCTAGGTTTTCCCCTCTTTGCACACCCCTCACTCACACTCTCTCCTTGTCATCACTTAAATATACCCTCCTTTCATACCCCATTTAGCAAACTACTTCTCTTTTAAAAACAACCTCATCTCATACCCTAGGTTACACGCATGAGAACCCAAGCCGCCATTTCTTCTTGCTCCTTGCGCCAATTTCCTCCCGTCGCCGGCGAGGCTCTGGCCCCCCAAGGTCCGGCCACCTCTCCTCCTCCTTCTCCTCTCCCCTCTCCTCTCTTTCACCCATTAAAATCCTCAAGAAAAAGCCCCCAACCACAGTTTTTCACAGCCCAGGCCTACTGTGCGCGCCCGCCGAAAAACGGCCGCCGCCGCCGCTCCGGCCACCCCCTCCGACGACCACCACCCCCGATCAACTCCTCTCTGACCCACCGAGCATCTCCAACTTCCTTTACCCTTTTTCCACGTCTCGATCTCCTCGAAAACCCCATGGAACTCAGATCTAGCCGTAGTTTTACAGATCTGCGCCACCTCCGGGAAAACTCATGCCCACCAGCCATCCGGCCACCTACGATGGCCACCCTATCGCCATTGGACTCCTATCGAATCCCCTACCAACTGCAACTTCACTCACGCTCATAGCCCACCTGTAGCTCCTGGAATTCTCGTCGGAACACGCCGTATCGGCTGTTTTTCACAGATCTGGAAGCTGAACTTCGACGCCCGCGCACGATCATCTCCGACCACTCCCGGTGACAACTCCACTGTCGTTGGCTTCTTCTTGAAGTACTTAAACTTCTGCAACTTCTCGTTTTCTCTGTTCGTCGCTGGAATTCCTCTGAGACGCGCGACAACGAACGTTGCGCGAATCTGTCCTCTCCGGCTTCTCACGGCCATCCACCGCCGTACGCCCGTGCCGTCGGCCACCCACTGGGCCGAGCATCTTCCACTGATTCTAACTCATCTACCAACAGCCCCTTGGACCCTCGAAATACACGTGTGTCGCCGTGCACACGTGTTTTTACCCGACGACGTCGTCGTCGTGAAGATCCGTTGCGCTACCCGCAACGGGAAGGAGATCGCTGATTAGCTCGCTGAGTTCATGTCACCACCCCGCTGTCCAGAGGTACCTCGCTACGCTACCCGTAGCCGAGACGCCTCTAGAGGACGTTCCGTAGCCATGCCGTTCAAATCGGTCGCCGTTCAGACTCTACTTCCCATACGCGCCAAACACCGGAGAGGTTGGTCCCCCGAACTCGTAGAGAACCCACACCGTAGCAAAACTGAACCCTAACTAAAAATCAGACAAATATAACTAAATTTACTTTTCCGCACCAGTAAAATGATGTCACTGTAGAAATCGACCGTCGGACAACTTTTCTGTGCATATAGGGTAATGGTCGATTTAGGCTGAATGGAACACCAAAATGTGACGTTGACGAATAGGATAGCCCCGATAACCTAGAAACAAACCCTAATAGGACTTGATGAAAATTGTGACCTGACACCGTCGCCGTGACACTGTTTCAGACGGACTACCGTGGACGAGACGCCTGGACGAGACGCCCCGGACGGACGACACACTCGCCACCGCTGGCAAGTGTACCCACTTGCATTTTTGACCGCGTCTTGGTCTTAAATTGTTAGAACTGTTAGACTATGAGTGTGTAGAACCGAACGTGAAATGATAGCGTCCGGGTCGCCCTGACGACTTAGACTTGACGACGAGGTCTAAGCCCGACAAACAACAACTTTTGACACCATAGGATTATCTTGTGTGTGCGTGCGTGTGGACACCCTAGAATAACATCTCCCTTACACTGGTCGTGTCATGTCTATGTTACACAAAAATCCTTTGGTCGTTTCAGATGCTTCCCTTGCGGAAGTGATCTCCGTGATACAAAAAGCCTACGGGCGTTTCAGATGCTTCCCTTGCGGAAGTGATCTCCGTGATACAAAAATCCTACGGGCGTTTCAGATGCTTCCTTTGCGGAAGTGATCTCCGTGATACAAAAAGCCTACGGGCGTTTCAGATGCTTCCCTAGCGGAAGTGATCTCCGTGATACAAAAAGCCTGCGGGCGTTTCAGGTGCTTCCCTAGCGGAAGTGATCTATGTACTTCTTGTCCTGAGTTCCTGGGTTTGGGGTAGGGTTGAGCGTGCGCACGGGGAGAGTGTCTGATCCCCCTCGAACCGTAAGTCGTGAACCCTTCGTGTCTCACGTGTCATGTCCGTCTTGTCTTGTTTAGTTCCGTCTTGTCCTGTCACCTTTAGGATAGTCCCACAGTCGGTAGCACACGCTACGACTACTGCTTGCTACGCTTTACTTTTCCTGTTGCGCTACTTCCTTCTTTTACTTCTCAGTTATAACCCCAGCATGCTAATCAACCAGTAAAATGATGTCTAATAGTTCAGTACACTTGCAGTAGAGTCTGACTTTCTTTTGTAGACTTTACGTGACGTACAGTTCCCTTCTTTTGGTGATGTACGTCAGGTGTCGAGCCAGAGTTCGTGGATGAGGCAGACTTACCGGAGTACGTGAAGCCCGAGGACGTTGACCCGGAGGACGTACCTGACGAGGACCAGACTTAGAGGTCTCTTCTAACATGGACGTTCAGAGGTTACTACTTTTAGCTTCTCTCTTTCGGTAGTTGTTGCCATGCTTAGGCTTCCCTCTTTTTAGACTTTTGTACTCACTGGATATTAACTCTTTATATTAATGAATGCAACTTTCTTTCTGTACTTTCTGTTGTTTCGAACTTTATAAATGCAAGAACCTGAAAATTTTAAAATGGTACCCATACAGACGCTTATTGGATCCGAGCTTCACAGCTCCGGCCTAAGCGGGCCTTGTCACGTTTCGCTTCCGTCGTTTTGGGAAGCGGGGCGTGACAACCAAGCACACATTCTCCCCCTTTGAGCCACAATAATCCAAAACACATTCTCCCCCTTACTAGAACAAGCCGAGCAGTGATCACCTCAAAAAAATACAGCCAAATTATTCAGAAAAGACACCACATTCTCCCCCTTTCAGCTAGCCTCACAACTCCAAAAGAAAATTCAGAAAAACTCAACCGAGGCACATGCAGAGGCTCCTCTGTCTCTCTTAATAGCAAATAAAATCTCAGGCACAATAGAATAAGAGAAAGAACACTATACCTCACATCTGACAATAGTGTGCCGAATGAAATGATGTCCAGGGTAGAAGTCGAGTTCCGAGGGACCGAAAAGTAGTTGGAGAATTGAAAACATCGGCTGTGTTGACAGAGGGTACATGTGAAGATCCAATGGCACCGGTGAAGGAAGAGCAGTGAGTAGAGCAGCGAGATAGCACTCTAATAATTCTGGGGGAAGATTCATGAGACTTTGGCGCAGGTTGCTCACAGTGATTGTCGAGGGGAGATGTCGAGTCTGGTGTCATAACATCTGCAGCAACATTGTTCTATGTTGTATCTAATGTTATAACATTAGTCACAACAAGAAGTGCTTTCTCTGAAGCTATAGTGTTTTTGCTATATAATTCAGACTTTCTGACCCATTGCTTCTTCATCTTCATATCAGGGTGTCTAACATTTCTTCCTTCTGACCAATGTCGCATGCGACTGAAGCAGTTTCTCTCAGTATGGCCTATGAACTTGCAGTAAGCACATGCAGGACGACCACCTTTTACGCATCTAGTCTGCTTCTTCTTCTGATCATGCCCCTTGTGCTGACCCATTCTTTCAAGTTCTTTGGTAACTTGACTTCTTCTTTCAGCAGACACATTATTGAAGGCTCCTCTATTGTATCCCACTCCGGTGCGATCTCCTGAAATCTTACCCATGTTTAAGATATCATCTAGCTTTGCTTTTCCAGAATTCCACTTTTCCAATGTGCATTCAGCTTTCTCTGCCTTGAGAAGAACATTTCTGAAGTTTCTTTCTAATTCTCTACAAGTTTCCTCAACTTCCAGACATTTGATTTTGACATCCTCTTTCTCTTTCTTCAGTCTTTCATTCTCCTTCTTCAGGACTTTGTTGATATCGCAGATTTACATCCACTTCTCAAACATCATCTGATATGCTTTTCGAATATCATCGTCATGAACTTCCTCATCGCTATCAACTTCAGACTCAGATTCAGTGCAGGATGTTGTACTAAATGTTGCAACATTCTGTCTGACATTAGATAGTTTGTTGCCAGATGTTGTTTCTGATGTTGCAACATCTGATCCAACATGACTATGAATGTCACTGTCAGATTGTCCTTCCCGGATGGTTGTAAATGCAACATAGTTTCTGGTTGTCTCTTCATCTGCAGCACTACCTTCAGATTCTTCGTCACTCCAGGTGCTTGATAAAGATTTCTCTTTCTGCTTCTTGAGGGTATTGGCACATTCGGCTTGTATGTGACCAAAACCCTCACATTCTCTGCACTGTATCCCTTTGCCTTTGTTCTTGCCTGTAGAGGGAAGATTTACACGTGCCGCATTGTTGCCAGATCTGAAGTTTTGACCCTTGTTGCTTATCTCTTTCATCATTCTACTGAAATTCTTGGTCAGCAAGGCAATGTCATCATCTAACTCAGACTCATTTTCAATCCATTTGTCCCTCTGATTCTGCTTCAGGTTCATTTCATAGGTTTGAAGAGATCCCATGAGTTCATCCAGTCTCATGGTAGACGTATTTCTGGCATCCTCAATGGCTGCAACTTTGGCTGAGAATTTGTCTGGAAGAGATCTCAAGGTTTTCTCAACTAACTTCTTTTGAGAATATTTCTTCCCAAGCTGGAAGGCCTGATTGACTATATCTCTCAACCTCCCATTGAATTCGGCAACAGTCTCGTTGTCATACATCCTTAGATTTTCAAACTGAGAAGCTAGCATATGGAGTTTGGAAGCTTTTACAGTACTTGTTCCTTCATGAACATTCTGGAGAATATCACATGCTTCTTTAGCATACTCACATGTGGAGATCAGTTTGAACTGCTCTTCATCTACAGCCGAAAAAATAGCATTAGTTGTTTTAGAATTGCACAAGGCCGCATGTTCTTCAATCCGACTCCAGTCTCTTGTCGGCTTGAGGTGTTCTTTGCCATCTTTGTCAATTTCGATCGGCGGTGTCCATCCTTCAACGACAATGATCCAGGCCTTCTCATCAATGGACTTGATGAATACACGCATCCGAGACTTCCAGTAAGTGTAGTTTGTACCAGTGAGCAGTGGAGGACGAACAACAGAGGCACCTTCTCGTGTAGCCATGATTCAAGTGCTGAAATCCAAGATCATGCCTTCTTTGATAACAAAGTTATACGGGTGACCTGCTCTGATACCAATTGTTGATTTCAGTATGTAGGAATAATCAAATAAACACAAAGATTAAAAACAAGAACCAATCAGAGACACTCAAGACTTGGTAACGCAGTTCGGTGCGCACACCTACATCTACGGGGCCACGCCCAGAAACTCAGAATACTCCACTAAAATAATCAATGAGTACAATCACTAATTATCGTGATTCTATTAGGAGGAACAACCTTCCCCTCAATACAAACCGTGATGGGTGGTCTCTACTAACCCATGGAGTATTCTCGGCAAGCTCCCCTTGCCCACAAGCTCCCCTTGCCCGCAAGCTCCCTTTGCACAACTGACTAGATCAACTCGCTTGATCCTACGTGAGTAGCCGTCGGTCTCCTCCCGGAGTTCTTCAAAAAGCCTTTCGTAAAAGCCGTCCCTTTGTCGCAAAACCGCACGCACCTCTATCTACCCCGCTTCCCCTCAATCGCGGAGTAGTTAAGGTAGTTCGCTCGACAGATCTCGTGCAGATTGGCAGCCCACAATTTCTGGAACTACTTCGGGTAAGCAGTTCCCCATATCTCCAAGGATCCGATCAGTAAAATATTGCTGGCAAGAATCTCTCTAACCGATACAACAATAAAACCAGGAGATTGCAACTTCCAAATATATCTTCAACAGAATATACCATACCAGAATACCTAAAAGAGATAACATGAGATCTGAAGTAATCCACCTTTGATAACCGCTGAAGTGTGCCAATCAATTCCAGCCTTCTGACACAGCATGCTGTACATGATGTTGTATAATAACGTTCAACATAATATACAACATGGCCAATAAATAGGATCTTTCATACCTCGGTTGTGGATTGATACTTTCATTCACCTTCATCAGCAAATCTTATGCATACCTGCATTCAATCGAATATCTGGAGAAGATCTAAACAATAATGCAAGATCTGAAAACATTCATATATAGAATCTTCAACCGCACATATCTTCAACCGCACAACCATTCAGATATAAACCCATTCAGATTTTGTAACCACTATTTATGGGCAAATAACTTCCTCTTTAATGCAGAATATCCGCCTATATTTCTAGGATCACTTCAGGTAAGAAATCTCATATTCAAGGAATAATCGAATCTATTTCGGGTAAAATGATTAAAACAAATCTCATGTGGATATTTTGCCCATAGAATAAGGATCTATTTCTGGTAAATAAAACCAATAAATCTCAGCAAATATTTCCTCCCATTAATTAAGGAACTAACCCGATTCCCAAATATTCTCAGCAAACCTCCACCAATTAAGGAACTAATTCGGGTAAGAAGAAATATAAAAATCTCACCAATATCTGAAATCAATCAAATCAGGAACCTCCGATATTCTAGGCTACAAATCAGATCTGAGATCACCACGACAGATTTGTAGACCAAAGCATCATTTCTGTATACGAACAATTATTCCAGATCCCGAATGTTGAACATAATGTTGCAACATAATGTTCAACATTTTGCTCAAACTGCTCAAAAACAATCCAGATTCCACAAACTGAGCTCTCCAGATATAGTGCCACTAATGCCAACAAATATCAGCAGAAATTCAACCCTAACACAGATGATCCAAATCTAATAAAATGAGACTATCACGGATTTGCGTGCCCCAAAAAGTATAGACTTCAGAGATTCTGATCCATTGACTTCACTAATGCAAACATTAGGTTACAATATTGTTGTAGACGAATGAACAATGCCATGTTGAGATTTACTTCATTTCTAGTTCCATGCTCTGATAATCTTCAATTCTAGTTCAATAATGTTTGTAAATCCATCTCAAGATGGCACTTCAGTTAAAGTTGCCAATGAAAAATCATTAGATGTTTCGAAGACGGCTACATTATTCTTTAGATATCTCTGTTATAAAATTTCCTTGCTATGAAGCATTCACAGTCTTGAATTTGAGTTTCACACTTGAGAAACGAATTCCGATCACAAGCATACGCAACTTATACATGCAACTTATACGAATTTCGAAACACTAAAAAGCAGCCGATGAAGCACTCATGAGGTTGTAACTTGCATTCCCACAATTTCACAAATTTCAACTAGCATTCATACACTTCCAAAGTTTACACAAGCTTCAACATAAACTGAAATAGTACCACTATCCTACTTAGGTATTGTTGGATCCTAATGTGCCTGGCAACGAAGTTCAACAATGAGGGTCTGGACAATTTCATAACCGTACGCGGAAATAGCCTTCTCGAGCTCCTCTTCAACAGATTTTGCTATTTCATTCTTCTGCTCGAATGCATCATCCAGGTTGAGCTTTGGCTCGCTCGCTCTGATCACTGCAAACATGGTTAACAGATCAGTATCAGTTCTGACGAAATACCAAAATACATGCATCATCCTTTCAGGCATAGAGTTATTTTTCTAATATTTTTATGCCGCCTCAGGACTTTGAATCTGTACCATCAAACACATAGGCCTGGATCTGCATTCTCAAACTGCTCAGCTTGTAGAATGGAATCACAACAGTGACAAAAACATTGGCCTGCCAATTTACAGATAGAACAATCTCAGTTTATTTCAGCTTTACAAAAAAACATTGGCCTGCCAAGCTCAGGTGCATGATGAATTTGTTACAGATGAGGTGCGGAGGTCCAAGAGGACCAAGAAGGCGCCCGAGAAATTTGGAGATTGGGATTACACTGCATTCTCCTTTGACGACATGGCGTCGTATGCCTTAAACATTGAGCACGAGGAGCCTATGACCTACAGTGGAGCCATTAGCTCGAGTGATGCAACGAATTGGCAAGGAGCTATGGAGGAAGAGATGGAGTCTCTCCACCACAATGACACATGGGAGTTAGTGCCTCTACCATATGAGAAGCGTGCCATTGGATGTAGGTGGATCTATAAGGTAAAGGAAAGCTCGACCGAAGATGGTGGTGATGTACGGTACAAAGCAAGGCTAGTGGCTAAGGGTTTTGCACAGAGGAAGGGAGAGGACTACAATGAGATATTTTCTCCAGTGGTGAGACATACTTTCATTCGTATTTTGTTGGCACTAGTAGCATCCATGGACATGGAGTTGGAGCAACTCGATGTCAAGACCGCTTTTCTGCACGGTGATTTGGATGAGGAGATTTACATGCACCAACCAGAGGGGTTCTTAGTGGAAGGCAAGGAGAGGATGGTCTGCAGGTTGAGGAAATCCTTGTACGGGTTGAAACAGTCACCCAGACAGTGGTACAAGCGATTTGATAGCTTCATGATGGGTGTAGGTTTTGAGCGGAGCGTGAAAGATCAGTGTGTTTATGTGCACACATTGGATGATGGCTCGTGCATCTACCTGTTACTTTATGTTGACGACATGTTGATTGCTTCCTCAAACATGTCGGAAGTCAATAAGCTAAAGGTGAAGTTGGGCAGGAGTTCGATATGAAGGATTTGGGCCCGGCGAAGAAAATCCTAGGGATGGAGATATCCCGAGACAGGAGGAAGGGTGAGTTGAGGTTATCGCAGAATGGGTATATTCAGAAGGTGCTCGTCCGTTATGGAATGGAGAGTGCGAAGCCCGTGGGGACACCTGTTGGAGCTCACTTTCAGCTTTCGGCGTTGCAGTCGCCGAGCACCGAGGATGAGAAGAAGGCTATGTCTCAGGTGCCATATGCTAGTGCAGTTGGGAGTTTGATGTACGCGATGGTTTGCACGCGTCCAGATATTGCACAGGCCGTAGGAGTAGTGAGCAGATATATGGCGAACCCCGGCAAGGAGCATTGGCAGGCCGTCAAGTGGATATTGCGATATCTACGAGGCACAGTTGGTGTCGGTTTGCACTTTGGCAGAGGTGACGGTGTGGTGCTGACAGTGTACTGTGATTCTGATTATGCTGGCGACAGGGACAGGCGAAGATCGACCACATGTTACGTGTTCACGTTGGGCACCGCAGCAGTGTCATGGCGATCTGTCCTACAGTCGGTGGTTACGTTGTCAGCCACGGAGGCCGAGTTGATTGTCGCAGTGGAAGCGGTGAAGGAGGCCAAGTACTTGAGATGTCTGCTAGAGGATTTGGGGTTACCGCAGAGATTGTCGTTGGTTTTCAGTGATAGCCAGAGTGCCATTCATCTTGCGAAGCATCAGGCTTACAGTTCGAGGACGAAGCACATTGAGGTCCGTGATTGCTTCCTAGAGGAGGAGAGCAAACAGATAGAGCTTCAGAAGGTCCCAACTGAGAAGAACCATGCATACATGTTCACCAAGCCCGTTCCCGTCATCAAGCTCAAGACCTGCTTGAGCTTGATCTATTTGGCTTGAGTGTGGCGCCGAAGGGCGCAGATTTCGAGACGACGAGGAGGTCCGTGGAGTGACCGTAGAGCTTTGATCTAGGTAGAGCTTGGATGCAGTGTTGGAGACTTTGTAGCAAGGTAGAGTGTTGTTTTTTGAATGCTTCAAAGTCTCCAATCACAGTGGAGAAGGGGCCATGCATTTATGTTAGTAGCTGGGACTTTAAGTTTCTATGTTGGGCTGTCTTTGGTTACCGACAGAGAGAGGGTGGAATTGAATGCTGCCAATTTCAGTGTGCCTGTATGCAGCAAGGACCAGAGAGCAAAAATGAGTGTAGCTTTGGTTTTGTTTTGCAGTGAGCAGGCCATCTATTTTCAGAGAGCAAAATAGAGCCTGCAGCCTTTGAGTCATTTTTCAGAGAGAATTGAGAGCTTGGTGGTGTTCTTCAGAGAGCTGCTGCCCCTATTTTCAGAGGTAAGCAAGTGTGAAAGCTTGTGAGAGTGTAGAAGAGTGTTGATCTTCTAGTGTTGCTCTTCCTTTTCTTATTCCTTTGTGAGATTTGTGGGGGCTTAGAATTGCCAAGTTGTTACACACAAGAGTGTGAAGGAGAAGGTGTTGGTGTAAGCTCGTGTGCTCGCCTTGATTAGTAGTGGATCGTCTCGGAATGCTGGAGTATGTTGTTTGCAATCGAACCAGGGTAAAATCCTCCGCCTCATTTATTTTCTGCAATTTGAGATTGTCGCATTTCGCTTACTAATTTGCTTACGCAAGATCCGAAGAGGGATTGGTTGTTTGGTTTGTTGTGTGTCCCAATTTTTCAAGCTTTAGCTTCCTAGCTAGTTGTTAGGGCTTGTTGTTCCGCGAGGCGACAACGGTTTTTTTATCAACAACTTACTAGCATAAATCATCAAAATAATCACAATATAAATTCTCAAAAAAATGAAACGATGATCATATTATTATTATTATTCACATTGCAAAGCGTGAACAAAGTATACAATTAAATCTCACTCATAACAAACAAAGACATAAAAGTTCACTAGTTCCCAAATCGAGCTCTTTAACACAATTTTGTTTCATCTACTGATCTAATATCAGTAAATAAAAGAATCAAAATTTAAGACTTTATAAGTTCAAGGTAAGTCAGCCATAATTAGTTTGAGAATATCCGGTACACATCTTTAGTTTACAAAAGAAATCCAGAGAAAAGTTATAGCACCAACATTCCTTGACATTCCTTAGTATGCAATTCTATTCACAAATCTCTGGAACAGACAAGGTAATTGCTATATTAAAAGTAGGATTTTAATTAAAACCTTAGGAATCATGACCACAGTTGCAGGTCACAAGGATACAGATAACATGCAACTGAGATAAGCAAATAAAATAAAACCTTCAGGATATCATAATCAACGAATTGAAGCGAAATGGTGCAAGGTGAACTCGGAAACATGTCAATATTTTCAGCGAAAAAGCTTCCCAGAAAAAGGTAATCACACTAATAGATCACATAATTAATAGAAAACGACATATTTGATACAATTGGTAATAATATATTCATAAAAAACGCGTCGATATATGTTGTAAGATTATTAGTTTTTTTGATTAATAATGAAATTTTGATTATTACAATTGCATTATTTTATGAAAACAAAATATTTTAGTATTATGTCCCCCCCAAAAAAAAAAAATAAAGTTTTCTAGCTTAGGCGGTGGTTGGGTGGAAGAAATAAGTTCTTCAAAAGGTGGATGAATTGTCATTAGTTAAATTTTTATAATAAAGATTCCATGCACGGCAAGAGATTTTGGGTTTGTTTAGAGATTTTTTCGTTCCGTTATTTTTATGTACTATTTTATCAAAGAGCTGGGTTAGTTATGAAGCACGTCAAATTAACTGCATGCATGCATGCAGAGTTTGATTTGGGACAGGATTAGGACAATGAACACCAAACCCAAACCAATTGCATATTTGAGAAATAAATTGCAATTCGTTGGGAACTTGTATTTGGATGAAGCATTGGAATTATTCTGGTATTGTGAATACTAATACTAATAGGAGAGGAGAAAGGCCTTTAAATACCCCCAAATTTGGCCAAAGCGATTTGTGTATGCTCTCTCTCGTTGGATATATTCGGCAGAGAAAAGTCTGTAAGTCTCTTCTCCTTCCTGCTATGTTTCTTGTTGTTTGTCATTAATCTTGTTTTTTGTTCTTTAATTTAGATTTGTAACTATGACTGTGCACCATTCTTGCTCGATAACCACTTCCGCTCTCCCCAAAACTGGGGCTAACTCGGGCGTTGGAAAGGGACATCGGCGGTTAGAGGGACGACAGTGTTGCAGAAAGGCGATGGGAGGAGAAGGAGAGGTGGTCGAGGCAGTTCAGGGCGGCGTTCTTGCAGGCGGGGTTGGATTGGGGGGAGGAGAGGATGGATTGGGATAGGGATATGGCGGTTTCAAGGTCATGGGAGGAGATGGAGAGGGCCGAGTGGATGATGTCGGCGGGAGATGATGGGGATGGGGAGAGGGAGGAGAGGGAGCGGGCCGAGAACAGATTGCTCTTGCTCAAAAAATCAGCCATTTTTCACCCCAAAAGCAGATCAATGGGTTAGTGGGCTGGAGGAGGAGGAAGGATGTGGGGGTATAACGGTCACTTTGTATTTTCTGTTAGAAGAGACGGAATATTCTCTTCAAATTAACAATGATGCCTCTTTTCATGTGAGTTAGGTGAATTGGGGGACCTCCTGACAAAAACTATTATTTGAAAGACTTTTTTCAAATTAGACTTTTTTTTGGGGACTGATATACAAAAAAACCCAAAAAAAAAAAATCCGGAGAGCAAGCATAATAGGCTAACACCGCGAGTGACCACACCGCCAGTTCAAATCTCAAATTACCGTACATGCTCCGCCAAAATCCACCAGTTCCCGGTATTACGTGCCTACCCCTCATCAGCAAAATCAGACGGTAAAATCCCAACACCGAGCTGTGGCACTCTCGATATTCACCCAAACTCGAGGCTCAAATGCCCACAAAAGTGTCCAAAGAACCCAATGCCCACTGCGCTCAAGCATCAGATGCCGTTTAAAAGCTCCAGCCACTTTTTCCGCCATTGGCGACGATTCATCCCAAAAGCGTTGCCCTTTCTCCTGCTCTCCCACAACCCCTTTTAAAGCTCCAATTTCTCGTCAAGTTTCCCGCCATGGCGACAACGAGAGAGGCGACGCCGCCGCCGGTGATCGGGAAGGCTGGGCGATACACCGTGTTCATAACGCCTCCGGCGACTCCACGGCCGTCGGAAGGTGCTAGATCTCAGAACACTAGCCCCGGCTCTAGCCCGAAGGTTACCCCCAGAAATGTGGCGCCTTTGCCGTCGGAGCTTTCGAGATCTATGAGCTCGATTCCTAGGGAGAAGACGAGGTCGAGCTTGAGCCCCACGAATGTGGGTGGTTCATCTTGGACATAATGAATAGAAAATAACACAACAAAAGACATGCCAGTTTTTTGTTCATTAATCTCAGCACGAACCAGTCGTCACTCTTTTCGCCATCCATCCACCACCCCTCCACCACCCCTCATCCACCTCCAGCATTCCTTCCATCGCCGCATCTCAGCCCGAACCAGCGGTTGTTCGCCGCTCAAGCCGCTCCACAGTTACACCTCAAAAACTTCGAGATTATGTATGCTCTGTTGTTACATCTGACCAGTCTAATCCTCTACTGCCAGGTTCTACAAAAGGTACTCATTACCCTTTTAATCATTACGTTTCTTACCATCTCTACCCACCCACTTATAGATCCTTTGTGGCCAATATACAATCTGACATCGAACCAAGTTCCTATCAAGAGGCAGCAACTAATCCCAATTGGCAGAAAGCGATGCAAACTGAGTTGCAGGCACTTGATGATAATGGAACCTGGTCTCTCACACCACTTCCCGTTGGTAAAATTCCAATTGGCTACCGTTGGGTATACAAGGTAAATCGGAAGTCAGATGGCTCAATTGAACGGTATAAAGCACGGTTGGTTGCTAAGGGTTACACGCAGCTGGATGGTGTTGATTTTCAAGATACTTTTTCTCCTACAGCCAAGATTATTTCAGTTAGGTGTTTGATGGCAATTGCTACTGCTCGTGACTGGTCCTTGCATCACCTTGATGTAAACAATGCTTTTTTACATGGCAATCTTGATGAGGAAATATATATGTCACTGTCGCCAGGGCTCCGGCGACAGGGGGAGGATCAATTAGTGTGTCGCCTCCACAAGTCTTTATATGGGCTGAAACAGGCGTCTAGACAATGGTTTGCGAAGTTTTCCGAAGCCATTCGTTCAGCCGGTTTTGTGCAATCCAAGGCAGACTATTCTCTCTTCACAAAAAGACAAGGCAAGTCCTTTACTGTCCTTTTGATTTACGTGGATGATATTTTGATTACTGGCAATGATTCTAAAAGCATATCTGATGTCAAGAAATTCCTGCATAATAACTTTCAACTTAAAGATCTAGGTGATTTGAAATATTTCTTGGGTATTGAGGTTTCTTCATCTAGAAAAGGCATTAATATATCTAAGCGAAAATATGCTTTGGAGATTATCAAAGATGTGGGTTTATTAGGTGCTGCTCCTATCGAGACCCCTATGGAGCATGGTACAAAATTATGTGAGACTACTAAACCACTCCGTGACCCAGGGAAATACAGGAGACTTATTGGTAGGTTAATCTATCTCACGGTTTCAAGACCAGATATCACCTATGCAGTTCATGTTCTAAGCAGATTTATGCATCAGCCTCGGAAAGAACATTGGGATGCAGCTTTGCGTGTTGTGCGCTACTTAAAAGGGTCCCCCTGGTCAAGGTCTTTTCTTTTCTACAAATAGTAATTTTAAACTAAGGGCCTTTTGTGATTCAAATTGGGCAGGCTGTCCCCTCACTAGAAGATCAACCACAGGTTATTGTGTGTTCTTGGGTCATTCTTTAATATCATGGAGGTCAAAGCGGCAGAAAACAGTTTCTCTATCATCAACAGAAGCCGACTATCGAGCAATGACGGGAGCTTGTTGTGACTTGACATGGTTGCGCTGTCTACTTCAAGATTTGGGAGTTTCTCATCAAGAATCTGCTTTATTATATTGTGACAATAAGGCTGCATTGCATATTGCCGCTAACCCTGTTTTTCATGAACGCACCAGACATATTGAAATGGATTGTCATTTCATAAGGGATAAGATTCAAGAAGGAGCTGTTGAAACAAGATTTGTAAAGTCAGAAAATCAGCTTGCAGATGTGCTAACCAAAGCTTTGGGAAAGGATATGTTCATACCAATGATCCGCAAGTTGGGAGTTCAAGATATTCACTCTCCAACTCAAGGGGAGTGTTAGAAAGTCAAATAATGATCATTATACATTTTCCTTATATTTGTATTAATGATCATTATTTGTCTTAATGATAATTATTTGTAATATTTGTTTTAATAGTCATTATTTGTATTGATGGTCATTATTTGTAATATTTGTATTGATGGTCATTATTTGTATTAATGATCATTATTTGTAGGTGCTTGATTATGGGATCGCAATTGTAGCTACTCAATTATGTAGCATGATGTATATAAACAGTTTCAATATACAACGAACATCATCTTCCAGAAATATCTGTCTTTCTTTTCAAAAAATTCTTTAAAGGAGCTATGGACAACTACTGCTTCTTGTTTTGTGCTTCTACTTGTAATATACTCGGAATGTGTTAGTATTCAATATATTTTGGCAAACTTTTTGGCCTGCATGAAGGTTATACATGAATGCTTGATTGGTGCTCGATTTTTGATTTGGCTCTTGCATTTTAAATCCATTACGAATCACCTTGATGTTTCAATAATTCATTTCTTTTTGTATTAAAATGGTTACATTTATTGAGAAAATGGTTTTAACTCTTAGAAACTTACAGAGTTTAAAACCATTGTCACTTTGTTGCTTTTGCAGTGTGGCGTATATCATCAAGCCTTTTGTTGTATCCCAATTTGGGTGCACGCAATGCAAGTTTTGCACAAGTAAAATCCCAAACGTACAGTTTAAGACTGTTAAATTTTTTTTTTTGAGACATCCCTGCTAAATTTTCCTTGATATGGAGCACTTGTACTATTGGATTGAGTTTCTCGCTAGGTACGTGAATTTTAATCACAAGCACAAGCGACTTAAAGAGAATATATTGCCATATGATCCAAATCTAATAAAATGAGACTATCACGGATTTGCGTGCCCCAAAAAGTTTAGACTTCAGAGATTCTGATCCATTGACTTCACTAATGCAAACATTAGGTTACAATATTGTTGTAGATGAATGAACAATGCCATGTTGAGATTTACTTCATTTCTAGTTCCATGCTCCGATAATCTTCAATTCTAGTTCAATAATGTTTGTAAATCCATCTCAAGATGGCACTTAGTTCCAGTTGCCAATGAAAAATCATTAGATGTTTCGAAGACGGCTACATTATTCTTTAGATATCTCTGTTATAAAATTTCCTTGATATGAAGCATTCACAGTCTTGAATTTGAGTTTCACACTTGAGAAACGAATTTCGATCACAAGCATACGCAACTTATACATGCAACTTATACGAATTTCGAAACACTAAAAAGCAGCCGATGAAGCACTCATGAGGTTGTAACTTGCATTCCCACAATTTCACAAATTTCAACTAGCATTCACACACTTCCAAAGTTTACACAAGCCTCGACATAAACTGAAATATGTACCACTATCCTACTTAGGTATTGTTGGATCCTAATGTGCCTGGCAACGAAGTTCAACAATGAGGGTCTGGACAATTCCATAACCGTACGCGGACATAGCCTTCTCGAGCTCCTCTTCAACAGCTTTTGCTATTTCGTTCTTCTGCTCGAATGCATCATCCAGGTTGAGCTTTGGCTCGCTCGCTCTGATCACTGCAAACAAGGTTAACAGATCAGCATGCATCCTCCTTTCAGGCATAGAGTTCTTTTTCTAATATTTTTATGCCGCCTCATTACTTTGAATCTGTACCATCAAACACATAGGCCTGGATCTGCATTCTCGAACTGCTCAGCTTGTAGAATGGAATCACAACAGTGACAAAAACATTGGCCTGCCAATTTACAGATAGAACAATCTCAGTTTATTTCAGCTTTACAAAGAAACTCAATAAAACAAAGAACTAATATTATAACAATGGTACCAGTAATGTAAAGACATAAAGACCAAAAAACAAATTCATATCATGAGTAGGTCACAACAAAAAGAAATTAACAGGCGCAGTTATTCCCTGCGAAAAAAATGGTCAGGTTTCCATTACCAAGACAATAAGGTACATATCACAAATTCACAATGCAATCTCCATCTCTTGATGAATATACACAAAGTTATAACCATGCATTAAGAGGATAAGTTTTAAAATACATGTTCTGTAAAAAGGTATTTAACCATTTTAACCATGCATGTTCTGCAATCCTCTAACATGTTCTGTAAAAAGGTATTTAAAATACAGAGGTTATCATACACAAGTGAAGTAATATGGGCAAGATTGCCAATGTTTCCCAAAAATAAGTCAGATTAGATTATGAATCCAGTTCCCAAGGACATTTACAAAGTTTGTTGGAATACATAGGTTTGTAAATAGTTTGTAATGAAATAAAACTGTTGAAATAATTTGTAATTTTAGTGCATACCAAACAGAAATAATCTGTAATGAAATAATATTAAAAAGCAATATTGAAATGTTTAGTGCATACCAAACAGAAATAACTTGTAATGAAATAATATTAAAAAGCAAAATTGAAATGTTTTTAGTTCTAATGACATCAAAACTGAGATAATTTCTAATGTCATCAAAACTTGAAAATCCAAAAGATCCGGAACCGCCTACTAATAAACCTACAGACTTCAAACAGCCTAAATCTAAAATTCAATCAAGAGTGGTCTGGTTTTGGATACACCCTTCAATTCTCAATGCAAACCACTGGCCCAATAAACGTACAGTTCAGTTCAATAAGTCAAACAATAGTTTTCAAAAAATTGAACACATGATTGCCACATCAACATATACATACCGTTGTCGGACCTAAAGTAGATTGAACATGTTAGTTACTAGCATAAATCATCAAAATAATCACAATATAAATTCTCAAAAAAATGAAATGATGATCATATTATTATTATCCTTCACATTGCAAAGCGTGAACAAGGTATACAATTAAATCTCACTCATAACAAACAAAGACATAAAAGTTCACTAGTTCCCAAATCAAGCTCTTTAACACAATTTTGTTTCATCTACTGATCTAATATCAGTAAATAAAAGAATCAAAATTTAAGACTTTGTAAGTTCACGATTGTTGCAGTCAGCCATAATTAGTTTGAGAATATCCGGTACACATCTTTAGTTTACAAAAGAAATCCAGAGAAAAGTTATAGCACCAACATTCCTTGACATTCCCTAGTACGCAATTCTATTCACAAATCTCTGGAACAAACAAGGTAATTGTTCAATTAAAAGTTGGATTTTAATATAAACCTTAGGAATCATGACCACAGTTGCAGGTCACAAGGATACAGATAACATGCAACTGAGATAAGCAAATAAAATAAAACCTTCAGGATATCATAATAAAAGAATTGAAGCGAAATGGTGCAAGGTGAACTCGGAAACATGTCAATATTTTCAGCGAAAAAGCTTACCTGAAAAAGGTAATCACACTAATAGATCACGTTAATAGAAAACGACATATTTGATACAATTGATAATAATATAATCATCAAAAACGCGTCGATATATGTTGTAAGTTTATTAGTTTTTTAGATTAATAATGAAATTTTGATTATTACAATTGCATTATTTTATGAAAACAAAATATTTTATTATAATGTTTTCGCCCCCCCCCCCCCCAAAAAAAAAAAAAACAAAACAAAACAAAACAAAACAAAACAAAACAAAAAACAAAAAAAAAATAAAGTTTTCTAGCTTAGGCGGTGGTTGGGTGCAAGAAATAAGTCCCTCAAAAGGTGGATGAATTGTCATTAGTTAAAATTTTATAGTAAAGATTCCAAGAACGGCAGGAGATTTTGGGTTTCTTTAGGGTTTTTTTCGGTTCTGTTATTGTTATGTACTATTTTTATTAATGAGCTGGGTTGGTTAATTATGAAGCACGTCAAATTAACTTCATGAATGCATGCAGAGTTTGATTTGGGACAGGATTAGGACAATTAATGAACACCAAACCCAAACCAATTGCATATTTGAGAAATAAATTGCAATTCGTTGGGAACTTGTATTTGGATGAAGCATTGGAATTATTCTGGTATTGTGAATACTAATACTAATAGGAGAGGAGAAAGGCCTTTAAATACCCCCAAATTTGGCTAAAGCAATTTGTGTATGCTCTCTCTCGTTGGATATATTCGGCAGAGAAAAGTCTGTAAGTCGCTTCTCCTTCCTGCTATGTTTCTTGTTGTTTGTCATTAATCTTGTATTTTGTTCTTTTAGATTTGTAACTATATGACTCTGCATGCTTTTAGATTTTCTTGCGAGGATCCAATGGCAATCAAATTCCTTTCTCTTCTTATCGTCCTCACCCTCCTCCCTCGATCTCAACCACAACCAGGTAATTACTCCTCCTTGGGCGGCGCCTTACCATATATATTTCTCTCGACTTCTTCTCGATTGATTCTGATCAGCCTGCGTGTATATATATGCTAATCAATTTAATCCTGTTCGAAATATTACAGTCAGCGGGCAAAGCTACGCTGGCTTCACCTCCGACGCCTCTGCCTTCCCTCTGGAGGCTGACTACTACGACTACATCGTCATCGGTGGCGGTACCGCCGGCTGCCCCCTCGCCGCCACCCTCTCTGACCACCACCGCGTTCTCGTCCTCGAGCGCGGCGGCGCGCCCCACGAGTTCCCCTCCCTCCAGACCGTCGACGGATTCCTGCCTACGCTCGCCGCCGGCGGAGGCGCCGACTCTCCCGCGGAGTCTTTCATGTCCGATGACGGCGTCCCCAACGCGCGCGGCCGGGTCCTCGGCGGCTCGTCGGCGATCAACGCCGGGTTCTACAGCCGGGCGCACCCCGGGTTCTTCGCCGAGTCCGGGGCGGACTGGGAGATGGACCTCGTGGAGAAGGCGTACGAGTGGGTGGAGGCGAAGGTGGCGTTCAGGCCGTCGCTGGGGAGGTGGCAGACGGCGGTGAGGGATGGGCTGCTCGAGGCGGCGCACGAGACGCCGTACAACGGGTACACGGTGAAGCACGTGGAGGGGACCAAGATCGGAGCGTCCACCTTCGACTCCAACGGGAGGAGGCACTCCGCCGCGGACCTGCTGGAGCTGGCGAACCCCGACAATATCAGAGTCGCGACTCGTGCCACCGTGGATCGGATCTTGCTCAACTCCTCTTCGACTGCACCAGGCCCTTCTGCTCCTGCAGGTTCGCTGATTTGCCACAACAGCTTTGTTGAGCATGTTTAAATTACTAATTTACTATTTGCTGCACGCATGCTTTTGTTTCTTAAAATCCGGCCATGTGTTTATTAATTGAACTATATATACTCTATTAATTAATTATATACGTTGCGGTATATAGGATCGACCCAAGCACATGATCATCAGGCATCGGCCACCGGGGTTGCGTATCGCGATCGCCTTGGCCGGCTCCATCATGCGTTGCTTCGTCCGGGCGGCGAGGTCATCCTCTCCGCCGGCGCCATCGGCAGCCCCCAGCTCCTCCTCCTCAGCGGCATCGGCCCCCGCCCCTACCTCTCCTCTCTGGGCATCCCCGTTGCCGTCGACCACCCCGACGTCGGCCATCACGTCTACGACAACCCCCGCAACGGCATCTCCATCGTCACCCCCGCCCCCCTCGAGCACTCCCTCATCCAGGTCGTCGGCATCAACTCCTCCGCCGGCACCTTCATCGAGGCCTCCTCCAACGTCCTCCCCCGGCCTCCACGTCGCCCCCGCCGCCTCTCCCGGACCCCCGACCGGTACTACGCCACCATCCTCGAGAAGATCGCCGGCCCCACCTCCGTTGGCTCCCTCCGCCTCGCCAGCCTCGACGTCCGCGCCACCCCCCGCGTCCGCTTCAACTACTTCTCCACCAAGCAGGACCTCGACCGCTGCGTCTCCGGCCTGCGCGGGATCGCGGAGGTGCTGGACGCGCGGTCGATGGACCAGTTCAAGACGCCCACGCGGAGCTCGTGGTTCGGCCGCTGGAGGCGGGCCTTCCGCTTCATGGGCCCCGAGCTGCCGGCGAACAGGTGGGACGACGCGGCGATGGCGGAGCACTGCAGGCGGACGGTGTCGACCATCTGGCACTACCACGGCGGCTGCGTCGTCGGCAAGGTGGTGGATCGCCAGTACAGGGTGGCGGGCGTCCGCAGCCTGCGCGTCGTCGACGGCTCCACCCTGACCGTGTCCCCGGGGACCAACCCCCAGGCCACCCTCATGATGATGGGCAGGTACTGTCTTAATTAATTAAGATATCATCGTGCACTAGCTACCGTCTTAATTAATTTACTTCCGCTGCTATACATCTTCACTGCTAATTCTATACATCGCTCTGCTTCTAAATTAATAAATGATGCATGTGCTTAATTCGTGCGTTTTTGAAGGTACATGGGATTGAAGATCATCCATCAGCGGCGGAACAACGCTTAATTAGCGGCAAATGGCAATGCATGCAAGCTTCTGTGCATTTGGAGATAATCAAGAACCAGCTACCGAATGGCTTTCTACTTCAACCCCCCTTCTTGCCCAATTTCTCTTTGTTTCCTTTTTCTTTTTCATTTTTTTTTTACTTGTATGCAAGAAATTCATTTTTTTAAAACTAGCATGCAGCTAGTACGTAGAAGAGAAATGTAAACATCACACCTGGTCTAGTCTATCATATGTATACACATTTCTTTTCTTCATTTATTTGTTGTTTTCTGCTTACATCAACTAATTACCTTCCTTCGGGTACAGATGTGTGCCACTTGGATTCGAGGGAAAACTACAACTGATAACTTTGGAAAATAAATCAATGGATAAAAACTAACTTTGGCTCTCAAACAACTCTAAAATCTTTCCGATTTTTCTCTTGTTTGTGCTACCGGTATTGCAAAATCATGTCTTTTATCATTTAGCCCTTGAACTTGTTAATAACCTAGTCTGAAACATCCTTAAATTGCCTTCATACAGACCTGAAATTTGCCCGAAATAGTAACAGTTTCTGCGAGCCTGTTATATGCTCCATGCCTACTTCTCTCTCAATCGTCCGATCGTGCCACCTACGGCTCAGATCTCGCCACGCTTTGCCACATCACTATAACAAAATTCCACCTCAGTCGCTTTCTCACTCGATTTTGTCGCATGGCCATACGATTCACGCACCTTCAACCCCCTTTTGCTTAATTAGCGGCCAACTAGTTGAACAGTCTAACACTCCATATGACTATTTGCCGTGCCTGAAATAGGCCAGTGCAATGACAGAAAAGTAGTAGACCATAGTTATGTAACTAGTTGTTACAAAGTGTTCGAGTAGTTCATGAACTGTGGCCGACCACTATTTACAGAAAGCAACAACTTCTCTTCACATAACCAAAATAGTCGACTAGTGTTCACCTAGTAGTCGACTAGTTACGAACTAGTCGACTAATAGTTGAACTATGATCGACTAGGACTAGCCGTTGGGCTCAAACAATAACTTTTTACTAGCCAGTTTTGATCGTATTAAGGGCTTTTGTGTAATTTTTTTCACCCAATTTAAGCTCTATAAATAGAGGGTTGTTCAAGAATTTCATTATGAATTTCATTAGGAGATGCGCGTATCAAATTTGGTGAGGATGTCGGTAGGATTGAGATATTCTACTTCTTCTTGTTTGGCCTCTCTTATAGGCGCCTCCTCTCTAATGATGGTGGGGGATGAGTCCACCAAGCTTTGGATCTTGGCTTTTGATTGCTCAATGTGCTTTCCCAGTGGTGATGAATACTTTCCCGATGGAGTGTGCTTTCTTTGAATCTCGAAAGAAAGCTTGCAGGGCTCTTTTATCCTTACGACGTCAGAGTTATTCTCTACTTCTTCGGTGAGAGGGTCCGGGGTATCTCCCTGTTGAGGGCCATCTTCAGAATTTGTCTCCTCTTCAAAATCACCCATGTGCAAGGCGTTGATGACGTATGGCGTAGCTTCCTCAATGACCTCTTCAAGTATGTCCACATAGTCGTTTTCCTCAAGCGAGGATCTATTCTTCATGGCACACGGGAGATGAAATTCAACTTTAATATTTCCAACGTTGAGTGACAACGTTCCTTCTCTCACGTCGACGATGACTCCAACGATGGCTAAGAAGGGGCGCCTAAGAATAAGAGACGTGTCTGCATCCAACTTCCTTCACGTCCATGATGACGAAGTCACATGACACACAAATTCCTCCTGGTATTTGTAGCTGCACATTTTCAACGATCCCCACCGGCCTAGTGATACGCCCATCGACGAGTTAAATCTTCATATCGGTGGGCTTGAGATCGGTCCCTGTATTCCACTTTTCGAACATTGTGAGAGGCATGAGACTCACGCTCGCACCCAAATCAACCAAAGCCTTTTTGTACGGGGACTCCGCCAAGGGTGCATGGAATTCTAAAGCTTTCGGTGTCCTTCAATTTCTTTGGCACCTTGTCGTCCTTGACGAACCATGTACCTTGGTTGGCAAGCATAATCTTCTCCGTTCTTTTCCTTCCCGTAATCAAGTCTTTGAGGAACTTTGCATATGTCGGGATTTCAATGATGGCATCTAGGAACGAGATGTTTAGGCTTATACTTCTCAAGTACTCCAGAAATCGAGCGAATTTCTTCTCCAATTTCACTTTTGCCAACCTTTGTAGGAATAGTACCGGTGGCACATATACTCTCTCCTTCTAGGGCTCGTCAACTTCAGATTTTTCCTCTTTATTGAGGGTCACCGTGGGCCTTTCTTCCTTATTGTTTCCCTCTTTCTCAACCGGAGCGTCATGCTTTAGGCTTCGAGTTTGAACCATTATGGGGGTGGTGTCCTTCCCGCCTCTGGTAGTCACCACCACTACCGCATTGATGTGGCTGGTGTTACTCCTTAGATTTGCCTCCGATTGAACCGGTAATTGGTTTTGGGCCTTGTTTAGCAATGTGATTTGCTCCGCTAGTTGCGCCACTACGGTGTTGAGGCTATCTTGTCCCGCCGATAGTTTAGCATTTATCTTCTTTTGCTCGGCCATAAATTCCTCAACTCTTGTCTCATGTTCGGATCTTTGCAGCGCTGGCGGTGGGTTTTGTGGCCTCTAACTTTGATTGTATCCGGGGGGTCTATAAGGCCCCACTTGTTGCCTCTGCTGAAATTTTTTTGTGGTGGCCTTAGTTGGTAGGATTGTTGTTGCGATGGTAGGAGCTTGTTGTGGTTGTTGTGGTTGTTATGGAGTGGTTAAGGCTCCATTATTGTTTGCATATAAAATTACGGGGTGAGCCTTCCAAGCCGGATTCACCCCAAGACCCATTATTTGTTCCACCTGGCTTGTAATCTAAAACATACTGAACCTGCTCCATAGGTTCCTCATATGGTTCGCCTCCTACGTACGTGACTTGGCCTTCTTAATCATTTGTGTGTCCAACTGATGTCGATGTGTCCGGTGCATTATATGGCTTAGTCAGCTTCTTCTCAAGTCTCTCTACCACTCTAGATAGGAGTCAAATTTTTCTGCCAAGTTTGCTACTGCTTTGGCTCCATATATACTTACTGGCTTCAAAGATGACGATGGTTGGCCTCTCTCATCGGCCCACTGCTGATTGTTAGAGGCCATCTCCTCAAGTAATGTTGTGGCCTTCTTAGGAGTCTTTGATAATATCGCCCCATTAGCGGTGTCATCAATGATCATCTTTATGTCTGATTTCAACCTATTGTAGAAGCTATGCACTAACTCCCAGTCGTCTATGCTGTGGTGGGGGCATTGATGTTGAAGATCTTTGAAGCGCTCACACGCCTCATATAAAGATTCCTGGGGTCCCTGCCTGAAAGACATCAAAGAATTCTGTATTCTGACGGTCTTTGATGGAGGATAGAATTTGTTGACGAAGGCACTTGCAAGTTCATCCCAAGTAGTGAATGCGCCATTTGCTTGCATCCTCAACCAATATTGCGATTTATCTTTAAGTGTGAAGGGAAAAAGGCACAGGCTGATGGCGTCCTCTAGTACGCTAGGAATCTGAAAAGTGGCGCACTTCGCCAAGAACATTTGTATGTGGTAATGCGGATTCTCATGTGCATTCCCATTAAAAGGGTCATGTTGCATTAGCACAACTAATCTAGTCTTTATCTCGAAGTTCTTGTCAGGCAGCAACTCTAGCAAAAGAATAGACAAAGTGGCAGTGTTGTTTAGAGTGAGTCTATCTCTGATGGAAATAAGCCTGACATTTCTTGGTGGAGTAGTTTGCTCCGCCATTTTGTCTCCCTCTGGAATGTGCCTCTTCTCTGCTCTTAGTTTCCTTGCTGTACGCTCGCTCTCGGGATCAAATAAATTGCTCTGTCGGTAGCCCTTGATCGTGTGTTCATGCACCGAGAAAGAGAATCTACAAAGAAGTGTCGGCACAAATAGAGGAAAAAAATAGAAAAGAATAGCTAAGTAAAAATATAGAAAACCGTCGCCTCCTGGCAACGGCGCCAAAAAACTTGATCGGCCCAGAATGTACTCCCAGAAACAATGTAGTTTTACTGCTAGCACACGGTTAAATGGTGAGTGGTTATCGAATCACGGGGAGGAACTATTGGTATCAATATTGATTACTATGTGGATGTGAAATGATAATCAGGAAATGTTGGTGTCAAAGTCGTGCAAAGTATTGTTTATAAATTCAATTAATAAAAGTGCCTAGGGCTTGGGAATCCCCACTATAGATCTCAAGCATCAATGTGAAATATGAATCTCCATATCACTACTCTTGGTTTAAGGTGAACTTGTCGCAACTAGGTTGCGAACCAATGCACGCTCTCGCACTACGCATGTCTATAGCAATCTAAACTAGAGCCTCGCTCTCTCGCAAGCCTAGTTCAAACCACTAGCATTAAGATCGACAATATTATTCAATTCTAACTCAAGCTCGCTCTCGCGCAACATGAATTCAAATCTAGACCGTGATAGTTCAAATTTGTTTTACCGTCGTGCAAACGAATATAATTATAGAAATATAATAAAAATGCTAGCTTTGGTCGCTCTCGCGCACCAATTCTAGGGAATCTCGATTATAGATCTAAATAGAATATCAAGAGCTTCCCATAGATCAAGATACTCTCTCGAGCTCTCAAGATCCAATGGAAATCACTAGCTATCCGTAGCAAATCGATCACAATCTAACCTTTTTACAAGTTTAGCAACATGGTTTTCATTAGATTTTACATATCAAACTTTAAATCCATATGGTTCATCGCTTTGCCCTAGTGCAAGGAGATTACTCACGATTCATCATAGAAAAAACAATAGAATTGAGAAGTGTAGGAGAATTCATCATAAAAATTAGATCTAAACCGAAATATAGCATAAAAATAAGAACTTGCAAAAGTTTAGACAAACCAATGATGTTCAAGCTCCAAATAATAAAAAAATTAAGACCTTGAACTTCAATCCTCTCATGAAAATAAGATAGAACAAAAGTATTTTTCCTAAGAACTACAGCTATGTCATCCCTCCTTCGACGGCTCTCAAAACTAGCTACTTATACTAACTCAAAACGTCCAAAAAATCTTGACAAAAATACCCCCAGAAGGCTGGAAAACCCCTAGGTCGAAACTGGGCTGTCGACGCACTCGGCCGAGTGGAAATGTCACTCGGTCGAGTGGCTTCTCTGTGGAAAAACTAGCAAAATCGGCCTTCTGTACTGTTCGGCCACTCGGTCAAGTGGTCTGCTCACTGGTCGAGTGAGCTTCTCACTCGGTCGAGTGAGGTCTTCTGCAGAACCCTCCAAAATCAATGTTCTGTTTGATAAATTTCTGTCTCCACTCGGTCGAGTGAGCTTCTCACTCAGTCGAGTGGGAATTTCACTCGACCGAGTACATTGTCTCTTCTTCTTTCAGCTGGAGCTGGCCGTGTCAGTGCCACTCAGTCGAGTGAGCTGTCTCACTTGGCCGAGTAGGTTGCTTCTTCATCATAATCTCCTCCTTTCTCGCTCTTTTCTCCATTCTCTTGCCTTTCTTCCTCTTCGTCTCATCCTCAAACACTGTGAGCTCCTCGATATCATCGTGATTGACGCTCCGGCATGCTCGTATGTGCTCATAGCTCCAAATTGCTCCCGATTGCTCCTTATTTTCTTAAATCCAACGAAACATAGAAATAGTGAAATTCATCGTAAAATCGTCGTTTAAACGTTAAATTCGCGATACGAGCAATCATTATGGCATGGAAAAATGTAAAAATAAAGTAAAAAGTTAACTTGGCGAATAAAATAAAGCTTACCTCTTAAAGTAAAAAGTAAAAAGTAAAAAGTAAAAAGTAATATATGAGCATATCAAAATCCCAAAGCTTACCTCTTACTCGTCCTCGAGGAAGATAAGTAAAAAGTTAACTTGGCGAATAAAATAAAAAAATCAAATAAATAGAAAAGAAGGCAAAGAGTTGAAATGCAGACGATGTAAGAGTGACAATGTGATACCGCACCTTGTCGGGAACCTCGTCGTATTGAGAAGGCCGAAGGCGCAACACGAGCTCGTCATAGGACAGCTCCTGTATCCTTACCGGGAAACTTTCCCATACAGATTTAAAGAGGAATCTTGATCAGATACCATATCGAAGTCAGGCAAACACCAAAGGAGGCAATGGAGGGGTTAAGCTTTCAAAAATCTGGAGGTGGAACAAGAAAGCTTCATATTCTCATCCCCTCCATTAATACATAGGAGCCCAACAAGCAGTTGTTCGATGAGTGACATGTGTCTGAGCCTGAGCTCAAGAAACGATGAGGATTGAACCAGAGACGAAGGGATGTTGGCGGCATAAACCAAATCAACAATTTCGAAGGCCTTGCTAATTTAATGAGAATACACATCATGCAGTCTCAATCAACGCAGTTTCCTGAAACACGAATGATGGGGGGCCATTGTTCGTGCACAGGTACGGCCCACAAAGCGGTGTCAAGACACGCGGCCCAGTTAGAGCCTACAACCTCGGCCCCGTAACCTGAAACCCGTCATTAAGGCTGAATAATACTCGGTCAAAGGAATAACTCATTCGAGCATTTGGACTTCTGCTGATACTCGGGGAGGAATTAATGGGACCAAGTAAATAGGCAGTCGTTATCATCAATACCAGAGAAGATCTCGTCTTGATCAATGATGGATGGTTATTCGCAATCAGCAGATCGTCATCTATAAATACCGAAAAGGTTAATGTAAAAGGGGTTCCAACTCCCAAGGTACGGGATAACCTACACTCTAACCATCTACTGTCTACTCTTTATATTTCTTCCTCCTCATATCTTAAGGAGACTGACTCAAGGTGAACCTCCTTGGATCGATCTTGACAGCCCCAAGATTCTCCTTGAGCTCCCATCTAATTTAAGCATCAGAGGGGTTTGGATTGAAACCGAGATCCGACCCCCTTGACGCTTCCTTGTGGTGCAGATTATCGAGGCTCGATTCTATAGGAGGCTCATACGATAGCATTTTACCGGTGGGAAGGTCATGCGGGAGCTCCTCAATATCAATTGATCGAGGCTCGATCCATTAGAGGGTTGAACGAGCATCGTAAGTCGACTACAAACTATCAACGACCCTGGTTCTACTAACCTAGGGTCCCATTCAACCGACTGACGAGACTCCAACTCACAAAAAAAGGGTCCACGTCAGCATCCGTATTGTTTCGGTCATTTTTGGCCTTAACAATAACATACAAACTTGTCGACATCATCCTTAGCACTCCTCCATTCTGAATTTGCATCCAAACATAAGACATCCAATATAGCCTGGTAAGGCCAAAAATGACCGAAACAATAATGATGCTGACGTGGACCCTTTCTTGCTGGGTTGGAGCCTCGTCAGCAGGTTAAGTGGGACCCTAGGTTAGTAGAACCGAGGTCGTTGATAGTTTGTAGTCAACTTGCAATGCTCGTTTGACCCTCGAGTGGATCGAGCCTCAATCAATTGATATTGAGGGACACCCAGAGACCTTCCAGCTAGTGAACGACTGTCATATGAGCCTCCCACTGAATCGAGCCTCAATCTCTGCACCATAAGAAAGCGTGAAGGTGGTCGGATCTAGGTTTCGACCCAAATCCCCTTCGCTGCTTAAGTTAGATGGGAACTTAAAGGAGAAAGCTTGGAGCTGTCAAGATTGACCCACAGAGGTTCGTCTCAAGTTAGGTATCACAAGCTTTTTAGAGGAAGAAATATTAAATGGAGTATAGAATGTCAGAGTATCTGATCTCGTACCTCCTTGTTCTGTTCCTCCTCTCAATCAGTCTCTTTAGTGACATTGGGAGGATAACGATCACCAATTATGGCGCCATGATCGTCTCCCATTAATAGGAATAACCGTCGCCCACATCCCCATCATTTATGAGCTTCCTCTGATCTCTTGCACGTTAGGTGGGAGTTCAACGGTCGAATGGCACGTGTACTTTGACTGAGTTTGCTTCAGATTTCCTTCTTGGGCTGTGTGGGCTTTGGTCGCTGTAACGACTGCTTTTCATGTATCAGAATTTATTATAATATAATATATGTTTTGGTGGATTTTCTCCTCTTGTGTGGTTTTCGTCTCCGTAACTTTCATTTTCGATCGATTCGTCGTATTTTCTCGATTCTTCCTTAGGATCGTCGTTTTCGAAGTACGTCGTTTGTGACGGGCTTCACAACGGTCATATCTAACTGTTAGATCAAGCCTAGGAGTCTTAGGAATCGATCCCGGGGCCTCGCGCTCCGTATCGGTACTTTTCTGTGCTCATTAGCCGGTGTAAGAAGGGCCACCGACCGACTAGATGACGATCCAGTCGGTCGGCAATCCTTCTTGGACCGACTAGTGAGCTTTCTAAATTTTCTCAGGAGTTACTGTTTATCGTTAGTCGGTCTAAGAAGAGTTGTTGACCGACTAGGTTGCAAACTAGTCGGTCGGCGATGCTTCTTGAACCGACTAACACATCATCTTAATTTTAGTTGAGTTACTGTTTACTCTTAGTCGGTCTAAGAACATTCATCGACCGACTAGATGCTAAACTAGTCGGTCAGTACATGTTCATGGACCGACTAACTCTAGAATCCTATTTTCGTTCAGGAGTTACTGTTTACACTTAGTCGGTCTGCGTTGGTCGACCGACCGACTAGTTGCCAAACTAGTCGGTCAGTGGTTGTTCTTTGACCGACTAACCAGTGTTAAAACCCTAATTTCTGGGCAGCCGCCAGCTCAACCTATAAATACCCAACCCAATCGTTTTCTTCTTCTCCAACACGACCCTAAGCCCTAGTTTCTTCCCCTCCAAGCCCCCATCTTCCTCCAAGCTTCAATCCTTCATTTCAAACCCTAAACCCATCATCCAATCCATCCATTCACTCTATCTACCACTCATCTTCCCCAAAATCTCACCAAAATCCATCAAATCCCCAAAATCCCCCAAAACCCTAGTTTCCTCAAACTTCTCCATTAGTTTCCAGATCTGGTCCTAGGGTTCCCCGGAGTGTTTCTTCCGCCTCCTCTCGGTAAGAAATCGATCTACCGTTGTTTTCTTATCTTATTGTAATTTTTATGAAACCCTAATAAAATAATTGTGTTTTGATGATTGTTCCCCATAACAGCGATTCCCCGTAGCCTAGCATTCGCGGAAACGAACTTTCGTAACCGTCATCCCCGGTGATAGGCAAGTGAAACTTGCATCTCTTGATTTGGGCCATGTCTTAGGCCATTACCTTGTTTTAGCGTAAAAGAGACTAAACGGTGAAAGGATAGCCGTTTAGACGCCATTGACCTAGCTTGACAACGAAGCTTGGTCCGTCACCCTCATCATGCTTGTATGTCACGTTTAAATTCAATTAACGGTACGCAATCATTTGTTCATGTCATTGCATAGTAATAAATTATTGTGATTGTGTAGCACACGCTACAACATTATATTCCTGGCTCGTGTTCCAGAAGCGAGCCCTGTAGTTGGAAACCCCAACGCTCGGATACCGGCTAGGCACCCACTTTTCGTGGGCACAACCCTATGCCAAATACACTTCCTGGCCCGTGATCCAGAAGCGAGCAAATGCTCGATACACGTAGGGGTGGGGTAAGAGATATGTGTCACCAGAGCACGAGATGGCCTGATCCGCCACTCCAGCCTGCAGGCGAAATCTCTAGTGTTTAAGTGAGTAAGAGATATGCGTCACCAGAGCACGAGATGGCATGATCCGCCACTCCAGCCTGCAGGCGAAATCTCTAGTGTTTAAGTGATTAACAGTAATAAGTGAAAACAGTGATAAGTGATTTCGCGAACTAGTGAGTTGGTAGCTTTGGCTACATTGTGCATGCTTGTCTCTCTTTTAAACTGTTGCATCATATTCAACTGCCATGCCATTGTTTAACATTTAAATGCTAGGTTGTTAGTCACTTTCAGTTTCCTTGCTCAAGTCTTTTAGACTTGCTGACATGTGCCCCTTTCTCTTTTGGGTGACGCATGTTAGACCCTGAGCCTGAGTTGCTTGCTGAGGGTGAGGTGTTTGCGGACGCCGAGTTTGAGGCCGTGTTGGACGGGGAGTACGTGGACACTGGGGACCAGTCCTAGTGTCTCCGTTGTGTTTTAAATTTTGTTAAACAGTTGTTTTGTTTTCGGTGCGTGGCACCTATACTTATTTATGTCGTTGCTTTTGTTTGGCCTTGTTCTGGGCCCTTAGACTCTTTCTTTTAGCCTGGTGGCTTTTCTGTGATGTTGGGTATTTGTGGACAACCCTTGGGATTGGTGTTTCTTTTCCGTCTCATATTATTATTATTGTTGTTTCGATTGCAATTACAGGGACCTGCTTATACTAAATTGACGCTTATCGGGTTTGGGGCTTCACCGCTCCACTCCCGTGCGGACCTTTTCACGTCTCGCCTCCATTTTAGGGAAGCGGGTCGTGACAGGTTTTAGTGGTGGCCCATGCAGGTCCTCTGTAACTGCAACTATCGGGATAACGATAATAATGCAAGATTGTCCAACAAATAATTTCGACATCTGAGCCCTAAGCTATGAGTCTAATTGTTTCGTTTTCTGCGTCATTAGATGGCAGGAAGGCGGATCACCCGTGGTGGTGGTAGTGGTGCGCCCCCTCATGACGAGGAGCCTGAGCGGGAGCCCACTAATGGGGAGATGATGAGGATGATGTTGCAGATGATGCAGGTTCAGCAGGGTGTGCTCCTGCAGGTGCAGAATGCTCCAGTGACTCGAGCTGCTCGGGTGGTGGAGACCCCTCGCCCTGAGCCCGGGGCGAAGCAGTTCAGAGAGCTGGGTCCTGCGTATTTTGATGGGACCGAGGGTCCACTAGCTGCTGATGAATGGATGAGGAATATCGAGGACAATCTGAAGATGTCCAAGGTCAACGAAGTTAGTTGGGTTGACTTGGCGAAGCGCCAGCTAAAGGATAACGCCAGAAATTGGTGGGATGCTGAAGAAAAGATGTTGGAGGAGCCGATCGTCTGGGCTACCTTCAAGGCCAGATTTGATGGTGAGTTCTTCCCGAAGGCTGCCAGGGAAGAGATGCTGCAGCGTTTTATCGATTTGAAGCAGGGGAACTCGTCGGTGGACATGTACCACCAAGAGTTCATGAGGCTGAGTCGGTTTGCACCAAAGATGGTGCAGGACGCTGAGGAGCTAGCTCAGAGGTTCCTTCAGGGACTTGCCTCGGAGCTCCAGAGCTTTGTGACCTCTTCTGACCGGGAATCTTATCAGAAGGTTTTGGTCACTGCCAAGAGGCAGGAGTTGCTCGTGAACCAGAGGAAGGGGTCTGTTGTTGGTGCTGGGAAGAGGCCTGTGGAGCAGGCAAGAGCTGTGGTTCGACCTGGATTCAGGCCGAACCAGCCTGTTCAGTTCAAGAGGCCAGGAGGGCCTGTTCGGAAGGTTTGCCATTTCTGTGGCAAGGAGGGTCATATCAAGGAATCGTGTAGGAAGTTCTTGGGGCAATGTATTGCTTGTGGAGATCCCGCCCATGCTCTCAGGGAGTGCCCGAAGTTGAGGCAACCTTGGCGGACACCTATTGCTGCCCCGCCTTTGCAGCAGAGAGCCCCGGTGCCCGCTGGTCGTGGGGTGCCCCTCGTCCCGCAGAGGCAGGCTTTTGAGCGGGCCGCTCCGCCGAGGAGGCAGGCATTCCTGATGACTGAGGAGGAGGTTTTGGCCATGGATGAGGTCATTGCAGGTAACTTTCGATCTAGATTGTTCCTTCCTTAATTAGTTGATTGTTAAATTATGCTGGATGCTTGTGTATGAATGTTGCTAGAGTAAGATTTGATTGATTAGACTGTTTGTTAGGTGTGGTTTTGGTTTGCACGTTCCCTGCCCGAGTCCTCTTTGACTCAGGTGCATCGATGTGCATTTTGGCCCAGAGCTTCGTGGAGAAGCATTCCTTGTCGACGTCCCCTCTCTCCAAGAGTTGGAATATCGTCACAGGGAATGGAGTAGTCACGGTGCATCGTGGGTGCAGTCCTCGCTCTGTGGTGGTTTGTGGACATGAGCTTTATGCTGATTTTATTGTCCACAACATCACCAACTACGATGCGGTCTTTGGGATGGATTGGCTTGCGAGCTTCTATGCTACGATCGACTGCAGGAGGAAGAAGGTGGTGTTCGAGATTCCCGGACATCCAGTATTTGAGTTCAGTCGTGGTAGCAGTTCGCTTGGTCCTGTCAGATTTCGGGCCAGGCCGTTGGAGGCTGTAGCTATGCAGATGGAGCTGGAGTGGCCAGCTGTGGTGCGAGATTTTGGCGACGTCTTCCCCGAGGAGATGTCTGGTTTGCCACCTGATCGAGCTTTGGAATTTTCTATTGATCTAGTTCCAGGTGCGCAGCCGATTTCGAAGGCGCCGTATCGTATGGCGCCTGCTGAATTGGAAGAGTTGCGGAAGCAGTTGGATGAGCTGTTGCTGAAGGGTTATATTAATCCTAGTGTGTCTCCGTGGGGAGCACCGGTGTTGCTGGTTAAGAAGAAGGATGGTTCGCGTCGTATGTGCGTGGATTACCGGGGGTTGAATGCGGTGACCATTAAGAATAAATACCCGTTGCCTCGCATCGATGATATCTTTGATCAGCTTGGAGGTTCAAGGGTGTTTTCTAAGTTGGATTTGAGGAGTGGTTATCATCAGTTGAAGGTGAAGAAGGATGACGTTCCGAAGACAGCGTTCAGGACGAAGTATGGACACTATGAGTTTGTGGTTATGCCTTTCGGCGTAACTAACGCGCCCGCAGTTTTCATGAATCTGATGAACCTGATTTTCTACGACTTTTTGGATAAGTTTGTCGTTATCTTTATCGACGACATTCTGATCTATTTGAAGTCGGAGGAAGAGCATGCCTCGCACTTGAGGACGGTATTGGAAATTTTGAGGAAGCATCGGCTGTATGCTAAGTTTTCGAAGTGCGAGTTTTGGCTGGATCGAGTTGCTTTTCTGGGGCATGTGGTGTCTGGGGGTGGTATTTCTGTGGATCCCGAGAAGATTAGGGCCATCAGGGAGTGGCCTGTTCTGTCGTCTGCATCTGAGATTCGGAGTTTCCTTGGACTTGCTGGTTACTATCGGCGATTCATTAAGGACTTTTCTCGTATTGCTGAGCCGATGACCAGGTTGACGCGGAAGGATGTTGCTTTTGTTTGGTCGGGTGATTGTGAGAGTGCTTTTGGTGTTCTGAAGGAGAGGTTGACGAGTGCCCCTATTCTTGTCGTGCCTGATCGCAGCGGTGGATTTGAGATCTTTTGCGATGCTTCTGGCAAGGGTCTTGGTTGCGTGTTGCATCAGCACGGGCATGTTGTGGCGTATGCGTCTCGTCAGCTTAAGGTTCATGAGAAGAATTATCCGACGCATGATTTGGAGTTGGCTGCCGTTGTGTTTGCTCTTAAGATTTGGAGGCACTTCTTGCTGAGTGAGAAGGTGAAGATTTTCACCGATCACAAATGCTTGAAGTATATTTTCACGCAGAAGGAGCTCAACATGCGACAGCGTCGATGGTTGGAGCTTATGGCGGATTATGAGATTGATTTGCAGTATCACCCTGGCAAGGTGAATGTGGTTCCTGATGCTTTGAGTAGGCTTCCAGCGGTGATGATTTTGACCTCACAGTGGAGATTGCAGCAGGATTTTTGCGAGTCTGGAGTGGAAATTGTTCTTCCTGGGGAGGCTTCTTCGTTGATGTACATGCAGGTACAGTCGACGATCGTGGATCGGATTAAGGCTGGCCAGGCCGGAGATCCGAAATTGGTAAGGATTCGAGGGCAGGTGGAAGCCGGTCTGCGGACTAACTTTTTGATTCATGAGGATGGCTCGCTGAGGTTTGGAGCCAGGTTGTGTGTGCCGGCTGGGGATATCAGAGAGGAGTTGATGGTGGAGGCACACAGTTCGCCGTATTCTGTGCATCCTGGTGGCACCAAGATGTACCAGGATCTTCGTCTGAATTATTGGTGGCATGGCATGAAGAGGAGTGTGGCTCGTAGTGTGGCCAAGTGTTTGGTTTGCCAGCAAGTGAAGGCGGAGCATCAGCGTTCGGCCGGGTTGCTACAACCGCTTCCGATTCCGGAGTGGAAGTGGCAGCACATCACTATGGATTTCGTGACTGGACTACCTCGGAGTCCGAAGCAGAATGACGCGATTTGGGTGATCGTGGATCGATTGACCAAATCTGCGCACTTTATTCCATTCCGAGTGGGACAGTCCACGGAGGTGCTAGCGAGGAGATATATGGAGGAAGTCGTGCGACTTCATGGAGTCCCCGTGAGTATCGTGTCGGACAGAGACACGAGGTTCACATCTCAGTTTTGGCAGAGTTTGCAGAAGAGTTTGGGTACGCGTCTGAGTTTCAGCACGGCGTACCATCCGTAGACGGATGGCCAGTCCGAGAGGACAATTCAGATTTTGGAAGACATGCTGAGGGCATGCATGTTGGATTTCAAGGGTTCGTGGGAGGACCATCTACATTTGGTGGAGTTTTCCTACAACAACAGCTTCCAGGCGAGTATTGGCATGGCGCCTTTCGCCGCTCTTTATGGGAGGAAATGTCGATCGCCATTGAATTGGGATGACGTTGGTGATCGGGAGTTGTTGGGACCTGAGATGATCGTGGAGGCCGTGGATATCGTCAGGAATATTCGGGAGAGGTTGAGGATTGCTCAGGACCGTTTTAAGCATTGGGCGGATGCTAAACGTCGTCCTTTGGAGTTTCAGCCGGGCGACCATGCGTTCTTGAAGATTTCCCCGAATCGTGGTGTGATTCGTTTCAGGAAGCGTGGGAAGTTGAGCCCGCGATACATTGGACCATTTGATGTTTTGGAGAGGGTTGGCGAGGTAGCTTACCGCTTGGCCTTGCCGCCATCTTTGGAAGGAGTTCACAATGTTTTCCATGTGTCGCAGCTTCGTCGATACATTAGCGATCCGTCTCATGCGGTGGATTTTTCGGAGATTACCGTTCGCCCTGATATGACGTATGACCAGCATCCAGTGCAGATTCTTGACAGGCGTCAGAAATCGCTTCGAAACAAGGTTGTCAATCTTGTGAGGGTGATGTGGCGACACGGCTCACCTGGAGAGTCTACTTGGGAGAATGAGGATGAGATGCGAGAGCGTTTCCCACTTTTGTTTTCGGACTCGTGAGTTTTGGAAATTCCGAGGACAGAATTTTTCTTAAGTTGGGGAGGATGTAACGACTGCTTTTCATGTATCAGAATTTATTATAATATAATATATGTTTTGGTGGATTTTCTCCTCTTGTGTGGTTTTCGTCTCCGTAACTTTCATTTTCGATCGATTCGTCGTATTTTCTCGATTCTTCCTTAGGATCGTCGTTTTCGAAGTACGTCGTTTGTGACGGGCTTCACAACGGTCATATCTAACTGTTAGATCAAGCCTAGGAGTCTTAGGAATCGATCCCGGGGCCTCGCGCTCCGTATCGGTACTTTTCTGTGCTCATTAGCCGGTGTAAGAAGGGCCACCGACCGACTAGATGACGATCCAGTCGGTCGGCAATCCTTCTTGGACCGACTAGTGAGCTTTCTAAATTTTCTCAGGAGTTACTGTTTATCGTTAGTCGGTCTAAGAAGAGTTGTTGACCGACTAGGTTGCAAACTAGTCGGTCGGCGATGCTTCTTGAACCGACTAACACATCATCTTAATTTTAGTTGAGTTACTGTTTACTCTTAGTCGGTCTAAGAACATTCATCGACCGACTAGATGCTAAACTAGTCGGTCAGTACATGTTCATGGACCGACTAACTCTAGAATCCTATTTTCGTTCAGGAGTTACTGTTTACACTTAGTCGGTCTGCGTTGGTCGACCGACCGACTAGTTGCCAAACTAGTCGGTCAGTGGTTGTTCTTTGACCGACTAACCAGTGTTAAAACCCTAATTTCTGGGCAGCCGCCAGCTCAACCTATAAATACCCAACCCAATCGTTTTCTTCTTCTCCAACACGACCCTAAGCCCTAGTTTCTTCCCCTCCAAGCCCCCATCTTCCTCCAAGCTTCAATCCTTCATTTCAAACCCTAAACCCATCATCCAATCCATCCATTCACTCTATCTACCACTCATCTTCCCCAAAATCTCACCAAAATCCATCAAATCCCCAAAATCCCCCAAAACCCTACTTTCCTCAAACTTCTCCATTAGTTTCCAGATCTGGTCCTAGGGTTCCCCGGAGTGTTTCTTCCGCCTCCTCTCGGTAAGAAATCGATCTACCGTTGTTTTCTTATCTTATTGTAATTTTTATGAAACCCTAATAAAATACTTGTGTTTTGATGATTGTTCCCCATAACAGCGATTCCCCGTAGCCTAGCATTCGCGGAAACGAACTTTCGTAACCGTCATCCCCGGTGATAGGCAAGTGAAACTTGCATCTCTTGATTTGGGCCATGTCTTAGGCCATTACCTTGTTTTAGCGTAAAAGAGACTAAACGGTGAAAGGATAGCCGTTTAGACGCCATTGACCTAGCTTGACAACGAAGCTTGGTCCGTCACCCTCATCATGCTTGTATGTCACGTTTAAATTCAATTAACGGTACGCAATCATTTGTTCATGTCATTGCATAGTAATAAATTATTGTGATTGTGTAGCACACGCTACAACATTATATTCCTGGCTCGTGTTCCAGAAGCGAGCCCTGTAGTTGGAAACCCCAACGCTCGGATACCGGCTAGGCACCCACTTTTCGTGGGCACAACCCTATGCCAAATACACTTCCTGGCCCGTGATCCAGAAGCGAGCAAATGCTCGATACACGTAGGGGTGGGGTAAGAGATATGCGTCACCAGAGCACGAGATGGCCTGATCCGCCACTCCAGCCTGTAGGCGAAATCTCTAGTGTTTAAGTGAGTAAGAGATATGCGTCACCAGAGCACGAGATGGCCTGATCCGCCACTCCAGCCTGCAGGCGAAATCTCTAGTGTTTAAGTGATTAACAGTAATAAGTGAAAACAGTGATAAGTGATTTCGCGAACTAGTGAGTTGGTAGCTTTGGCTACATTGTGCATGCTTGTCTCTCTTTTAAACTGTTGCATCATATTCAACTGCCATGCCATTGTTTAACATTTAAATGCTAGGTTGTTAGTCACTTTCAGTTTCCTTGCTCAAGTCTTTTAGACTTGCTGACATGTGCCCCTTTCTCTTTTGGGTGACGCATGTTAGACCCTGAGCCTGAGTTGCTTGCTGAGGGTGAGGTGTTTGCGGACGCCGAGTTTGAGGCCGTGTTGGACGGGGAGTACGTGGACACTGGGGACCAGTCCTAGTGTCTCCGTTGTGTTTTAAATTTTGTTAAACAGTTGTTTTGTTTTCGGTGCGTGGCACCTATACTTATTTATGTCGTTGCTTTTGTTTGGCCTTGTTCTGGGCCCTTAGACTCTTTCTTTTAGCCTGGTGGCTTTTCTGTGATGTTGGGTATTTGTGGACAACCCTTGGGATTGGTGTTTCTTTTCCGTCTCATATTATTATTATTGTTGTTTCGATTGCAATTACAGGGACCTGCTTATACTAAATTGACGCTTATCGGGTTTGGGGCTTCACCGCTCCACTCCCGTGCGGACCTTTTCACGTCTCGCCTCCATTTTAGGGAAGCGGGTCGTGACAGGTTTTAGTGGTGGCCCATGCAGGTCCTCTGTAACTGCAACTATCGGGATAACGATAATAATGCAAGATTTTCCAACAAATAATTTCGACATCTGAGCCCTAAGCTATGAGTCTAATTGTTTCGTTTTCTGCGTCATTAGATGGCAGGAAGGCGGATCACCCGTGGTGGTGGTAGTGGTGCGCCCCCTCATGACGAGGAGCCTGAGCGGGAGCCCACTAATGGGGAGATGATGAGGATGATGTTGCAGATGATGCAGGTTCAGCAGGGTGTGCTCCTGCAGGTGCAGAATGCTCCAGTGACTCGAGCTGCTCGGGTGGTGGAGACCCCTCGCCCTGAGCCCGGGGCGAAGCAGTTCAGAGAGCTGGGTCCTGCGTATTTTGATGGGACCGAGGGTCCACTAGCTGTTCAGAGAGCTGGGTCAATTCCCTCAAGCAGCTTGTCCCTAATGTAACCGGTCTCGTGTCCTGACATACATTCCAAACAACATAGAAATATATGGCAGCAAGGTCCTTGGCAAGCAATTATGATTAGGACCCTTGGAAAGGTTTTCAAAAGAACAATTTTAATGGCAGTTGAAGCGTTACATATAATTGAACAATTTTAATTTCTAAGCAGTAAGAACAAAAGTTATGTTAGCATGGCAGTTTTATCATAAGTGAAAACATGGTAGTTCTATTATAAGTGAAAACAGGGCAGTTCCATTATGGGTGAAAGCAATAACAGTTCTAAACGTCGTACATATTCAAAATAGCAATTTTTCATGAGCACTTGTGTGTATTTAATCTAGTGACTAAGGTCCACGTCTTTAGGTGGCTAGCAAGTGAATCTATCTTCTCGTGCCCTTGAAGGTGACCCGTTTACTACCGACTAATGCCCGCGAACCCAACCACACCCACGTGTACTTTTCTGGACCACGATCCAGAATTAGCCAAACCATCCCGTATGATTCTGGAAGACAAGCCAGACTAGGCAAACCGACCCACACGATAGCCAAATCTTGGCCAGCAATATCTATGATTAACCAAACTGGCCCACAGTAGTCATGATTTTTCAGTTGGTTCAAGTTATCCATACATGTCCAGAATTGTTTGTAATTTACAAGGCGTCATCGGTTAACTTACTAAAATGTCCACGCACACACACATGTTTTTATCTTGTAATACACAACATGTAACCATATGAAGTCGGTGTCACATTAAATGAAACGGTATTTAAAACAAGGAGAAAATGCACACTTGCCTGATTTTTGTGATTTTGGTGTCGTCGTGTTTGTCTCGTCAAATGTGATATTATGGTGAAGTCGGTTTGCTGTTTTGTGTAACATGATAAATGTTAATAAGAAACTGTACAACTACTAACTCATATAACTAACTTATTAATCGTTTATATAATTAAGCAATAACTTAAAATATAAACATATACTTAAAAACATTTTATAACTTAAATAACCTATATAACTTAAAATAACTTAATATAATTTTAATAACTTTAAAACTTAATAACTTAACAACTTAAAATAACTTAATAACTTATGCTAACTTATACTAACTTACTAACTTATAATAACTAATAATAACTTACTAACTAAGAACAACCCAATAACTCCCCACTCTCAATCACCTGTCTCCTTCCTCTTCTTTCGTTCTCCTTCTTTACTTTCCTTCTTCTTTTCTTTTTTTCTTTGCATGGAGAGAGAGGAGCTCAAGGGGGTGGGCTGATCTGAAGGAGGGAGAGGCACGGCACGGAACACAGAGCATTGGGTGGCACGCGCAGGTGAAGCAACGCGCACGCGGGTTGGCTAGGAGGAGCACATGGGCAGGCTGTGCGCGGCCATGGGCATAGCAGCTGCGCGCGCTGGCTGATCCGGTGGCAGTGCACGTGGCAGTTGGAGCAGTGCATGTGTAGGTGGTGCATAAGTGGCACGTGCGGCCAAGGGGGTGACAGCGGGCAGCTGCTGGCTGCACAGGGTGGCACACGCAGCGGCTAAGAGGAGGGAAGGGAGCAGATTGGGGTTTGAATTTGTTGAAGCTTCATACCCAATGTCAGATCTGATTTGATCTTCCTTCCCTCAATTTTGAATTCAGATCTGGTCTTCACAATTTCTAATTTGGATTTTGATTTGGGTTTGATTTTGGCTAAAAGTTGATTTGGGTTAGTTGAATTTTGGTGTTGGATTTCATTTTGGCTGAATGTTGATGATGTTGTTGTTTGTTGGAGGAATTGGATGATGTTGTGTTTGGGTTTGATTGCAAACGAACGAGGAAGGAGAAGAACAGAGAGAGGAGAGGAGGGTTGGTGCTCAGTCTGTATGAATATGGCCTCTTAATAGAGTAATAGGGAACACGTAGTAAGTTTGAGATCCGAAGATTTTGGATCTCATCTGCCAAAGGGAGGCGTTGAAGAGTGTGGGGTTGGCTAATTGAGTGGGGGTTAGAGTAATTAGTTAGGGATAAAAGTAACTAATTACGATATGGTAAAAATTCTAAAATCAAAGGCATGCTTGCATCGACGCGTAGAAAAACATACGGACGAAAAACACTCGGACGACTGAAATAAAATACAGGCACACACAAAATCAAACACGCCTAAAATACAGGCCGTTACAGAGGAGTTTGGCTTCTGTCGTGCAAAAGAATAAGGAAGAAGCCGTGGTCCAGCCTGATTGCCAACCAAATATACAAAGTTGGAGCCGATCAAATCCCCAAATTCCAGAAAAAATATGTTCGGCTCGATTATCAGATTCGGTTGTCGGATAGAGATGAAAGGGTTCTCGTCCCGGTGATCGAGAGGTTGGGGTTTACGTCAAAGCCTTCCAACGAGGGCTTCAATTCCCCATGCATCCTTTCATGCGCTACGTAGTGAGTGTATTGAACCTTTCCCTTTGTCAGCTGATGCCAAAACGCCATAGGTGTGTTGGTTGGTTTCATCGCTCTGTGCGTGATGAAAAAGGTGGAACCGACGATGGGATTGTTCAATTACTTCTTCTCGGTTCCTCCCCTCAAGAATCTGGGTTGGTACATGATAACAGCCCGTCGAGGTAGGAAGCTATTTGAAGATCTCCCTACCTCGAATTCAAATTGGAAAGACGAGTTCGTATTTGTGGTCTTTCAAGGCGAGGCGAGATTTTGCACCGAATTGGGTGTGCCTGACTTGGGTCTGGCTGAGGACAAGCCGTTATCCGAAGCGGTGAAGGAAGCCGTCGATGCATTGTCGAACCTGCCAGAGAGTATAAGGAAGACAAAGTGGTTGTGGTCTGACTTGGTGCTGCGTCAGACTGTATGGAACGACCTAAAGATCGTAGGAGTACGAATCCCGTCCAGATCCGCTGACATACCCCATTAATTCACCCCTTCGCGAAGGGGCTGCCATCCCGGTAGTCCGAGGCTACACGAGAATGGGCGCACCTCGCATCACTCCCCCCTCCCGGGCGAGGCGTACAACAGCAGTTGCTCGGCCCGCCAGGGGCAGTGCGCTTGGGGAGCGCCCAGACAGTGCCGCCAGAGATGCTGACGTAGGCATGTGCATATCCCTCCTTACCAGCGACCCACGACCCGCGACCGGAAAGGGGCATGGCCGGGCCGGACAACCCCCGAGCAGGTCGACCCGGCTGGTCCCCATGAACCACGGCGCCAGGGATAGCATAGCCAGATCTTTAGTTCATCATGTACGACAAACAACCTAATATAAGGACACGACTGACACTAACGCCGCCCGACCATCTGACAAAGCACCCCCTGGCCGCTGAGCCCCCTGACGCCTAATGCTTTCGGCCCTGACACCCTGACAAAAGCGCCCCAGGCTGTTGCGACGTCTGACAAAAGCGGGGCAGATACTCCTGTTCCTGACGTCCTCATCCGAAGCTTCCGCTGACAGCCGAGCCAGCTCAGCGCGCCGAGTCAGCATGCCAGGTCAGCCCCACCCGATCATCCCCCGTCAGGTATAAATACCCCCTCACTTCTTACGATGAGGGGGTTGGCAAATTCTCTCTGAATTCATTATTCACACACGATGGCAAAGGTCGTCCATATCTTTGTTCTCCCACCTATAGCTCGCCCCGTACAGTGGACACACCCTCAGTCCGACCTACGTGCCTAGCCCCCGCTTGAAGCCCAGTTACTAACTTAGGCATCGGAGGGGCTACGGGTTGGACCCCAACCCCGCCCTTCTGACGAGTTGCTCGTGGTGCAGGAAAGCTCGCCCCTTGGTCGACATCAACCCTCAGCTCCCGCCGCCTGATCCTCTGTCGCGTCCGGCAAGACTTGGCCCCGTGGTCTTCCCCGGCGGCAAGCTCATCCCCTTCACCCCACTGACCACTTGTTAAATAGCCCATCCCCAATCCTCTTGTCAACATAACCACCGTGCCTTTGGTTCCCATCAATACAAATTCATTATACGCGAGTTCCACCCCGCAACAATTGGCACCGTCTGTGGGAACGAAGGGTCACACCCATGTTAGACTCCATGCCGATGACACGGAACCCTGACCATGGCAAGGATCCCGTGGGCCAGGAACCACTCTCTCTACCGATCACCCCGGTGACTGACCCCCCTCTGGGGATAGGCGCCGAGACAGCCTAAACTTCGGCCCGCGCCATCCAGAAGAGCCTCGAGAACGTCACCCAGGAGGTGGGAGGCTACGCAGCGGTGGGAGCGGAGCCCACACCCGGCCCCTCTGAGCCTCCGAACGTGAGACGGAATCTTCACCCTCAGTTCGAGGAGGAGGGGGGACGGGGGGCTCGCCAAGGAGATTGCCACCCAGCAGAAGCACTTGGAGGAGGAAATGGAGGTCGCGCGGCTGCGGAGACGTCGGGAGGAGATGTCTGCCGTGCAAAGGCATCTGGACGAAGCGGCTGAAACCGTCTGGCGCGCCTACCAGGACGAAGAAACCGCCCGCCACTAGCTCCGGTTCATTATCCCCGAGCGCGAAAGGCTACGGAGGGATAACGAACGCAACCGGGAAATCCCGGAGATGACGACAGCGACCCAGCGGCCCGAGGACAGGCACGGCCCGTTGTGGGCCAGATCCCCACCGGGTGGAGGAAGTCTGCCCCGCCAGCGCCACTCCCCCGATCTCCTGCATGAGGAAGCCGTTTGTCGACAGTTATGCTTCCTCACCGTCGAGCGTGAAAGGCTTCTGCGGGAGAATCAGGAGCGGATGGGGATCCGGGAGGAGGCGGCTGGAAGACGATGGTACTGGGAGAGCCGTAGCCCGCAACCCGTCGAATCCTCGACGTGGGGAAGAACTCCCCTGGGGCGACCGTCACACTACTCCCCGGGGCGGGAGCACCGCCGGCAGCAGAGGCGCGACCGGAGCCAAACCCCCGAATGGCGAAGGGGTGGCGCGCCCGATCGACCTACCTACCCGGAGGAGGCCACACCACTGGCACGGTGGATCACGTCCGCCCCGAGGCCGGTAAGGTTCAAGCCTCCCCACCTCGCCACCTACAATGGAAGAGGGGATCCCCTCACACACGTGCAACAATACCGTGGGGGCAATGGAGGCGCAAGATGTAGATGAGGCCTTCCACTGCCGGCATTTCTCGCAAGGCCTGAGGGACACAGAGTTGGACTGGTACTTCGGCCTTCCCGCGAGATCCATTGGGAGCTTTGGCGAGCTGTCCCATAAGTTTTGCCAAGAGTTCCGGGCCGGGCGGACGAAGAAGAAGCCCTTGGACTATCTCAGCACGATAGTCCAAGGAGAAGGGGAGACGACGGGTAGATACCTACGCCAATTTCAGGAGGAGAGACGGGCGGTGATGACCTGCGGCGACGAGGTCCTCATGCTGGCCTTCAAGACGGGATTGCGGACTCGGAGCCTCCACAAATCCCTGCTCCGAGATCCGCCGGCGGACTATGAGGCGCTGGTTGCCATGGCGGAGAGGCATCCATTGGCCGGAGAGACCCTCGGCACGAAGGCCCTATTTCCCCCGGCGAAGCCACTCCAAGGCGAGCCCCGATCACACCCTCGGCCAAGACAGGAAGAGGGGCATCGAGGGCGTGACCAGCTGGCCCAACCAAGGCGCGAGCCGGCGGGGCGGCGCCCGCAAGATCGCCCTGGCCCGTCCCGAGAGTTTGCCCCGGCCCAAGGGCCCGCCCGAGTCATCCTGAGACAAGAGGGCCCCCTACGGGCGCATTATACACAGCTCAATGCCCCCCTGATAGAGGTGATGGCCGCGGCAGCAAGGGCCGGACTGCTGTCGGACCCACCCCGGGAAATGAAGTCGGATCCGGCCCGGAAAGATTTTCAGAAGTATTGCCGATACCACCGGGACCACGGCCATGACACCGATGACTGCTTCACCCTCAAGAGGGAAATCAAGCAGCTGATCCAGGCGGGCCACCTCGGAGGCTTCGTCGGAGGCAGGAGACCAGACAGGGAGGAGGGGAACCTCCGGAGGACACGAAGAGCAGACCCTCCGACGCACGGTGAGCAGGAAGAACCTCTCCCCCCAAAACCGGTCATACGCATAGACACGATATGCGGTGGGCCGTCCTCCAGAGGAGCGTCGTCGTCAAGTAAAAAGGCGTACGCGAGACAAGTAATGACGGCGGGTTTCGGAGGGGATCCGAGGGGGAGAAGGATAACCTACCCTCCCATTACTTTCAGCGACGAGAATCTAGAGAGAGTAGAGCTGCCCCACGACGATGCCATCGTCATCGAGGCCCAAATAGGGACGGCCATTGTCAGCCGCCTCCTGATCGACACTGGGAGCTCTTGCGACATTCTGTTTATGTCCACCCTCGAAAAGATGAGGTTAAGGCCGACGGACCTGAGACCCTGCACCGGACCCCTCGTCGGCTTCACCGGTCACTCGACCCCTATTGTAGGAGTGATCACCCTTCCAATAACTCTCGGAGAAGAACCGCAGGTCGTCACCCGAATGACTCTGTTCGTGGTGGTCAACATTGCGTCGGTATACAACGGGATCATAGGACGACCCTACATGGCGGCCATCAGAGCGATCCCTAGCCTGCTCCACCAGATGGTCAAGTTCCAAACCCCCTGAGGGGTTGGGTCGGTGCGGGGAAACCAGAAGCTGTCCAGGAGCTGCTACGTGGGATCGACCAAGCACAAGGGCCCAGAGGGAAACCTGATGGTCGACCTACCCGGGGGTAGGGGGACTCCTACCGTCAGAAGCCGGCTCCTACTGACGGCACCATGGAAGAGGACCAGACCGGCCGCGCTCGTCCCAGCCCCCCCTGACGAGGGCGGGCTAATCACTCGGAAGAACGCGGAACGCCAGTCGTAATGTAGATGGAAACTGTAAGTCATGAATGAAATATCCTATCTCATTTTGCATCTTCAAATTTCGCCTTTTCTACATGAAAATTTCAGCTCAAAAACGCAAGACTCCGGGGCAGGACCAATCCTCGCCACCCAAACCGGAGAGGGGCACGGGCCGAGCTACGTGCTCGCTCCCCCCACCAAAGAAGACCTCCGGGGCAAGCTTACGGAGCTTGGCCACCCAAACCGGAGCGCCATTTGTGGGGTAGGCGACGGCCCAATACCCGTCCGACTATAGAGGCTGCGGGGAGGCGACGGCCCAATACCCACCCTCTCAAAGACTCCGGGGCATGACCAATCCTCGCCACCCAAACCGGAGAGGGGCACGGGCCGAGCTACGCGCTCGCTCCCCCCACTAAAGAAGACCTCCGGGGCAAGCTTACGGAGCTTGGCCACCCAAACCGGAGCGCCATTTCCGGGGTAGGCGACGGCCCAATACCCGTCTGACTAAAGAGGCTGCGGGGAGGCGACGGCCCAATACCCGCCCTCTCAAAGACTCCGGGGCAGGACCAATCCTCGCCACCCAAACCGGAGAGGGGCACGGGCCGAGCTACGCGCTCGCTCCCCCCCACTAAAGAAGACCTCCGGGGCAAGCTTACGGAGCTTGGCCACCCAAACCGGAGCGCCATTTGCAGGGTAGGCGACGGCCCAATACCCGTCCGACTATAAAGGCTGCGGGGAGGCGACGGCCCAATACCCGCCCTCTCAAAGACTCCGGGGCAGGACCAATCCTCGCCACCCAAACCGGAGAGGGGCACGGGCCGAGCTATGCGCTCGCTCCCCCCACTAAAGAAGACCTCCGGGGCAAGCTTATGGAGCTTGGCCACCCAAACCAGAGCGCCATTTGCGGGGTAGGCGACGGCCCAATACCCGTCCGACTATAGAGGCTGCGGGAAGGCGACAGCCCAAAACCCGCCCTCTCAAAGACTCCGGGGCTGGACCAATCCTCGCCACACAAACCGGAGAGGGGCACGTAGCTCGCTCCCCCCCACTAAAGAAGACCTCCGGGTCAAGCTTACGAAGCTTGTCCACCCAAACCGGTGCGACATTTACGGGGTAGGTGACGGCCCAATACCCGTCCGACTATAGAGGCTGCAGGGAGGCGACGGCCCAATACCCGCCCTCTCAAAGACTCCAGGGCAGGACCAATCCTCACCACCCAAGCCGGAGAGGGGCACGGGCCGAGCTACGTGCTCGCTCCCCCCCACTAAAGAAGACCTTCGGGGCAAGCTTACGGAGCTTGGCCACCCAAACCGGAGCGCCATTTGCGGGGTAGGTGACGGCCCAATACCCGTCCGACTATAGAGGCTGCGGGGAGGCGACGGCCCAATACCCGCCCTCTCAAAGATTCCGGGACAGGACACATCCTCGCCACCCAAACCGGAGAGGGGCACAGGCCGAGCTACGCGCTCGCTCCCCCCACCAAAGAAGACCTCCGGGGCAAGCTTACGGAGCTTGGCCACCCAAACCGGAGCGCCATTTACGGGGTAGGCGACGACCCAATACCCGTCCGACTATAGAGGCTGTAGGGAGGCGACGGCCCAATACCCGCCCTCTCAAAGACTCTGGGGCAGGACCGATCCTCGCCACCCAAACCGGAGAGGGGCACAGACCGAGCTACGTGCTCGCTCCCCCCCACCAAAGAAGACCTCCGGGGTAAGCTTACGGAGCTTGGCCACCAAAACCGGAGCGCCATTTGCGGGGTAGGCGACGGCCCAATACCCGTCCGACTATAGAGGCTGCGGGGAGGCGACGGCCCAATACCCGCCCTCTCAAAGACTCCGGGGTAGGACCAATCCTCGCCACCCAAACCGGAGAGGGGCACGGACCGAGCTACGTGCTCGCTCCCCCCACCAAAGAAGACCACCGGGGCAAGCTACATTGGGCCGAGCTACCCACCCTCCCAAAGAGGGCCTGCGATCCCTCTTCTCAAACATCGGGAAACGAATCAGGACTCGTAGATCGAGGCAACCCTCGCGCAGGGCCATCACTGAGGAGCCACGCCAGACACCCATAAAGCTGACAACCGAAATGACTCGTCAAACCAAAAGGGTGCTCGGGGCAAGCGCCACTGATAACGGCACGCCCGTCGAAAAACAGGAGCTGATGAGTCACATCAGGCGTCACCTGTCAGGCGCAGTCTTCAAGGGATACAACTCCAGGCTGGCCCCAGCTCATCGCGTTAAGGGAAGGGGGAGGCTACAGATACACCACTATAAATACCCCCCTCAGCCCCCTTCATAGAGAGGGGGACGAAAGAGATAATTAAGGGAAGCCCATCCTTTCGCCACACCCTCCCCCAAGAAGATGCGAAAAATGCGAGGAGCGCCGACTGCTCCAGTAAACGGTCTCCCCCGACCCAATGGCCCCCAATAGGTTATTCCTCTTGCACGAGGGGCGCCCTGCCTGCCGCTCCCCGCCCTCCCTTGGACAACTTAAGGCACGGGAACGGGAGCTCCACTGGCATACCGCGCCCCTCCATGGACACCCCGCGGGCGCAGGCGTGGCTGGTCGACAACCCGATGGACGGGGCAGACCTGCCAAATCACCCCATCAGGCCCCCCAGCACCCACCATAGTCACCCCAACCCCAGGGGACTCGCCGCCGAGCGCCGGATCATGCCAACAGGTTACTCCTCTTACACGAGGGGCACCCTGCCTGCTGCTCCCCGCCCTCCCTTAGACAACTTAAGGCATTGGAACGGGAGCTCCAATGGCATACCACGCCCCCCCCCACAGACGCCCCGCGGGCGCAGGCACAGCTGGCCGACAACCCGACGGATCGGCGGCGGACCACGTCCTCCCGCGCCCGTCACATGGCGACTCCAGCCCACAGGAGCGACAAGGCCCCGCGGGATAGAGCAACCACCAAGGACTCCCTCTCCCCCCAATTCTGGAAACGAGTGTCAAAGCGGCCACCACCGCCCCCGGCATCGACACACCCCTCCCCACCTCCCCCGAGCGTGAACCCTCAGAAGTAACTCCACACCCCTTCAGGGGCACGACACCGAGGAGGGATGCATCAAATGCTGCGAGGACGTCAACCTGCCTAGAACGACTAAGCATTTCGCCTACGGGCCTGTCCTGTTTATTAAATTTTGATAAAAGCTAATGAAAAGACTACTCCCAGTAGACCACTAGCTATAACTTAGACGCACTCAGGCACGGGAATAACCCCCGAAAAGAGAGGGACGAGCTCTACGCCACGCACCCAACCGGCCCCCGCCACCACTGCACGGGCGGATGAAAAAGACAATAACCAGCGGTAAAATTTTCTCGAGCGCACTACCCTACCTAAAGAGAACTAACACAGCTTCACCAGTGCCGGGCTAGAGACAGCTGTACCAAATCATAACCATGAAAGGGAATTTCCACACACACAAAGGTTGAAGATTCCAGAAAAATACGGGCATCAACCCCACATAACTTTACTTTCTTTCTTTCATTCTTAACGCCTATACATAACTACTTGGTTACATTCCCCGCACCGATGGTGCATCCGCCAATTACGACGTCCATCCCGTCCCCTTCGGGGGAATCTCCCCCCACCCTGCCGGTCTCTGCCTCGGCGCCCTCCCCTCCCTCGCCGGACTCCGCCTCGACGACCCCCTCCCCCTCGCCATCCCCCTCCTCGTCGCTGCAAGCTGTGAGTCCGTCAAGGTCGAGCTCAACTGGCGGGGACAGACTCACCACCCTCTCCTTTATCCGAACCAAGCAGGCTTCCCACCCCTCCGCATGTCCTGCTTCAATGCCCCGAGACATCGCATCTGCGAGGGCACGGATGACGATCGTGTCCTGGTACGAGCGAAATTCCTCGACCTTGCGAGCCAACTCCTCCTCAGCGGCCTTGGCACAACCCGCCAGACCCTCCGCACGCACTTCCTCCTTCCCAAGGGCCTCCTCCAGCTCCTTCGCCCTCTCTCTAGCCGCGGTCACCTTCAGCTCATGATCGGCCAGGACCGCCTTCAGGCGCTCTACCTCCGCCTCATATTGGCCGGACCTCTCCCTCTCCTTCGCCATGTCCTCACCAGCACTCTTACGAAAGGCGGCGAACTCGGCCACCACTCTAGCTATGGCACCCTCGGCCTTGTTTATGGCAGGCACGTGCCTCATCACTCCAAGCATCAAATTGATGGCCTGAACAAAAAAGAGAAGAGAACCCATTTAGGGTGTTCAATAAAATCCACTGGCAAACTTCATCCGGCTTACAAAACCTACCTGGACGCCGTGCAACACCGCGGTCCCGCACAGACCCTCGGGCTCCACCGCTTCCAGCGCCACCCTATCACGGGGCAAGAAAATGTTCTCCGCCAGCCTCGCCGCCACGCCTCCGTCCTCGAACACGGACTCATCACCCCTCACCTTGAACGGTGCCCGATGAAGAGCCTCATCGGGATAACCCTCGACGTCGGACCTCTAGGCCTTGAAATGGACCAATGAGGCCTCACAGCGGGGTTCGACGGCCCTCTCGAGACCGAACAACGGACAACCATTGGGCCAACTGTCCCAACCGGCTGACTCGGCCGGGCCGCCAGACGTCTCGGCCCTCCTCGGCTGACCGATAGTGGCCGCCCCCTCCACTCCAGCAGGTGCCTGGGGGCCAGATGACCACGTCCCGGGGGCATCCACCCCTCCACCAGTTGACCCTTCATCTCCGCCCTCCAGGTCAATGACGGGGGTTGCTATCCCCTCCCCGGGTCCACCCCCCTGCTGACCGGCTTCCCCCCGCCCCGGAGCATCAGGAGCAGACGCCCTCATAGGCAACTTCCTCCTCTTCGTGGATGCCGGCACCCTCGCCGAACTCCCCGCCCCACCTTCCTCTCGCAACCTCTTGGGGACAACCCCCTTCGACGTTCGCCCCGCCTGCTCTGCTACGCGTTGCATCATTTCCTCAAGGGACAAACTCATCGTGCGACCTGCCAAAGAAAGAAAGTTCAGGGTAAGCACTTCAGATGCACTAATGCCAAAATCTGTTGTACCTTTGGGCCAGATGTTTGACACTATCATCTCAGCTCGACCGAGCATCTGGTAATCTCGGCCCTCCACCGGTATCGCCATTAGAAGCTGGGCCACCATTTTCTCTTCATCCCCTAATTCAACCCCCTCCTTCGCCTCGGGATTCAACTCCGCCCAATCAGATCTCATCAATACATCCTCCGGCACGCTCACAAACACATACTGCTGGCGCCACAACTTAATCTTCCCGGGCAACCCCCTAATGAGCGGATGGCTCTTCTTCGCGGAGAGATAATAGCAGGACCCCAACCTCTTCACCGAGAAGAAATAGCGAAATAAGGGCAGCGATGGGTGAACCTGGTTGCTCACGCACAGCACTGGGAATCCCACAACGACACTAATGGCATTGGGCATAAGGCGATACAAGGGCAGCCCCAGGAAGTTCAACACATCTAGCAAGAACGGATGGGGGGGGGGAAGCGCAACCCTTGCTCGAACGAGGACACATATACTCCCACCTCACGGTCATCCGCGAAACATACCCTCTCTTGCGGCTCCGGTTCACAAACATAATACGGTGGCCTTACATACATCTCGCAGATCTCCGCGATGGACTTCTTCAACACCGACCTCACGCCCGCAATCTCGAGGGGCACCTCTCCAGTCTCCGCGGTGGAGCTCCCTTCCCCAACCACCCTCGACCCCCGTCCACGAAATGAAGACGCCGAGGAAGACATCTATAAAACGGACCTCTTACTTAATGTTCTCCGACGACTCGGACGGCTTAGCTACGTCGTCGACCGCTCCCACGAAGACGACTCTGGCAGGGATACTGAAATCTCCGACAAGCTCCAGCCGCTTGCAAAACCTTCGCCCAACAATCACCTTTGCTTCGCCCCCCTCCCTGAGATCTTTTTTACGCAACTACGCAAAGCATCCTGACCGTCGACCTCACGACACGTGTCATCAATCTGTTCTCTATCCAGCGTCGATCCACGTGGTCTGACGCCTCGCGTAATGGCAGCCATCACTTCTGCCACGCGTCCCCTTTGAAGTGGATGGGTCGCTTCGATTCCCGCCCGCCGTCGATTCACCATGCTGACGTCTAGTCACGCTATCGCCAACAGGCCCCGTCAATTCCCGCCCAAATCCCGGCGAAATGATTACCCCTATTTGAAATTACTCCGCTCTTCGCCTCTTCTTTCTATGCGCCGCTCGTTCCAAGGCTGAGTCCGACCTCCGTCAGGGCGGTCAAAACAAGAAGGCGCCGCCCATTCCAAGGCTGAGTCCGACCTCCGTCTGGGCGGCCGAAACAGGAATCCGCCGCTCAATCAATTCTGGATCTCGGTTTCAATGCCTAGCAAACGTTCGTACAGACCAAGTAACCTCGCCCCGCCTCCGACTCGCCGAGAATCACTCCGGGTTTCTGAGCAAACCCCTGATAACCGCGGTATATCTCAACTTCCCTCTCCCGACGACCCAAACATCCTCGGCAGAGCGAAGTTGGGGGCAGGTACGTCCCTCACAAATTGTCGGTCTACGGACACAACAAGGAAGAATACATTTCGATACAAGACCAATACAATGCATTTGCCCAAATAGCAATGCTATACATTGAACCTTCCCGACACTACAACAAAACATTGGTTGTAACCCTTACACAAGAGGGTACAGGATTCCCCAAACCCACTTTCTTAGCGGCGCCCCCTCTCAGCCGACCGGGCCCTCACATCTCTCACCACCTGCTGAATTCCCGCATCCCTAGCCTTTTGCAGCATCAGCACAACATGCTCGTCATGATAGCGGCGGATAGCTGCCTCGATCGTCTCGCCTTCAACTTCCCGTTTTTCCTCCAGACGCCGTGCCACACGACCCCTCTCCCTTTTCTCTGCCTCAAGGGCCTCCTTTAGGCCTGCTATTTGCTGCCTCTGTACCCCGATCACCGCCTCCTTGCTAGCCAACTCTGTGGCGTGCTTCGACCGGAGGTCATCCCTCTCCCGCGTTACTTCTAGGAGTCGACTCTCGACCGTCGCTTTTGACGAATCAAAGTACGCGGCCCGCCCCTTCTCCACCTCATAGGCCTTCCTAGCCATCTCCAGCTCCACTTCTGCGTCCCTCAGCTTCGCCTTAACCTCGCCGAGGTTCGCCCTCGCTACCTCAAGAGAAGCTCTGGTGACGGCCACAGGAGTGCGACCCCGCAGGGCTACCAAGTTCGTAACCATCTACGGAAGACCCGAATTAGTAGGGCATGAATAAAGAAAGCCTAAGGGCGAGGCAAGAGAACCGGCTTACCTGCACGACGTGCCAGATAGCAGAGCCACACAACCGCTCCGCCCCCACGCGAGTCAAAGATTCGTGATCGCGCGGTAACACGCAATACTCGGCGAGATGTGCTGCCACTCCTGCGTCCTCGAACACCGACTCATCGCAGCCTACTCGAAAAGGGAACTTATGGAGACGGCCCTCTGGATACACCTCGACCTCCTCTCGGGTCCTCTTGAAACGAATAAGGACGCCCTCACAACTTGGGTTCGATGACCCCCCATATCCCACGAAGGGATCCCGTATGGCCATTTCTGAACCAAAGGCACTCTGCGAGGCTCGACCACCTCTGATACCCTCGGCGGAACGGAGAGACCGGCCTCCCGCGCGGACGAATCCGCATGAAGATCTTCACCGTGCCCATCGACGGGGATACCTGATTCAGCGGCCCCCCTGCCCGGATGCACCCTCTCCCCACGTAGGACCCCGCCTCCCCGTTCCCGGGATCTTGCCTCGTGCGCCACCCCCTCGCCTTTCTCGCGAGGATCAGTGTCCTCCGAGACCGGGGCTCCGGCCGATCCCGACACCTCATCCGGCCCCCGCATCATGTCCCCACCTACAAAAAAAGAGAAAGATCAGGGTAAGCCTAGCCCAAGGTTTACCGAATATCAAAGATACCTAGGGCCAAAAGTACTGGGCGAGCTGACTGCTCCGCGTCAGACTCGCCAACTGACGGTACACCTCGGGCAGTTCCATCAGAATCTGAGCTTTTGCAAGCTCTTCCCCAGTCAGCTCCACCCTTTCATTCACTAGGGGATTCCACGCCCCCCAGTTCGACATCAACGCCACATCGCTTGGCATCATCACGAAGGCGAACTCCCTCATCCACTCGCCGACATCGTCGGGCACCCCGCGGATAAGTTCTCGTCCTCTCCTAGCGCAAACACAGTGATACATTCCCCTCTTCTGGACTACGAAGAAATGCTGGAATAGCACCAGCGAGGGACTCAAGGAGCAGGCAAGGCACAAAATGACAAACCCCACTAACAAGCCCCAGGAACGGGGCGCTAGGGCAAATATCGGCAACTCCAGGAAATTCAACAGATAAAGCAAATACGGGTGGATCGGGAAACGGAGCCCAAACTCGAATGACCGAACGTAGACCCCGACCTCATTATCCCCAGGAGAACACACAGTCTCCTCTGACCCGGGGACCCGAACCTCATAGGGTTGTCACACAAACCGCACGCGAATCTCCCGGATGTTAATCCTACCCAACCTACATCGGAGGGATCCAATCGCTCTCGGGACAACGGAACGCCATGACCCCCTCTCCCAAGGCCGTCGCACCCCCCGCAGTGATGCCTCCTCTCCCGCCAACTCCTCCTCCCCCACTCGGCTACCGCCTCCGACCTCGAAACGAGAAGCCATCGGTCGGAAAGGAAGGAAATTGAATATTATTACCTTGCTGATCCGTCAAATCGGGAAGACTTTCGGAAGGAGATGGTCGGCGGCGGAAGTCGCAAACTAGCCAGCAAGCGATAGACAGAAGAATCAAACGCCAGAGAAGAATCGAAGATGGATAAAAACTCCCGCCGACCGCCTTCCAAACCTTGTTATTTGTAAAGTGGGCCATCGGGTCATCACGGCCGTCGGTCCTCCGTCACGCGGCACGCATCGGGATGTCCCAGACGCCTCGACTGTCGTGAGTGTCACCTCATCCACGCGTCGTGAACCCAATCGTGGAGACGCTTCGTTTTTCTCTACCCCCTTTCGAATCGTAATAATGACCCGTAAGGCGGGAGTTCCGAAGCTACCGCCGCCTCCCCCGGGCATGGGCCAGGGTCCTTACCGATGGACCAGAACGTCGGAGACGGTTCGCCCTCCGAGCCGAGCCAGGCTCCCGCCTCAGGCTCGAAGGCCGGGGGAAATTGTTACGACCTAAAGATCGTAGGAGTACGACTCCCGCCCAGATCCGCTGACATACCCCATTAATTCACCCCTTCGCGAAGGGGCCGCCATCCAGGTAGTCCGAGGCTACACGGGAATGGGCGCATCTCGCAGCACTCCCCCCTCTCGGGCGAGGTGTACAACAGCAGTTGCTCGGCCCGCCAGGGGCAGTGCGCTTGGGGAGCACCCAAACAGTGCCGCCGGAGATGCTGACGTAGGCATGTGAATTTCCCTCCTTGCCAGCGACCCACGACCCACGACTGGAAAGGGGCACGGCCGGTCCGGACAACCCCCGAGCAGGTCGACCCGGCTGGTCCCCATGAACCACGGCGCCAGGGATAGCATAGCCAGATCTTTAGTTCATCACGTACGACAAACAACCTAGTATAAGGACACGACTGACACTAACGTCGCCCGACCATCTGACAAAGCACCCCTGGCCGCTGAGCCCCCTGACGCCTAATGCTTTCGACCCTGACACCCTGACAAAAGCGCCCCATGCCGTTGTGCCGTCTGACAAAAGCGGGGCAGATACTCCTATTCCTGACGTCCTCATCCGAAGCTTCTGCTGACAGCCGAGCCAGCTCAGCGCGCCGAGTCAGCATGCCAGGTCAGCCCCAACCGATCATCCCCCATCAGGTATAAATACCCCCTCACTTCTTACGGTGAGGGGGTTGGTAAATTCTCTCTGAATTCATTATTCACACACGAGGGCAAAGGTCGTCCATATCTTTGTTCTCCCACCTATAGCTCGGCCCGTACGGTGGACACACCCTTAGTCCGACCTACGTGCCTAGCCCCCGCTTGAAGCCCAGTTACTAACTTAGGCATCGGAGGGGCTACGGGTTGGACCCCAACCCCGCCCTTCTGACGAGTTGCTCGTGGTGCAGGAAAGCTCGCCCCTTGGTCGACATCAACCCTCAGCTCCCGCCGCCTGATCCTCCACCGCGTCCGGCAAGACTTGGCCCCATGGTCTTCCCCGGCGGCAAGCTCATCCCCTTCACCCCACTGACCACTTGTTAAATAGCCCATCCCCAATCCTCTTGTCAACATAACCACCGTGCCCTTGGTTCCCATCAATACAAATTCATTGTACGCGAGTTCCACCCCACAACAGTTCTATCTTCGTTTTATTTCATAACATGTTTTTTACTTGCAGACATGGTTGGTCAGGAGTATCAGGTGGACCCTGCATTGAGGGAGGGGCCGAGGCTTCTATCAAAGAAGTTGAGGAGAGCATGTTATCTCCTCAAGTGCCCCTTCTGGAGGAAGGAGTGGCACGAAACTCAGAGGATTTGCCCAACATGGGGCTCCTCAGCTGACTCGTCTCCAGAGGAAGAAAAAGGAAAAGCGCCCCCACCAAATTTGAGGTGGTTGCAGTTGAGAGGAAAAAGAGGAGGTGGCAACTTTGTCTTAGTGACTCAGAGCCGTCTGGGTCGACTGATGCCGTGGGTTAGCCTGCACCTTCGGATGTGAGTCAATTGCATGGCGAGGCCCATCTCCACGAGCAAAAATAGGAAGCTCTTTTAGAAGGAGATTCAGGGGAATCCCCACCTCTTTCGGAGCCCCTTCTGCATCAGGATTCCTGGCCTTGGGGGCATGTTTCCTCCAGTGTCTCTGGCTGAGGATATTCTTGAAGAATTCAGATCGTTTTTGCTAAAAAGTCGATCGCTTCAAGCCCCATTTGATTATTCCACGAAGGAGCTTCTTTGGATGGAATTTCCAATCAAGAGAGATGATTCTTCTCTTTTGGATTGCGAGACCACCTCTAGGATCACCAAAAATACGACCCTTCCGCGGGATAGGGCCGTCCTGGAGAGGATCGATTACGAGAGGCTCGCTTCAATTGCCGTCCATGTGAACATACATGTAAATATTGCACTAGCCTTCATTATGGATGAAACGGGCGTAGATGTTGACCGCTATGACTTGTATGTAGGCTCTTGTGGCCAATGTTGCATTGCGTAGACACACATCGGTGGTGGCCAACCACAAAATCACCTTAGGGGCCGTCAAGAAGGCCGTAGAGAAATCTCAGGTGGAGCTGGATAGACTGGGGCTTCTGTGTAAACTGAGACGGTCACATAGGAATAGCAATATTGCGGGGCGGGGCAGGTATTTAACTACACATGCTTGCCCTGTCCCGTCTACGGGTCGGGGCATGGTGGATCAGGGTAGGGCGGGTCTTAGGCTGGGGCGGTGCGGGTAACTTCTTACCAAAACCGGGTCGGGCTAGGTCGGGCTGGTCGGGTCAGGTCATTACTACCATCCCTATGAATCCAAACCAAAATTTTTATTTCAAAATTGGGAGAATTGTGATATATTTAGTAATTTGGAATTGGGAATTGGCTCAATTGGTAGAACAGTGGAACATAGTATGAGTTATGGACTGGCCGCACGGTCCGCATCAAAATAGTAAGGTTTTTTTAGAACTTCTATAGTTTACCAGAGCGGGCCGGGGCGGGCCGCATAAGAAGCCCAAGCTTGCCCCGACCCGTCTGCAGGTCGGGGCAGGACGGGTCAAAATCGGGTCGGGCCAGGTCGGGTCAGGTCATTACTAACATCCATATGGTCACGGGTGCTTGAACTCGAGCACGAGTTAAGTGAGTCTCGTAAGAAGGAAGATGCCCAAGCCGCCTCGAGTGAGCAAGCGGAAAAGATGCTGCTGAAGGAGAAAGCCAGGTGGGAAGTTAAAGAGAACAAGCTCCTCACCTGACTCGCTGACAGCTTTTGGGGAGTTGGCACAGAGGCCATCACGGAGAAAGCGGTCCAAGAATACAAGGTGTCACGCCCCATTCTCACATATACCTATACGACATCCCATAGCGGGGAAAAGAGAGGATGGAGCCTGACAAGCCGCGGTATACACCAAGCGTGTAAGGTAAACACACAATAAGCGGGCCACTGTGTATGTTGGGATCATACATCACAGATATATAAAAGAAAGAGGCAACACACATAGCCATCAAAAAGAGTACATATCCACGAAACCACATAACTAAAGAACGTACCACACACCAGCGTCAAGTACAAGTGAACTGTCTCTAGTACATATATGAGAAGTGCTACAAGCCACCAATATATAACATAACTACAAAAGACAACTCATTCCCCACTCAACCCAACTCACACTACAAGACACATCCCAAAAGAGTGGTATACCTAAACTCAAACCCACATCTAAGGAATCTCATGTGGGAGACTCTACTCTGGTGACCTCTGCTCAAGACCTGAAAAGTAAAATGAGCACGTCAAACGTGCCCAGTAGGAAACTAACTAGGGCATGAAAGATCATTTTGGGTTATGAGTGTAACGACAATAAGAGTACAAGCAACCAAGGTAAAAAGTACAACACACAAGTGTGCAACAACAACAACACATATATGGTTCATTAGTTAGTTGATGTTAGTGATATATTTGGAAGCATGGGTATCACCTGAAGATAAGGGCCTGGACCTCACCCCAAATGTGGGGTGAATATAGCATACGACGCAGTGGACACGGGCACTGTAGGCCGGGCCTCTCAGCTCCCCCGTCCCTGGCAGGAGTGAGGCTCTCCACATAGTAACACAACCTTCGTATGTCCCCTCCACTCCCGGTAAAGGCGATTGGGTGTAAGTATCGCATATCATATATCACTTTTCCCAACTTCTCAGTCCAGCCCCTTAAAGTTAAGTTATACCCAAACTTCACACATCCCAATACTAGGATGCTCACCCGCCTTAGAGCAGATTGAGACATCCCAGTTAACATGTCAGATATCATAATGTTCAATGACCATACACAAGTTGACAAAAGTATTACATGGCACAACAAAGGCGAATTTTCAAGTTTTTCCAACTTCAGATTCATTTGGGCATTTTATCGAACATATGGCGTTCGTCATGTAAATGAGACATATCACACCATCAAATTTAGTAACAAATAGCTTAACCAAACTTACATACATGCATCAATTTCATTCATGCATTTTGGAGTGAAACATTAGCAATATCACACACTTTCAACATTACCCAACACCATTCAGCATACTGAAATTGCAAAATCAGCTAGAAAGACAACATTTTTAACCCATTTCTATTGTGAATTTGACAAAACTCAAAGATTTAAAGTTGGAGATATTATAGTCCTAAATTCACCCATAAAATATCATGCAGAAATGTTAAGTATATGATTTATAGTGAATTGTTTAATCAAGTGTGTCAAATTTGTTCTGCAGACAGATTTCTGCACCTGTCTTCAAAGCCAATTTTAAGCATCTTGGAGCCAGATTTACTACGTGAACTTTTAGATAAACTTCTTAGGTTTCCAACAAGACCAATATCAACAAAATCCATAGAGTGTGCAGGTAGTAGTGCTCGTTTTTCTGAACTGTGTACAGCTTGACAGAATTTCAGACATCTTGCAAATAATGCATTTTTGCTCCTACTTATTGAACTCAACATATGGCAAATTTTATATAAATTTGGGGTAGGACTTCATGAACTATATGGATATATTTTTTTCAGAAGCTAATTCCGTCCATAGTGATCACAATCCATGAATAAACACACATCAGAATTTCAGACTTTCAATGAAGGGTAGTTTGCTAAGAAAACCAAGTAAAAATTGAATCTTTTGATCTATTGCACACACAAAATCATGAAATTAAGATGATAAACAACCAAAATAACTTCATAGTATTCTCATATCCCTAAATAAAAATTCTCAAGCCATGGTTAGAATCCTACCTCAAGAAATCCTCTTTCTTTCTCTCTTTTCTTTCTCCTCCTTCCACCCTTCTTTCTCCTTGAAGTGAGCTAGGGTTTTCTTCAATTTCTTGGAATGAAATTACGGTTTTGGAGCGTGAAAAAATGGCAAGGGGAAGAGGGAATTTCGGCCATGGTATAATGAGGATAAGGTTGAATGAAGAAAAGAAAAGAAAGGAGAAGAAAGTTAAGGAAGAATGAAGAAATCCAATAAAAAATTCCTAATTCTAGATTTCTCTTCAAGATAAGCATGCATATGGCAAAATGACCTTAATACCCTTCCAAACTTACCCCTCAAGTTTCAAGTATTTACAAGTTTGCCATTACTTTATATACACACAACTTAAATGTGTACGCACAGCAGCTTTTGACCAAAAGACCGTTTTGCCCCTGGCCTTTCTAAAAATTTACGAGTGTGCCATTAAACCCATCTCTTTTCACACTAGCCCCTCACACTCTAACCCACTCTTTCTAAATTTACAAGTTCGACATTTCTTTACAAACCCACTTTTACTCTACACACACACACTTCTACCCGTGTAGTCAAATGACCAAAATGCCCCTATATTTTTCACAAATTTACATGACTGGCACGAGCCACATTCATGCCAAATTACTCCTTATCTACTCATTATACTCTCTCTATTCGCGTGTAGAGAGCTACCATATCAGTCTCCGTATAGAGCTAAACAGGCCATGACACAAGGATTCATTGACCGACTTCGACGAACTGTATACGCAGACATATAAGCGATGTCGGTCGGAAGTGAATGATCGATTCACTGATATCACCGCTGAGATTGACCACATCCTTGTGCATTTTTCGGTCATCGATGGCGATGATTTAAGTCAAGGCACAGAGGGGGCCACTCCTATTGGCATAATTGTCACCATGACGGGTCAAGATGCGGATGTTGGTGCTCCAGGGGATCAAGAACATGTTGCTGCACTTGAGGAGACCAATGGCATCTTGACACGCTGAGGGATCTTGATGCTCTTCTTGTCCCATCGAAATTTTCAAATGTATAGGGGGCATTCATTGTATAAATGATGACGATTTAGTAATGTAATATAATGCCAGAAAATTCGACTTATATCTCTTTGTTTTGTCATTGTTCGTATGTGTGGTCGTATTGCATACTGGCCCCTTTCGACAGGTTAACCACTTGCTCAAGATAGCAGGGGTTGAGTCGTTGAATTAACCATATCCAAGCCAGACCATCTCGTTCAGTTGAGAAGGGAGTGCCCCCTTGTCTTACGGCTGACAACACAAGAGGGTCATTTAGTTGCAAAGGGGATGGCCCCCTTCGTCTTAAGCTGACAACACGAATGGGTCGTTCAGTTGCGAGGGGGTGGCCCCTTCGACTTACGGATGAAGACGCAAAATGGTCGTTCAGTAGCGAGGGGGTGGCCCCTTCGACTTACGGCTGACGACATGAGAGGGTCGTTCGATAGCGAGGGGGTGGCCCTTTGACTTAAGGCTGGTGATGTAAAAGGGTCGTTCGGTAGTGACGTGGTTGCCCCTTCGACTTACGGCTGATGACGCGAGAGGGTCGTTCAGTAGCGAGGGGGTGGCCCCTTCGACTTATGGCTGACGACGCGAGAGGGTCATTCAGTGACGATGGGTGGCCCCCTTCGACTTACGGCTAAAGATGCGACAGGGTTTTTCGGTAGCGAGGGGTGGCCCCTTCGACTTACGGCTGACGAAGCGACATGGTTATTCAGTGGCGAGGGGTGGCCCCTTCGACTTACGGATAACGACGTGAAAGGGTTGTTCAGTAGCGAGGGGGTGGCCCCTTCGACTTGCGATTGACGACGCGACAGGGCCGTTCAGTGGCAAGGGGGTGGCCCCTTCGACTTACGATTGACGATGCAACAGGGCCGTTCAGTGGCGAGGGGGTGGCCCTTTCAACTTACGACTAACGACGCGACAGGGTCGTTCAGTGGCGAGGGGGTGGCTCCTTCGACTTATGGCTGACAACGCATGAGGTTTGCTTAGTAGAAATGGGGTGGCTCCTTCGACTTACAGCTGACGACGTGGTAGGTTCATTCAGTAGCGAGGGGATGGCCCTTTCGACTTACGGCTAACGATGCGGGAGGGACATTTAGTGACGAGGGGGTGGCCCCATCGACTTATGGATAACGACGGACAGGGTCGTTCAGTGGCGAGGGAGTGGCCCCCTCGACTTACGGCTGACGATGCGAGAGGATCATTCAGTGGTGAGGGGGTGGCCCCCTCGACTTACGGCTGACGATGCGAGAGGATCGTTCAGTGGCGAGGGGGGTGGCCCACTTCGACTTACGGCTGACGACACGACAGGGCCGTTCAGTAGGAAGGGGTGGCCCCTTCGAATTACGACTGATGACACGACAAGGTCGTTCAGTAGCGAGGGGGATGGCCCCTTTGAATTACTGCTCACAACACAATAGGGTCGTTCAGTAGCGAGGGAATGGACCCTTCGACTTATAGCCGGCACCCGTTAAAGTGCATGTCAGTTTTCATCAATATGATCATGAAATGAATGTGGTCCATCTAGATTTTCCTAAGGATCGGATCCTTGTAATGAGGAGCTTGATGGGGTAATTCCCATAAAATTCATAAATGCATTATTGATGAAAGTTGTTTCGAAAAGGAAGCAGACTTGTATTGATGAAAGACAAACATGTTTAATAAATGATGAAAAAAGCGAACATGCATTTTTGATTTTTGCCAGGGATCATTTTCTTTTCACACCTTTATTTGATCTTGGACTTAGAAGCTTGCTAATCGACCACCTTGGTGACAGGTGACCATGTCATCTTGCCATTTTCCTTTGAAGCCCCTTCTTTTCTTGGCTGGTCGTCGACTGGGTTCTTTGGGTGTCCACGCTTGACCAATGTGTCGATTTCTTTTTTAAGTGTCTAATAACCATTGGTATCAAGCCCATAATCATTGTGGTACTTGCAGAATTTGAGGTCATTCCTTTTTCATACTTGCCCTTCTTGGCAGACTCTTGAACAAGTCCATCTCGATGGTCATAAGTTAGGACCTTTGCCGTAGGAGCGTTGGTCTTGCATAAGCTGTGCGCTACTTGCTTCGAGGGCTTCTTTCCATCTGCCTCTTATCCCAAGGTTCCTGGCGAGGGGTTCCCTGGAATTGCTTCTCTCGTTTGGCATCCCCATGGCGGGCAAGAGTGCCTTTTTAAGTAGTTTCAAGTGCCTCCTCTGCCTCTTCAGAGGCGGTGAACCGATCTGTTATATTGAACATCTCCATGAAGTTGTTAGGTGGAAAATGGTGGAGGGCCATCCACAAATGCTTGTTTCGTACTGCTTGAGTAAAAGCCATGACGACAGTCACATCCGGCGTGTCCTCTACCTTAAGCCTTTCATCGTTGAACCACTGGACAAGGGCACAGATTTACTCTTTTTCCTTCTTCTTAAAAGTGAAGAGGTGGGAGGACTTTCTCTTGGGGTGCCAATCCGTGACAAATTGCCAGCAAAACAGATCGGACAATTTGTCGAATGACCTGACACAGTTATCGGGTAATCCGTTGTACCACCTTTCTGCTGTCTTGATTAGGGTAGTGTGGAAAGCTCGGTAGAGGTATGGCTCGTCAGCTCTATGAAGCAGCATCACAGTTAGGTATTTACGGACGTGGGCCCACGGGTCACCTTTGCCATCGTACGTCGGTAGGGAGGGAAGCTTCAACTTTGGAAGGAAAGGATCAAACGTGATGTTCTCCTTCAGCGGGGTCCGTCGATTTATGGGATGGGTAAGTTGGAATCGTCCATCCCCGCCTTGCAGGTAAGTAGCTCTTGAGGATCGGTTGGAAATTTCTTCCGCCTCTCTCCTCTTATTTCCACCTGCAAAATCGATAGGTTTGTGGCCTCGAGTGACCCCATTTATTATCCGATCCAGGATGCTGCGAGTTACACGTCTATAGTTGGAGGGACTGGGTCCTCCCTGGAAGCCGAAGCACGATTATCATTCCCCATTTCGCCATTATGATGAGATGTATGTGTGGTATTGAGTAATGCATTCTCATGTCAGTCCGCTCTTGGGTCTCTTGGATCCCTAGGCATGGTAGCATCCCTCGTCGATGCCAGAGTTAGATTTGGAGGCTAAGGTTGCTCATTTACAGGTGGCGGGCCTCCCATGCTTTGACGCACCACAGCCACCAATACACTGATGCTCTTGTCGACCCGCTCTGTAAATCGGTCGGATTGCTCCCGGGACACCTTTGGTACATTGGTTGCCCTTCTGGGTCCTTTTGATGAGGATGTGTAGGGCTGTTGACGAACAGAACGTTCGACGAACTACTCGTGAACAAGCTCGGTACATGTTCGTTTACGTTCGTTTAGGAAGCTTAATGAACAAGCTTGAACAGATTTTTAGAGCTCGGTTAGTAAACGAACAGAGCTTGAACATAACTGTGTTCGTTCATTTATGTTCATGAACAAGCTCGTTAAGTGTTCGTGAACAAGCTCGTTAAGTGTTCGTGAACAAGCTCGTTAAGTGATGTTCATGAACAAGCTCGTTAAGTGATGTTCATGAACAAGCTCGTTAAGTGTGAATGAACATGTACCGAAAATAGTAAATTTAGACAAATGCTATATTTTTTACTATGCTTGGAATAGATGCTTGTAATGGGATCTATGGAGCTATTATGTTGGATTTAAATGTTTTTGTCCTGCAAATATTTAATTCTTTTATTTAATTGAGTTAGTCATTGGCAATTATGTTTAAATATTATTATTCCTAATTAAAAAATTGACGTTCGTTTGTTTGATTGAAAATCTGTTCATGAACAAAATTGATTGTGTGTTCACGAACATGTTCCTGAACATGTTCACGAACAAGATCGATAAGTCTTGTTAACGAACAGAAAGTTCGATTAACTATTCGTAAACAAGCTCGGTAAATGTTCGTTTACATTCGTTTACATTCGTTCGGTAAGCTTAACGAACAAGCTTGAACATGTTTTTAGAGCTCGGTTAGTAAACGAACAGAGCTTGAACATGGATTTTGTTCATGAACAAAACCAAGCTCCCTGTTCAAGCTCGTTCAAGCTTGTTCGTCAACAGCCCTAAGGATGTGGAGTCTGCGGCATCTTCCACCTGGACGCTGTTTACGTTCTGATTCTCGTTTGGACCTAGGTTTGGTCCGATGTTGCTGGGTCTAGCCGATATAGCTTGTTAATTGCTTCGGGATGTCGAATTGATGAACTTTCCTACAGATGACACCAACAGTTAAGGCCAAAAATTACCAAAACAATAATGATGCTGATGTAGACCCTTTCTTGCTGGGTTGGAGCCTCTTCAACCGGTTGAGTAGGACCCTAGGTTAGCAGAACTGGGGTTGATGATAGTTTATAGTCGACTTGTGACGTTCGTACGACCCTCGAGTGGATCGAACCTCAATCAATTTATATTGAGGGGCACCCGAACGACCTTCCCGCTAGTGAATGACTGAAGCGTCAAGGGGATTGGGTTTTGACCCAAATCCCATCCGATGCTTAAGTTAGATTGAAACTTAAAGGAGGAAGCTTGGAGCTGTCAAGATCGACCCACGGAGGTTCGTCTCGAGTCAAGTATCACAAGCTTTTTAGAGGAAGAAATATTAGATGGAGTATAAAATGTCAGATTATCGGATCTCGTACCTCATTGTTCTGTTCCTCCTTTCCATATTTATAGACCTACTCAGTATCTTTAGTGACGTTGGGAGAATAAGGTCACCAATTATGGCGACATGATCATCCCCCATTAATAGGAATAACCGTCGCACACGTCCCCATCATTTATGAGCTTCATCTGATCTCTTGCATGTTAGGTGTGAGTGCAACGGTCGAATTGCACGTGGGTTTTGACTGAGTTTGCTTCAGATTTTCTTCGTGAGCTATGTGGGCTTTGGTCGCTCACTGAACGAGCCCCCTTGAGTGCTGACCCGATGACGCAACGTATCCATATCAAATGTACGATCTTCATGCGCGTATAGTGCATATGCCAAAATCATGTAAGTGTCATGATGGGTTGACATCTTTTTGCTGTATCACCCCACTCTTCTAGCAATTAGGTCATCCATAATAGCTCTGGGATCTCCAACTCAACTAGAATGCATGCTACAACATTCACCATCGATGCCTTTAATAGTATCATCATGTGGACTTTCTGTTCATCAACCATTACTACTTCGCCAACACCAATATTAAACCTGCGATATGGAATATGTTCCACCTACTTACTTGGTACATCCTTGACTTCACCTATTTCAATACTCTCTGATGCCTTACATTTTAGCATCACCAACTCATCAAAAAGTCACATGTTGACTAATCAAGACTTTTTTCGTATTTGTATACCAAACCGACAACCGTCAACGCCATCCATGTACCCATCATTACACAATTTTTTCTTTAGCGTAAAACTTGTCACCTATCTCGTGAACATAAGTGTATATGACAAAATTCTTTAATTCTCATTCCTCGGTACGTATTACACCCTATGTTACATAAACTATAGTCATTTTGGTATCTATTCTATAAAATAGGGATGGTCCCAAGAGAAATTAGATAAGTGAAATTGGACAAGAGAAATTGGATAAGATAATATGGACAAGAGTATACATATGGATATATACATATACATACATGCATACATATCTATTCTATAAAACAGGGATGTTATCAAGAGAAATTGGATAAGAGTTTTTGGATACGAGATATTGGTTATGTGTATTGTTGTATGTGGATATGTGTATTGTTGTATAAGAGATTTTGGTTAAGAGATAATGGATAAGAGATTTTGGTTATGTGTAATTAGGTGTGTTGTTTATATAGATTTTGTATATGGGGTATGCGAAATTGAGATATAAGATATTGGATAAGAAATCAATCATTTTTTTTTTTAAATTTTGAAATCAAAATTTCCGTTTACACTTATGGGAGGGAAACATTTGATCACATCACATATGGAAGGGAAAATTTTGATCACATCACACGTTCCTCTGTATTTGCAGCCTGCGATGAATGGAATTTTCCGCGGTAAGATCAAGCAGAGCAAGGGAGAGCACGAAGATCACACGTTCCTCCTCGCCATCATCTTCTACCTCCAGCTCAACAACGAAGACCAGTAAGAAGATCACCCTCATCTACCTCCTCGCCATCATCTTCTACCTCAGCTCAACAACGAAGAGCAAGGGAGAGCAAGAAGAGCAAGCACATCAAGAAGAGCACCCTCATCTTCTACCTCGGTGAGCTCTTTCTCTTCTCCTCAATTTTTTTTCTTTTACTATATTTCACCCTCATCAAGAAGAGCACCCCATTGCAGCGCTTTGAGCTTCATCACGGCCTCAGCAACTCAACCCTTGGTGAGCTTTGTGAGTTTGAGAGCTTCATCACGTCCTCTGCACCTCAACACTTGGTGAGTTTTGTTATGTTTATGGCAGTTGCACCTCAACCCTTAATGCACTTTCAGTCAATTTGAGTTTGAGAGAATTGGGTTAACAGTGAATTTTAGTCAATTTGAGAATTTGCAACTGTTAGTCATGTGGTTTTTTTTCTATATTGCAAGTTGAATACATGTTGCTAATGAATATTTCCGTGATAATATTTAAAAATTTTGTCAATGTTGATATGGTATTTGATGATATGCTCAAGATAGGTGAGAATACAATATATTTTTTTATTGTCCATGTTTTTTTGTTTTATTCATTTTTTGAACTGAAATTTCAGATATTGGTATTTTTTTTGATTGGTTATCAATTTTGAGAATGATAATGCATTTCATTCTCAAAATTTTGAGAATGAAATTTTGAGAATGAAATTTTAATATTAATTGAAGGCAATATTTACAGGACACTGAAATTTCATATCATTTTTGGATAAGAGAGTGAAATTTCATTCTCAAAATTTCATATCATTTTTGGATAAGACACTGAAATTTCATTCTCAAAATTTCATATCATTTTTACATGACACTAAAATGCAATATTAATTGAAGGCTATAGTTTAGTGAAATTTTACTTTCTCTCAACTCATTATAATGAATACTAAATGAGCATTTCAGCAATGTTTTGAAATTGGATAACAGGACTTAAGTTTGAAAACCTTGATTGTGTATTCTTGCCTGGATTGTGCATGGATAAATATTTGCAATACATGGATAAATTTGCAATACATGTTTAGTATTCTCACCTATGTATGCATGGATAATACACATTGTAAGCATGTTTAGTATTCTCACCTATGTATAAAATTTCTAGATGTTTTTAAATAATAGGTGAGAATATATAAATTTCTGTCCATGTGCTAATGAATAGAGATGTTTGCAAAAAAAGATGGACATAAATTTAGAATATCTTATTTATGGATATGTTTCTGTGTATAGCTTGACAGGAGTGCTGGATTTATACTTAACCAACTGAAAAATGAGCTTTATGAATTGCTCATACATAGGAAATGTGCAACTGGATAGAGATGTTTGCAAAAAAACATGGACAAAAATTTAATTTTGCTATCTAATTAATATGAAAATCATGTATTTTGCAATTCATGTATTTTCAGTCCATACATGAATAGGGGAGCTTGAAGGGGGAATTTGCAATTTATGGACTGAAATTGCACTTGGCCTTTTTTCAGTCCATTGAAAATCATGTTTTTGTTGTAAACTTGGTGGCTACGAAATCCGTAGCCCTGTATTTATAGCAATAGGGTTACATAATGGGTGGATGCCCAATAACAAGTTGGGCCTCCAAAAGCCCGTTTATAACACTTCCCCTTATCCATCCATTGTTGTAAGCCGTAATGAACGCTTCAGGGTTCATAGAGCTTATCTGATCATGGGTCTATGGATACTTCTGGATCCCAAGTTTAAGAGCCCTTGCATAGTTAAAACATTTGCCATGGAAAACCCAGTGGGAAAAACCACTGGCTAAGAGAAAAGTGTACAAGTCTCTGTAACTTCCCCTGGTCGATGGATATCATTAGAGGTGGATACTTCTGGATCCAGAGTTGAAGTGGTTGCCACGTTAAAACCTTTGGCTATGGAAACCCCAGTGGAAAAAACCAATAGCCAAGGAAAAAGAGTATATCCTGACATTAACTCCCCCTGAAAAGTACAAGCTTCAGGCTTGTAAATCTCTCAACTGTCTCATCCCAATTCCTAGTAAAAGTTTTCTAAAGGTACTGCGAGGTAAAGTTTTAGTAAATAGATCTGCCAGGTTGTTGCAAGACTGGATCTGCTGGATGTCGATCTGGTTGTCTACTTGTTGTTCATGCGTCCAGAAGAGCTTGGGGGAAATGTGCTTCGTCCTGTCACCGTTGATGTAGCCACCTCGTAGTTGAGCGATGCAGGCAGCATTGTCTTCATACATGGTGGTTGGTCCAAGATCTCCAGTCTTCTGGCCGGTGGTCTTGAGGATGTGGTGGATGACTGATCGAAGCTAGAAGCATTCTCTGCTAGCTTCGTGGATCGCTATGAGCTCGGAGTGGTTGGATGAGGTCACTGTCGAAGTCTGCTTCACAGATCCCCATAAAATGGCCGTCCCACCGTATGTGTACACAAAACCAATCTGGGACTTTGCGGTGTGTGTGTAACGGCCGCTTTCCGGTCGTACATTTTTAGTACGTATCTCATTATCGAAAGTATATTTTACGTGTTTGATTTTAATTATTGTTTTTCGTAGTCCGGACGCGTGACCGGGCTCCGTATTTGCGCTTCTCTCGGAGGCGCGACCGCTCCAGTATTTTCTTTGTGATTTTTGAATGTCAAGGGGTAAAAGTTGTAAATCCTATTATTAGTATTATTAACTTCCCCTAACTATACTTTTAAAATTTGAACTATACTTTTGAGTTTCAAACTGATAGCATTTTTATTATTATCTAAATATCTAATAAATAGATGTTAGTAGTTTAAGTCTTTCTCTGTTAGTATACTTTTAATAACTTTTAAATTTCAAACTATATCTTCAAACTTTTTTTAAGTATTATGAATTAATTTAGATAGGCTGTTACAAAAGAAAGGGGATTTGGATTTAAATTCTTTTTAAAAAACGAAACCCTTTAAAATCTATGCTATTTTGTTTAACAGACTTGTTTTTTTAAGCAATCATAACAACCTATCCCTAGCCCTCTTTGAAACCAACCCACGTGGCCTTCACGTCATCTCCCCTCACCTCCACGTGCATAGGCTATTGTGTATAACCAACCCCATTTCTTTCGTTCCCCACGTCTTCGTCCATTCGAATACTTCATCGCGAATCCCATGCAGGGGATCAATCCACCACTTTCGCGCAACCGCCCCAACGTTCTCAACAGCCCCACGATTCGCGTTGCGTGGGTCCTGCACTTCCTCCACATCGAGCACAGTCGACGCACGTCGCCCAGTTCTTCACACTCTTCTCTTTTAAAACCCATGCAAGGCCAACTCTCCGATCAACACCTACCTCGGAGCCCGCCACCTGCACCGCTGAACTGTCAGCTCCCAACACCCTCGCTCAACGGCGCAACCAAACCCAGTCCGCCACAAACCCAGGCCACCCTCGCGGCGACAGCCCCCTAGTCCTTCGACCTCGTCTCGCCCTTCCGCCAACCCCTCCGACCACCTGTGAAGCCTCCGCACCTTCCGAGTTCTCCGCGCCTCTCTCCGAGCATTCCCGACGTCCGCCTCCCTTGCCTCATCGTTGCTGCCCGTCACCTTCCTCGCCCAGCACGTCGACTCTCATCGCGGCCTCCTCCCTCGAACCCCAACGCCGCAGCATCATCTCCTCCCCTCCGTTCGACATTAACCGCCGGTCCCCCACCTTCCTCTCCTCCGAGCCCATAGCCCTTCCCCGCGCTCTCCGACTTCAACCGCCTGCTTCGACTCCTCCTCACGACCGGCGCCGACTACAGAGATCCTCAGGCCGCCCGCTTCCTCGACCACACCGACTCCACCAAGCTCCGACAGCTCCGGCCATCCTCCACTCTTTGCTCGTCGTCGTTCACTCTCTCCGGTGGCGTTACGCACGCCAACGCCCCGAGCCACCGTCGTCACTGCCGCGGAGATTCAACCGCCTGCAACTTATGCAAGGCAACAAGCAGGTACGCTAAATATAATACTTAGGTGGTAGCACTTGGACAGTCTGTTATCATATAATGATATGCTTGTATTCTAATCAGTTTAATGTTATACGGTAACAGTATCTCACCAGGTTCATTGCTATGATAATATTACTAGTATTACTTAGGTTACGAATGTATGTGTATAAATTATATTATACATTAGTGCTACAACATTAGTTATAGTAATTACAGTAAGTTAAATATACTGCAGTATGATAATGCAGTGTATTATATAAGTGATTTAATATTTTTTATTAAGATGTTTAGCTTAATGTTAAACCTTCGACGCAGATATATCCTCGCCCTTATTCGATCCCGTGGGCACCAAGAACCGCTCCGATCAGGCAAGTATATTACTTTTTCATACTTATTCAAAGGCGCAAGTATTTTACCTTCTACCAGTTTTCAAAGGTGCACGTATTTACCCCTTGCCAGTATGTCGTTTCCTATAACTGTTTTGAAAGACGCAAGTATTTACCTTTTCAAGTATATTAATTTTCTACAAGTTTCAAAAGCCCAAATACTTATCGCTCACCGCTTTTAACCATATTGCTCCGGTCTCGTGACCGAAATTACCAAACAATTGCAAATAACAACTTTGAAGTGCGTTGTTCGGGCTTAATGAAATCTAGTGACATGGTTGGTTGCTTTTTACTTTCATCACTTTTTTGAAATAAAGTATTTGAAACGCTCGCATTATTTGTATACTTTTAAACTGCTAAATGTACACATGTGAAGAAACGTGAAGTTGGGCCCTTGGGGCAAATTACGGACTATTGGGCCCTCGTGCAATTACGGATCATTGGGCCTTCAGTCAATACGGATATGGGCCCGCGGGGCATTTACGGAATGTTAGCCATACGGCTAACATTGAACTACGGTTTGACTTATGGACACTTGGGTGGGGTAGTCTAGTGTAGTAGAGGCTGGAAAGCTGGATTGCACTCGATTGGTGAACTTGACCGACACCTGGCCGGGTCGGTGAGTATAGAGTCACGGGTAGCTCCCGTTGACTTGGGTGTGATGCTGGTCACCTCCCCCTCAGACACTGGGCTTTGTCACTAGATAGGAGATTGATTGACTGATTGATGCACCCCTTTTTATCTCTGTTGATGCTATAGAGTAACCTGCTAAAATTATTGCCACGATTAATTATTGGTGTACACACTACACCGTCACGACTATTGCTGTGCACACTACACTTGCTATACATATTGCTGTACGCACTACACCCGTTATACTTATTGCTGTGCACACCACACTACTCATGCTCACTGCTTGCACACTACACATTGTTATGCCCCTTGTTTCCACATGCTACTATGTATCATCTTTTTGAAATCATAATGTGCCTCTCTTCCCTAAACTTTGTGAACTATATTAAATCTTGCCGAGGGTCATTTTATTTCTAACGTTTTTAAATCTTGCCGAGCGACCCTCGCTGACGTATATTTCCTTGTTTGTGAAATATACGTTAGGTTTTGAGCAGAGTTCACAGTGAAGTTCACTGGGAGATTGAAGAAGGTGACCAAGGATTATCAGGAGCACGACATCCACTACTGAAAACGACAGACACATCGCAGCTTGCTAGAAGTTTACTACTTGTTGTTGTATTTCATTCCGGTGTACTTTAAATTCTTGTAACTGTTTGTAATGGTCATGCTAGGCCTTTAATTCTTTTGTGTACATGTAATCTGGAAGTCAAAGTATAATGATGACATTACTTTGTTGTTCCGAATATTCGCAAGCAAGAACCTGACAAGTAGTCATACACAGACGCTTATTGGGTTGGGGCTTCACCGCTCCAGCCCAAGAGGGCCCGTTCACGTCCTCGCTCCCAAGTATAATGGGAAGCGGGACGTGACAGGTTTTAGTGGTGGCCCATGCAGGTCCTGCTCTCTGCGAAATGCTCGGAACAATATAGATGTCATTATTAACTAGACTGTCTGGATAAATCTTGTACGCAAATGTTTACTTTGTTGTTTGCAGCATGTCAGGAAGACGTAACACTCGACGAGGATCCGGAGCTGCTGGAGGCGGAGAGGACGACATCTGTCAGATGCTCGGAGTCATGAGAGAGATGCTAGAGGTATGTCTCTTGCTTCCTTGCTACGGTGATATCTCACTTTCATCCTTCGCCTATCAGGGTCTCTTGATCCTTATCTAGCTTAAGAAATTCCGAGGACGGAATTTTTCTTAAGGTGGGTAGGGTGTAACGGCCGCTTTCCGGTCGTACATTTTTAGTACGTATCTCATTATCGAAAGTATATTTTACGTGTTTGATTTTAATTATTGTTTTTCGTAGTCCGGACGCGTGACCGGGCTCCGTATTTGCGCTTCTCTCGGAGGCGCGACCGCTCCAGTATTTTCTTTGTGATTTTTGAATGTCAAGGGGTAAAAGTTGTAAATCCTATTATTAGTATTATTAACTTCCCCTAACTATACTTTTAAAATTTGAACTATACTTTTGAGTTTCAAACTGATAGCATTTTTATTATTATCTAAATATCTAATAAATAGATGTTAGTAGTTTAAGTCTTTCTCTGTTAGTATACTTTTAATAACTTTTAAATTTCAAACTATATCTTCAAACTTTTTTTAAGTATTATGAATTAATTTAGATAGGCTGTTACAAAAGAAAGGGGATTTGGATTTAAATTCTTTTTAAAAAACGAAACCCTTTAAAATCTATGCTATTTTGTTTAACAGACTTGTTTTTTTAAGCAATCATAACAACCTATCCCTAGCCCTCTTTGAAACCAACCCACGTGGCCTTCACGTCATCTCCCCTCACCTCCACGTGCATAGGCTATTGTGTATAACCAACCCCATTTCTTTCGTTCCCCACGTCTTCGTCCATTCGAATACTTCATCGCGAATCCCATGCAGGGGATCAATCCACCACTTTCGCGCAACCGCCCCAACGTTCTCAACAGCCCCACGATTCGCGTTGCGTGGGTCCTGCACTTCCTCCACATCGAGCACAGTCGACGCACGTCGCCCAGTTCTTCACACTCTTCTCTTTTAAAACCCATGCAAGGCCAACTCTCCGATCAACACCTACCTCGGAGCCCGCCACCTGCACCGCTGAACTGTCAGCTCCCAACACCCTCGCTCAACGGCGCAACCAAACCCAGTCCGCCACAAACCCAGGCCACCCTCGCGGCGACAGCCCCCTAGTCCTTCGACCTCGTCTCGCCCTTCCGCCAACCCCTCCGACCACCTGTGAAGCCTCCGCACCTTCCGAGTTCTCCGCGCCTCTCTCCGAGCATTCCCGACGTCCGCCTCCCTTGCCTCATCGTTGCTGCCCGTCACCTTCCTCGCCCAGCACGTCGACTCTCATCGCGGCCTCCTCCCTCGAACCCCAACGCCGCAGCATCATCTCCTCCCCTCCGTTCGACATTAACCGCCGGTCCCCCACCTTCCTCTCCTCCGAGCCCATAGCCCTTCCCCGCGCTCTCCGACTTCAACCGCCTGCTTCGACTCCTCCTCACGACCGGCGCCGACTACAGAGATCCTCAGGCCGCCCGCTTCCTCGACCACACCGACTCCACCAAGCTCCGACAGCTCCGGCCATCCTCCACTCTTTGCTCGTCGTCGTTCACTCTCTCCGGTGGCGTTACGCACGCCAACGCCCCGAGCCACCGTCGTCACTGCCGCGGAGATTCAACCGCCTGCAACTTATGCAAGGCAACAAGCAGGTACGCTAAATATAATACTTAGGTGGTAGCACTTGGACAGTCTGTTATCATATAATGATATGCTTGTATTCTAATCAGTTTAATGTTATACGGTAACAGTATCTCACCAGGTTCATTGCTATGATAATATTACTAGTATTACTTAGGTTACGAATGTATGTGTATAAATTATATTATACATTAGTGCTACAACATTAGTTATAGTAATTACAGTAAGTTAAATATACTGCAGTATGATAATGCAGTGTATTATATAAGTGATTTAATATTTTTTATTAAGATGTTTAGCTTAATGTTAAACCTTCGACGCAGATATATCCTCGCCCTTATTCGATCCCGTGGGCACCAAGAACCGCTCCGATCAGGCAAGTATATTACTTTTTCATACTTATTCAAAGGCGCAAGTATTTTACCTTCTACCAGTTTTCAAAGGTGCACGTATTTACCCCTTGCCAGTATGTCGTTTCCTATAACTGTTTTGAAAGACGCAAGTATTTACCTTTTCAAGTATATTAATTTTCTACAAGTTTCAAAAGCCCAAATACTTATCGCTCACCGCTTTTAACCATATTGCTCCGGTCTCGTGACCGAAATTACCAAACAATTGCAAATAACAACTTTGAAGTGCGTTGTTCGGGCTTAATGAAATCTAGTGACATGGTTGGTTGCTTTTTACTTTCATCACTTTTTTGAAATAAAGTATTTGAAACGCTCGCATTATTTGTATACTTTTAAACTGCTAAATGTACACATGTGAAGAAACGTGAAGTTGGGCCCTTGGGGCAAATTACGGACTATTGGGCCCTCGTGCAATTACGGATCATTGGGCCTTCAGTCAATACGGATATGGGCCCGCGGGGCATTTACAGAATGTTAGCCATACGGCTAACATTGAACTACGGTTTGACTTATGGACACTTGGGTGGGGTAGTCTAGTGTAGTAGAGGCTGGAAAGCTGGATTGCACTCGATTGGTGAACTTGACCGACACCTGGCCGGGTCGGTGAGTATAGAGTCACGGGTAGCTCCCGTTGACTTGGGTGTGATGCTGGTCACCTCCCCCTCAGACACTGGGCTTTGTCACTAGATAGGAGATTGATTGACTGATTGATGCACCCCTTTTTATCTCTGTTGATGCTATAGAGTAACCTGCTAAAATTATTGCCACGATTAATTATTGGTGTACACACTACACCGTCACGACTATTGCTGTGCACACTACACTTGCTATACATATTGCTGTACGCACTACACCCGTTATACTTATTGCTGTGCACACCACACTACTCATGCTCACTGCTTGCACACTACACATTGTTATGCCCCTTGTTTCCACATGCTACTATGTATCATCTTTTTGAAATCATAATGTTCCTCTCTTCCCTAAACTTTGTGAACTATATTAAATCTTGCCGAGGGTCATTTTATTTCTAACGTTTTTAAATCTTGCCGAGCGACCCTCGCTGACGTATATTTCCTTGTTTGTGAAATATACGTTAGGTTTTGAGCAGAGTTCACAGTGAAGTTCACTGGGAGATTGAAGAAGGTGACCAAGGATTATCAGGAGCACGACATCCACTACTGAAAACGACAGACACATCGCAGCTTGCTAGAAGTTTACTACTTGTTGTTGTATTTCATTCCGGTGTACTTTAAATTCTTGTAACTGTTTGTAATGGTCATGCTAGGCCTTTAATTCTTTTGTGTACATGTAATCTGGAAGTCAAAGTATAATGATGACATTACTTTGTTGTTCCGAATATTCGCAAGCAAGAACCTGACAAGTAGTCATACACAGACGCTTATTGGGTTGGGGCTTCACCGCTCCAGCCCAAGCGGGCCCGTTCACGTCCTCGCTCCCAAGTATAATGGGAAGCGGGGCGTGACAGTGTGGGTCGGACCTGTATCCTGCATCTGCATAACCGACTAAGTCGGTGGATACACCTTTCTTGAAGTATAGTCCCAGGTCCACAGACCCTTGGAGGTAGCGCAGAAGGTGCTTCACTCTGTTCATGTGGTGCTTTGAGGGCGCTGAACTGTATCTGGCTAGTAGGTTAACTGCGAACGCTATATCGGGACGCGTGCAGTTTGCCAGGTATAGGAGTGCTCCAATCGCACTTAGGTAGGGTACTTCAGGACCCAGAGCTTCATCCCCCTCTTCCAGCGGTCGGAAGGGGTCTGTATTAACATCCAATGATCTGACAACCATTGGTGTGCTAAGCGGATGACATTTGTCCATAAGGAAGTTTTTCAGCAACTTCTTCATATATGTCGATTGGTGTAACAGGATTCCTCTGCTCAAGTGTTCAATTTGTAGGCCTAGGCAGAAATTTGTTTTGCCAAGGTCTTTCATCTCAAAAGTCTGTTGAGACTCTTGGATATCTCACCTATCTCTTCAGGAGATCCGATGATGTTTAGGTTGTCTACGTAGACGACTATGATTACGAATCTTGTTCCCTTTGCTCTTATAAAGATGCAAGGGCAGACTTCATTTGTTGTGAATCCTTGTTGCACTAGGAACTCACTGAGTCTGTTGTACCACATTCTCCCTGACTGTTTTAGACCATACAGTGATCTTTGGAGTTTGACAGAATAGACGTCCCGAGGTCTTTCTGTCAGTTTCGTCGATAGTTTATATCTATCTGGGATTTTCATATAGATATCCTTATCTATATTTCCATATAGGTATGCAGTCACAACGTCCATGATCTGCATATCCAGGCCTTCCTTTGTAGATAGGCCAATAATGAAACGGAAAGTGATCGCATCCATGACCGGGGAATAGGTATCGTCATAGTCTATTCCTGGTCGTTGGGAAAAACCTTGTGCAATAAGGCACGCTTTGTAGCGCACGATCTCATTATTCTCGTTTCTTTTTCTCACGAATACCCATTTATATCACATAGGTTTAACACCATTTGGTGTTAGGACTACATGTCCAAAAACTTTGCGCTTCGAGAGTGAGTCCAGCTCTACTCCTATTTCCTCGTTCCACTTTGGCCAATCCTCTCTGCGTTTACATTCTGCTAGAGAGCGTGGATCGGTCTCATCGTCGTATTCAGTGACGTGAGTGGCAATAATGAGCGCGAAGTTATCATCGATGATTGTGCTTTTTCTGTCCAGTACATACATAGTTTAATGATATTTCTCTTATATTTTCCTCTTCAGGGGTTTTTAGGAGGGGAGAGGTATCTGGGTTGAGCTCATCATCTTGTGGTGGTATCGTTATTATTGCTCCAGGATTTTTCCTCTTTTGAGGGTTTTTATCTTTAGAGCCTGGGGGTCGTCCTCTCTTTAGTTGAGGTACGGCCGCTTCTGCTGCAGGTGGATTGCATCCATCTTTGGGTATGTCAATCCTAGCTGGCGTATTTGCAACAAGGACGTGTGATCTGACAATCTTCTGGTTGTCAGTGAATTTGTCTGGTAAAATGTGAACAGTATTTTGTATTTGAAGGATCTTCATGATCTTGTCTTCACATTGGTTTGTATGCGGATCAAAATGGGATAAAGTTTTGGTATCCCATGAAATGGTCTTTGAAGCTTCTGGCTTCTTTGTGTTAATGCCTAGTTTGGGGAAAGTGCTTTCGTCAAACTCACAATCTGCTAGACGTGCCTTAAAGGCGTCCCCCGTTAGGGGTTCTAGGTATCTAATGATCGATGGTGAGTCGAATCCAATGTAGACACCCAGTCGACATTACGGACCCATCTTGGTCCTCTGTGGTGGTGCTATGGGGATATAGACAGCGCATCTGAATATCCTCAGGTGAGAGATATCCAGCGGGTTCCCATATGCAAGTTGCATCAGAGAATAAGATTGACTCCCTGACGGTTGTAATCTTATTAGCGATGCAGCGTGCAAGATGGCATGTCCCCATGCATTCATCGGCAACTGGCATTGCATCAACAATGGACGAGCAATCCAATGTAGTCTCTTTATAAGGGATTCGGCTAACCCGTTCTGGGTGTGAACATGAGCTACAATATGTTCAACTTATATGCCGGTTGCTTGGCAGTAGTCTAGGAAGACTTGTGATGTGAATTCCCCAGCGTTGTCCAGACATAATTTATTGATCTGGTTATCTGGGAAATGTGCCCGCAACTTTATGATTTGTGCCAGTAGCTTTGCAAAGACTACGTTCCGAGTGGACAGGAGGCACACATACAACCATTTGGAAGATGCGTCAATCAGTACCATGTAGTACCGAAATGGTCCACTTGCGGGGTGAATTGGCCCGCAAATGTCTCCATGTATTCTCTCTAGGAAGCTCGGAGACTCAGAGTCCACCTTCAGGGGGGATGGTCTCGTAATCAATTTCCCTTTGTGACAAGGGGGACAAGTAGATGCACCCTTTCGAAGTAGCTTCAGGCTTTTCGAGTTAATTCCATGGGATTGGGATATGATGTGACGCATCATATTCCTTCCAGGGTGTCTTAGTCTATTATGCCAGAGTTGAAATTCTGGTTGATTATCGCACTTCTGGTGCTCGAGTGTGTTTGCTTCCATTACTCTTATCCTTGTATGGTAGAGACCTGATGGGAGTCCCTCAAAATGCTCGATGGTGGTTTTAGCACCGTTTTTATGAGACGTTACATACATGAATTCTCTGTTTTGTTTACTCACCGTCTCAAGGTGGTATCCGTTTAAGCGGATATCTTTAAAGTTTAACAGATTTCTATGGGAGCTAGGGGGAAAAGCGCATCTTTTGTTAGTAGTTGTGTTTTGTTGGGAGCATAAAATGTGCTTCTCCTAATCCTTCAATAATTCCTGATGGACCGGATATTGTATTCACGGTTCCATCGTATTTATCGATGCTTTGGAAAAAGTGGATGTCTTGGAGGATCGTGTGCGTAGAGGCACTGTCTACTAGGCATTTATAATCCATCTAATTTTAAGAGAAAAGCATCGCAGTATAAGGCATAAGAAAAGATATACTACTAATAGTTATTCAATGTCTGAAAAGTTCATCTAACATGCTAGAAATCAAACTAGCAGATAATGCTAGTAAATTGTTTTTCAAAAGAAAATTACAATGCATAGAAAGTAGATAATGCTTCAATCGAGCAGGTCATCGTTTGAGAAGTCCTCAGCGATGAACATGATTGGTGCCAGGTCTTCATGATCTACCAGGTTTGTCTCAGCTTACTTCTGGCTCGCTTTGTACAAGTCCTGTAGGTGACGTGGAGTCTGAAAATTCCTGGACCAGTGTCCAGTCATGCCACACCTGTGGCACTTATCTTCCCAGTCCTTTCTGGGGGCAGATGTCTGGCCGTCGTCTTTTCTCTTCCACACATTTTTCTTCTTTCCCTCGTTGTTGGTTCTTGGAGGGGGTCCTCTAGCCTCCTTCTTCATTGCCTTACCCTTCTGGGGTTTGCCTTTGAAGTTGCTCCTCTTCTTCTGGGAGGAGTTGTGATGCGCTTCAGGCGCAGGAGCAGTGCCGGTAGGGCGTGAGTTATGGGTGGCCAGAAGGAGGTCTCTATTCTGCTCTGCCATCAGAAGGCATGAGAGAAGCTCTGAGTATTTCGTGAACTTTCGTTCATGATACTGATGCATTAGTATAACGTCCTTCTCGTGGAAGGATGTATATGTCTTCTCTAACATGCGCTCCTCCGTCACTTTCTCACCACACAACTTCAGGTGTGAGGTGATACTGAAAAGTGCCAAGTTGTAATCGGTGATAGACTTAAAGTCTTGGAGACTGAGGTTCTCCCATTCATATCGCGCTCGGGGAAGTATAACATCTCTTTGATGATTATACCTATCCTCGAGGGCGGTCCATAACTCATAAGAGTCTTCCACCGTGAGGTACTCGGCCTTCAGGGTCCGATCGATATGGCATCTAATATAGATAATTGCTTTCGTTTTATCTATATCAGAAACCTTATCGCCTACAGCGATGGCATGGCTCAGTCCCTGTGCTCGCAGATGGAATTTTATGTCCAACTACCAGCTTAAATAATTTTTGCATGTAGCATCCAATACGTCGAAGTCGACGCTCGCAATTTTAGCCATTATCTCTCTAGCATGTTTAAAAATAAGAAATAATTAGATATTTTTAAAGAAAAATAAATAATTAAGCATTTCAGACACAGATATTTGCTGTGTGGATCGACTAATCACCATATTAATTACAGTCCATACAGTCCCATAAAAAATGAAAATACAACTCGGGAACCCCTCATGGGGCCCCTATTAATCTGGAATGGATCTTCATCTTCGTGAGACGTCCGTCGGTCTTGTAATTTTTACAACAATATCCTCACTACATTTTTCTCTCAAAAAAAGAAAAGAAAGCGAGGAAAAAAATGGTGATAACTAGCCGATCCAAAACCACAGCAAATATACACATACGTCGCAGGCAGAAAAATACAGCAGGCATTACATTGCAGACATATAATCATCACATGCAGTTTTAATCATCACAGGCATTTTTATAGTGGAAATGAAAATATTTTCGTTTAATAATTATTGGACCACTGGGCAACGTCATACACCGTTAGGTTAGTTGACTAACGACAGAGCGGTCGCAGGATCTTCCTAATTATTAAACGCATGATAATCAGATAATCCGACCAAAATGCGATGAAAAACGTGTAATTTGTACAGATTTTTAAAGGAAAAAGGAGAAAAAACCGTAATTAAAATCTAAAAAATAATCCGAGGATGAAATTGGTCAAACCCTAGTTAGGGTTTTTAGGTTCGATCTGCCGTGCGATCCCGTGCACCCAAAGTCAGGGTTTCGGGCGTGTGTGTGGCATCGTCCGACGGCTAAGGTTTCGGACACGCACGCGCACGTGGGGGTCTGCCGCTGCTGGCAATGGGACCCGGCCACTGCTGCTGGCGACGGTGGGGGGTGGCGCCGCTGCAGGCGACGGGGCCGTGCTGTAGGCGACGGCTTCGCCCGCCGTCGCGAGCGACGGTTTCGCCCGCCGCTTCAAGCGGCGGTTCCGTCCGCCATCGCGGGTGGCTGATCCGTACGTCGCTTCGAGCGACGGGGGCAGCCACCGCTGCGGTCGGGGGTTCCGCCCGTCGTCGCAGGCAGCTGATCTACATGCCGCTTCGAGCAGCGGGGGCAGCCGCCGCTGTGGGAGGCGGCGGGTGCCGTCGCTTCAGGCGGCGGCGACGGTGTGAATCGAGGGGGGGTTTCGCATGGCGGCTTCCGGCCGCGTGGCGATGGAGGATCCCCCTAGGGTTTTAGGGAAGAAAAAATCCGATTATTATGGGGAAAAAATCTATTTTTGATCTTCAAAACGACGCTTTTTATCGTAAAAAGTTGATTTTTAACAGTAAAAACAACGTTTTTATGCGCATACGAATTTAGATCTAGGGAAAATAATTTCCTACCCGTCGGATCTAGCGACGTTCGGTGAAGGAAGCCCGTTCGCGTCGTGTTCATCCATCGGCAGAGGTTCGGCTCAGCCTCGAGCGTGCTGATAACGTGTTGTAAACTTGGTGGCTACGGAATCCGTGGCCATGTATTTATAGCAATATGGTTACATAATGGGTGGATACCCAATAACAAGTTGGGCCTCCAAAAGCCCGTTTATAACAATTTTTTTATATTGTAAACTCTTATTCATTTTTGCTTTTCAGTCCGTTTTTCATTTTTCAAACTCTGAAATTGCAAACTCTTATTCCATTGCAAACTCATAGTCCAAGTTGCAATTTCATTCATATTTTTTAATACCAATACATTCACTTGACTGAGTTTGAGAGAATTGGTTATGAATGCATAGAGATGTAAATAGGAAAGAGCTTGCTATATTGCAATGGATGAGCTTGCAAAATTTTATCCTGTTGAATTGCAATCTCAACAAAATTGCAAGCTCATTCAACAGGATATATGAATGGATGAGCTTGCTGAAGAATTGGTTATGAAATTTTATCCATTGCATAACAACTGAAATTTTGTCCATGTGATAATGAATAGAGATGTGTGCAAAAAACATTATGAATTGATATACTGAAAGTTTATCCATTGCAAACTTTCATGCATTGCTCATACATAGGAAATCATATATAGGAAATGAGCAACTCAAAAACATTTTGTTATGTTATGAAACCAACTGAAAAATGAGCTTGATGAATTGCTCATGTGCTAATGAATAGAGATGTGTGAAAAAAAACATTATGTATTGAGATACTGAAAGTTTATCCATTGCAAAGTTTCAAAATTTCATATCATTTTTGCAGGACACTGAAATGCAATATTAATTGAAGGCTATAGTTTAGTGAAATTTTAAGAGCTTGCAATTTCATTCATATTTTTTTAATACCAATACATTCACTTAACTGAGTTTGAGAGAATTGGTTATGAATGCATAGAGATGTAAATAGGAATGAGCTTGCTATTTTGCAATGGATGAGCTTGCAAAATTTTATCCTGTTGAATTGCAAGCTCAACAAATAGCAAGCTCACTCAACATGATATATGAATGGCTGAGCTTGCTGAATAATTGGTTATGAAATTTTATCCATTGCATAACAACTGAAATTTTGTCCATGTGCTCAGTCAAAATAGTTTCAAGTCATGTTTAACTTTATGTTATGGAAGTTTCAATTTTAAAATTTCTCAAGCTATTTTGAAACTTTTATTTTGAAACTATTGAGCTTGAATGGGCAATCCCATATATTGTTTAAAAATGAGCTTGCTGAAAAATGAGCTTGATGAATTGCTCATACTTAAACCAACTGAAATTTCAAGGCGGTTTTGTTTATACTTAAACCAACATAGGAAATGAGCAACTGGGATATGAATATTGAGGTTTCATGAACTGGGAAATGAGGTTGAGCAATGAGCATGAATTAGAATGAAACTTGACTGAAATTTCATCAAGCTATTTTGAAACTTTTATTTTGAAACTATTGAGCTTGAATGGGCAATCCCATATATTGCTGGAAAATGAGCTTGCTGAAAAATGAGCTTGATGAATTGCTCATACTTAAACCAACTGAAATTTCTAGGCAGTTTTGTTTGATACTTAAACCAACATAGGAAATGAGCAACTGGGATATGAATATTGAGGTTTCATGAAATGGGGTAGAAGATGAGCTATGGAACTTGAATGTTCTTGACTTTAGTTTGAATTAGGAAATGAGCAATGAACATTTTGGAACTATTTCAATTTTTGAAAAACTGGGATATGAATATTGACATAGCTCATAGCTCATTGCTCATTGGTCATTGCTCATTGCTTAGTTACAATATCCCAGTTCTCAGTTCCAAAATTGAAATAGCTCATATCCTATGGACATTGCTCATTGCTTAATTCATGAAAAATTGAAAAACTGGGATATTGGAACTATTTCATATCCCAGTGAAAAACTAGGATATTGGAACTATTTCAATATCATTGCTCCCAGCAATGAGCATTTTGGAAATAGTTCCAAAAACTGGGATATGAAATAGTTCCAAACTTGAATGCTCATTGCTCACTGCTTAGTTCATGAAAAATTGAAAACCTGGGATATGAAAAATTGAAATAGCTCATTTCCTATGGACTTTGCTCCCAGCATTTTGAAAAATTGAAATAGCTCATTTCCTATGCTCATTGCTCATTTCCTATGGACAAATTGAAATAGCATGGACAAAAAACTATTTTGGAACTTGAATTTAGTTTGACTTACCTGAAATTTTCAACCCAATGAGAAAAATCTATAAGGAGAAATGAAATGCTCATTTTTCAAATGACTAATTTTCACTGATGGTGTTTTGTGAAATGAAATGCTCATGTTTGGGGTTTTTATGACTGATGGTGTTTTTTTGACTGATGCTCAGTTTTCAAATAAAATTTTGACTGATGGTGTTTTTTTTGCAATATGATGCTAAAAATTGGATTTTGAAACCCTTTAAATTTTAAAAAAGTGTTTTGTTGAGAATGAGCAAATTTTTCAAGCTTGCAGTAGGAATATTTTGCATCAATGAATAGAATGAGCAAATTTGTCCCACTTTGTCATGTTTAGCATTGATGCAACATATTCCAACTGCAAGCTTGAAAATTTGCTCATCATATTTAGCATTTGTCGCAATTTTTCCTGTTTAGCATTGATGCTAATTTTTGAAACTTGAATGATTTTCATTTCTATGAGATGTTAAATTTTGGATCTTGACATGAAATTTTGGACCTACTATTACAGGACTCTTCATTATATTTAGCATTTCTTGGTTTTTTTTCCTCTTTTCAGCTCTAAGTTTTGTTCATCAGGTTTTATATTTTTCTTCATTTTTTGTCAGCTCTCTTCAGCTCTATGATTTTTTTGTCCCTGTTATTTTGTGTTCTTTATTTTTTAAACTTAATTCATTATGGGTTTGACATGCTACTGATATGGTTTTGATGATATGAAGCTGAACTTAATTCAACTGAAATTTTTAGAATTTCATATATTGGTTTTTGAATGCTCAAGATAGGAGAATACTAAATGCTCAATGTATACCTCATATTGTAGAATATTTTGAATGGCTCATTACATTGCATTTACAGGATTTTTTCCACATGATTTTTGGCTCCTTGCTCCCTCCACAGGACATTGCAATATTGGTAGTATTGGTATTGGTATTAAAAATCCAATACCATTGGCAATATAGGATATTAAAAATGTTGCAATATTGGCAGTATTGGTATTGGTATACATGAATATTGGCAGTATTGGTATTGCTACATTGGCAGTATTAAAAATCCAATGGTAGTATTGGCAATATTGGCAGTATTGGTAGTATTGGTATTGGTATTGGAATGTTGATACTTTCTTTCCTGCCAATTGACTGTAAATGCCAATATTGCAACCAATACCAATGGCAGTATTGCCAATACCAATTTCATAGGCTATAATTGCCAATACAATACTACCAATATTGCAACATGCCAATGCCATTACAGTATTGGTAGTATTGGTATTGGTAGTGGATTGACTGTAATTGGCAATCCTGTATACCAATACCAATGGTATTAAAAATCCCTCAAAATGTTGCAATATTGGCAGTTTTGGTATTGGTATACAGGAATGCAATGCTTAAGAGATGTGCACCTCAACCCCTCAACCCCTGTTTAAAAATTTGAATATTTCTATCAAGTAACTGAAATTGTTCAATATTTTTGTTTAACATGATTTTGAATATTGCTTGATATTTTTGTTTTACAGGGAACCTCAATTTGAATATTACAGTCAAGTTTACAGTCAATTGGAGTAAACTTGATATTTCCATCTGATATGAATTTGAATATTTCTATCAAGTAACAGGGATTGAGGTAAAATATTCATACGTTTACTTAATTCTTCAAGTTTACATTCAAATGTTGACTGCAATGTGTAATTCTGCAAGTTTTTGAGAATTTGGATATTAAGCCTATGAAATTGCAATTGACTGTAATGACTGTAATGGGAGAACCTCAACCCCTCAACCCCTCAACCCCTGTTTAAATATTTCTATCAAGTAACTGAAATTGTTCAATATTTTTGTTTAACAGGATTTTTGACTATTACTTGATATTTTTGTTTACATATTTCTATTAAATATTGAGCCTTGAAACTTAAACTTAAATATTGAAAATAGTTAACTTAAACTTAAACTTAAATAATTTTGAGCATTGAGCATATGAAACTGAAGCTCTCACCTTAGGTAACTTATAGATATCAATTTCTGAGCACCTCATGAAACTTAAACAATTTCAGTTTTATTAGCTATCAAATTGTTTATGAAACTGAAGCTATCACCTTATGAAATTGAAACTGAAATTGGTGAGATTGGTGAGCTTCAGTTTCATACGGTGATATAGTTCAATTGGTGAGATTTTTTATGAAACTGAATACTATGATTTCAAATTGGTTAAAACTATTAATTTTTGATATACCTGAGTTTATACCATGAGTTTATACCATGTAGAAATTGAATGAATCATTTTGAAACATGACTAATAGAAATTTCACACATCTCTAGAAATCAGTATCCTATTTTGAACCATGACTCATTAGTACTCATTTTGAAACATGACTCATTTTGCATGTATACTGAAAACAGGATATTAGAAAATATGATACTGATTTCAAGAGAAATTTCATGCAAGATTTCATGCAAGATATTAGAAAACAGGATATCTCTTGAAATTATACATGCAAACTTGAATGAATTTCATTTTTTTCAAACTATTTTGAAACTATTTTGAAATTTTTAAACCACTAAGAAAAATATTCAATTTTGAAACTTGAATGATTGCTTTGGCTGATATGCACTGAGATATCAATCCTAAGTATGTGTTTTCTTTTATTAAAAGAGAGGACAAGTTACATTGATGAATTCTTTAAATTTTGTTGGCGTAGGTCCTAAATTTCAGGGATATCAATACTGAGATATCAATACTGAGGTACAACTATTATAACATTCACTTAGGTCCTAAATTTTGATGGCTTTTCATAGCAAACTTGATGTACCAAAAGATTACGTAGTCAATAGTAATATCACAGTAGCTACATGAGTTAGACGACCATGTACGTATTTGGAGTAATTGTTTACTTTAATTAGTTAACATGGTTGTTGCAAGGGTTGTCTTGCTTTCATATTTGTTTACAATTATTAGTTACCATTTGGAATGTAATATTATTTTAACACTTAGTCTAAATGATTCAGTTATACGTTGGCATTCTTTGACTAGCCTACAGATTTTATCATTTCCATTTGCTTCACACCAACATGCGAACGGTATGCAATTTGTTAGTATAAACTAATGTATTACATGCTTGATTTACCATCATTAGTCACGCTTATACCATGCACTCAATTTAGGCATCGGTTGATAGTGACGTACCAACCTCACGGAAAGGACAAGAACAACATAGTCCTCTTACCGAGCCTATGATTAGTTCTTCACTACCAAGTGTTCGTCGCATTTCACCCTTGCGACAATGGCAACATAAAAGGAATCATATGAAACAATTTTTGACCAAGACGATGTACTTGATATACCTCAAATACCACTAGCCGTGACAACTTCGCCGGTTGAATATGAAGATGCTGCCTCAGCCTCGCATAACGATATGATTTCAGGACAAGTACCTGGACCATCTGTCAGGTCATTATCATCCCGACTGTACATAAAAAAATTTCTCCTCCCATGTATTTTATTTGTATTTATTTTTGTGTTTAAATTTGGATAGGACTTTAGCTCAACGCAAAAGGAGAGAATGAGAATGTGAACAAGAACAACAAAACATATCTCCCGCTCTGACTTCTGACGGTATACTTGATATACCTCAAATAACACCAGCCGTGACAACTTCTCCGGTCGAACAAGAAGATGATGTCTTAACCTCGCATAACGATATGATTTCAGGACAAGTTCCTAGACCACCTATCAGGTCATTATCAGCCCGACTGTACATAAAATCTTTTCTCCTCCCATGTATTTTATTTGTGTTTATTTTTGTGTTTAAATTTGGATAGGGCTTTAGCTCAACGCAGAAGGAGAGAACGAGAACGTGAACAAGAACAACGAAACATATCTTACGCTTTAACTTCTGACGGTGTACTTGCTATACCTCAAATAACACCAGCCGTGACAACTTCTCCGGTTGAACAAGAAGATGATGTCTCAGCCTCACATAACGATATGATTTCAGGACAAGTTCCTGGACCATCTGTTAGGTCATTATCAGCCTGACTGTACATAAAATCTTTTCTCCTCCCATGTATTTTATTTGTGTTTATTTTTGTGTTTAAATTTGGATAGGGCTTTAGCTCAACACAAAAAGAGAGAACGTGAACGTGAACAAGAACAACAAAACATATCTCACGCTCTGACTTCTGACGATGTACTTGATATACCTCAAATAACACCAGTCGTGACAACTTCTCCGGTTGAACAAGAAGATGTTGTCTCAGCCTCGCGTAACGATATGATTTCAGGACAAGTTCCTGGACCATCTGTCAGGTCATTATTAACCCGACTGTATATAAAATCTTTCCTCCTCCCATGTATTTTATTTGTATTTATTTTTGTGTTTTAATTTGGATAGGGCTTTAGCTCAACACAAAAGGAGAGAACGAGAACGTGAACAAGAACAGCGAAACATATCTCACACTCTGACTTCTGACGGTGTACTTGATATACCTCAAATAACACCAACCGTGACAACTTCTCCGGTTGAACAAGAAGATGATGTCTCAGCCTTGCGTAACAATAAGATTTCAGGACAAGTTCTTGGACAATCTGTCAGGTCATTATCAACCCGACTGTACATAAAATCGTTTCTCCTCCCATGTATTTTATTTGTGTTTATTTTTGTGTTAAAATTTGGATATGGCTTTAGCTCAACGCAAAAAGAGAGAACAAGAACAAATACAAGGAAACTACATCTTGATATATAACTCCTACCGTTATACTCGATATGCCTCAAAGCACATATGCAGTACCAACTTCTCCTGTTGAACATGAAGATGAGGTCTCAGCCTCGCACAACGATACGATATGTGCTGAAGATGATGAACCATCTGCCAGGTTATTATTCATAAAATCTAACCTACTTTAATGTAACTTAATTTTATTTAATTATGGTTTTGTTTTGGCTAGGTGTTTAGCTCAATGTTAAGGAGAGAACGAGAAAAAGCTCAGCGAAACATATCTCGAAATATGACTCCTATATGTATACTTCAAATAACACCTGTATTATTAAGAACTTCTCCAGTTGAATAAGAAGACGATGGCTCATCCTCGATCTTCCGATGTCGGTCAACTCAGCATGGCTTTGGTCCACCAACTCAGGTTGATTTTGGGCGGCACTATCTTGGATTAATGAACATTACATGCCCTCATTGTTCAGCCTTACACTGGTTGGATGAACAATTGTCGAAGTCAACTTTGAGAACACATCTTTTTGGAACATGTTGTTTGCAAGGAAAAGTAAAATTGCCAAAACTTAATGAACCCCCTCCAACACTTCGAGAATTATATGATGGTGACAGTGAGGCATCAAAATCATTTCGAATGTATACTCGGGAGTATAATGTAGCTAATGCATTTACCAGCCTTGGTGTGATAATGGATCAAAGATTGATTGCTGGCAGAGGCTCGAACATATTTACTATTCATGGAGAATTATGTCATCGAACATGATCACTTCTGCCCCAACCGGATCAAACAGCAAGTTATTTTCAACTTTACATATATGATCCGGATTCTGCTATGGAGTTTTGAAGTAATAGAAATCCACATTTGAGCAAGGATGTCTTATAAATTATTCAAAATTGTCTATCGAGCATAAATCCATTCATTAAACTATATTGTCAGGCTTATTCTGTTTTATCTCAAGCAGATTTATGTGGTCATGATCTTCCTGTATATCTACAATACAATTCAAAAAAGGATCGTCACCGTTATAACCTCCCAACTGTAGATGAGATTGCAGTTATTTTATTTGGAGATGGCTATCGACCTTCCGGGATGCGAGATATAGTTTTACATCTTCGAGGAAATCATCAATTAATGCAAATCAATGAGACTCATCCTGCATACTTACCATTACACTACGTCTTATTATTTCCTGATGGTCAGCTTGGATGGGAACCTGAGTTGAAGCAGTGGGATCCAGTTCAAAACATATTCTCAAGTAGACGCCTTACCATGTGTGAGTTTTATATCTACCGTCTGTTTGAAAGACAGAACGAGTATTCTTCAATTTTGAGAGCTGGAAAATTATTCCAAGAGTTTATAGTTGATGCTTGGGTAGCAATTGAGCAACATCGTTTGACATTCATCAAACTTAATCAACGAAAACTCCGCTCAGAGCTCTATCAGGGTCTTGCAGATATCGATGCATATGCCAAATGTGACCAAATTGGACAACGCATGATACTTCCATCATCTTTCAGTGGAAGTGCACGTCACATGTTTGAAATCTTTCAAGACTCAATGGCTATCACACGTTATAACCAGCACCTGGATATTTTTCTTACCATGACTGCAAATCCAAAGTGGCCAGAAATTACTTTGGCTCTACTGCCCAATCAAAAGGCTACCAAATTTAGTCGCACGTGTATTTGAGTTAAAAAGAAAGGCTTTGATGAAGGAGATTGATGGTAATAATATGTTTAGAAAGAAAGTAGCACATGTATTTACAATTGAATTTCAGAAACAAGGTCTTTCACATATGCATGCTCTTTTCTTTCTTCGTGGTCCCGATAAGATTCATGCATGTGATTAAGTGGATAGAATTGTTTGTGCTGAATTTCCTGATCCTGCTCAAAATCCTACATTATTCGATACTGTGTCAAGATGTATGGTACATGGACCATGTGGTGCTCGAAATCCAAATGCTTCATGTATGGAAAATGGTAAATGTACTAAGAAATACCCTCGAAATTATGCAGATGCAACAACAATGGATCGTGATGGATATCCTATTTATCGTCGTCGTAGTAATGGGCATCTATATACTATAAGGGGGCATCAGGTTGATAACCGAGATGTTGTGAGGTACAACATGTATCTCTCAAGGCGCTTTAACTGCCACATTAATGTCGAAGTTTGTGCTGGGTTAAGATGTGTGAAGTACATTCATAAGTATATTTATAAAGGTCCTGATCGGACCACAATGGTGTTGGGTACAGTAAATGAGATTCAACAATACCTTGATGCAAGATATATTGACCATCTGAGGCAGCTTGGCAAATATTTGAGCATCCTTTGCATCAAGAGATTCCGTCAATTCAAAGATTGATACTTCATTTACCAGGGCAACACCGTGTTATTTTTGATCCAGATGTAGATGTAGATGCAATAAGGTCTAGGGCTGAAAATGATAAGACAACTTTGACTGAATTTTTTACATGTTGCGCTTTACATGAGTTTGCACATGATCTCACATATCAAGAATTTTCTCAAAAGTTTGTGTGGCATTCGTCAACAAAGGTCTGGACTCCAACACAATCTGGATATGCAATTGGCAGAATGTATTTTGCATCACCTAATTCTGGTGAGAGATTTTATCTACGGTTGCTACTAACATTTGTTAAAGGGCCAACATCGTGGGAAAATTTACGCACATTCAATACTATCGAGTACCCTACATTCAAAGCAACATGTATTGCAAGAGGTCTTCTTGAAGATGATTCCGAGTGGAGACAATATCTTTCCGAGGCTTCAATTATGAAAACAGGATATCAATTACGAAGACTGTTTTGTATTATTCTTATCGAATGTTCGCCGATCGACCCCTAGCATTATGGAATGAATTTTCAATGCACATTTGTGATGATCTTCCACATAAATTACAAACTTTATTTGCAATTTCTATCCCAACTCAATGCCAACTTGAAGATTATGGATTATTCCTTATCAATGAATTGCTTGAGGAGTACGGTAAGTGTCTATCTGACTTTCCACCAATGTGACTTCCTGCTGGAGATTGGAATGCAATTGTTGGCAATAAATTGTTGTATGAACATCAGGAACTTATAAATAAACCTAAACAAGTGGATGCTCAAAAAGACATTGATTGCCTCAATGATGCACAACACAATGCTTACTCGGCAATTACTTCATCCATATTTGAAAATAAAGGTACTACATTCTTCTTGAGCGATGGTGCTGGAACTGGAATGACTTTTTTTACAATGCACTAGCAACAATGTTGCGTAGTCTTAGAAATATAGTTATCACCGTCGTGTCATCCGGTATTACATCATTGCTGCTTAGCGGAGGCCAGACTGCACATTCCATATTTCGTATCCCGTTAGATGTGCATGATACTTCAATTTGTAATTTTAGCAACCAATCCATGCAAGCACAATTATTCAGAAAAGCAAAACTTATAATATGAGATGAAGTACCTATGCAACATCGGGGCGTTGAGTTGAGGCAGTGGATCGATCATTACAAGATATTTATGATAACACCAGAGCATTTGGTGGTATTACTATTGTTCTTGGTGGGGATTTCCGACAAATCTTGCACGTCATTCTAAAGGGGGTTCGAGAAGAAATTGTTGGTGCCTCATTGAGATGATCTGTATTATGGTGCTCTATACAAGTTTTGATCTTGGATCAAAATATGCGATTAAATAACTCATCTGTTGAGAATGCAAATTTTGCAAAATTTATTTTGGAGGTATTTTATTTCATGCCTAATTTAATTTTACTTACTATTTTTATCTTAGCCATTCCTTAACTTAAAATTTTATCTATATATGTATTAGGTTGGTACAAATCCTATAGAAGTGGTAGAACTTCCTTCTCACATATTCAGGTGCAAGGATTTAAACGAGTTATTACTTCGAATTTATCTGCAGCTTGATATTGAGGGTGCAGTGACTCCAGCATACCTTACTGAAAGAATAATTCTGTCTGCACGGAGTGATGATGTTGTTTTATAAATGTTGCTACACTACACATATTTCCGAGACAAAAGATTACGTATCTAGCTTCAAACAGCCTGTCTGAAAATGAAGAAACAGACCTAACCATTATAAATCGATATCCAACTGAGTACATAAACTCCTTGGATCTTTCTGGGTTGCCACAATTTAAACTTGATCTTAAGGTGGGTTGTCCTATTATTGTATTACGAAATATTGCACCTAAAGACGGGCTCTGTAATGGCACTCGATTGATGGTTGTCAGATGTGCATCACATGTCATTGAAGCTTAAATTTTAAATGGGGATAAAGCCGGTAGTTTTGTGTTTTTCCAAAAATATCTTTGTCACCATCAGCTACAACATTACCATTTCATAGGACAAGACAACAGTTTCATGTCCGTGTAACTTATGCCATGACAATTAATAAAGCTCAAGGACAATCTGTAAAGTTCGTTGGAGTTGATTTGCGGATCCCAGTTTTCAGTCATGGACATATGTATGTGGCACTTTCACGGTGCATATCGTTTGATCGTGTATGCGTCCTTCTTCCGGCCAATTCAAATAAAACATTAAACATCGTTTATCCAAAAGTTTTGCTATGAATTCCAATATATGATTAATATTGTAAGTTAGTTTTTTAAATTTTTTCTGTAAATAGTTCTATTTATTTTATTCATTTAGTCATTATTTAAAAAAATTATTTATCGATTGTTGTCTAACATACATGTACACCATTATCATACAACCCCTAACTACATAATATGGATTGGCATCACTATATATGGCATTGTAAGAAATTTTTAACTTCAGTAAAAATCATTTTTTGCCTTATTATTTCTTTCAATATGAATCTTTCAATATGAATGGTTAGCTAAAATATTTGTTTGTATTTTTATATACAGGTGGATGCAGATTTGTATAAAACTGTAAGTCTTTAATCATACCTTTTTACTATACATTTTATTTCATTTCATTTGATTTCTTAATATTTTTTGTTCTTATAGGTTATGTTACTTGCTCAAAATAATATAGATGTCAAGTTGCGTGATTATAGAAGAATTTGGTGGGACAATGTATGCTGACCAATACATAAGTTATCATTTTCATATTAAGACTTTTTACGTTAGTAAATTATTATTATTATTATTATTATTTTCAGCAAGATGCAAAAAAGAATTGTAGATGCACATGTGACATGGAATATTGATGCACCAAAAACATATGTTATGGAGGTAATGTAAAAAATATTAGAATTTTATTCCCACAACATCATTTTTATTGAATATCAACATATCGTTTGTGTTATAGAATTGGAAGTTAGTCCTTAAGGAGCTTGATTGGGTCCATAAAGCACGTCCACCTATGCTCCCCCTGCCTAAGGTAAAAACGTTTTAAGTTTAAATTATTAATATTATCACATATTTCTTTATTTCTCTAACCAATTTATGTTTGGAATTTACCTAGGTTATTGTGCATCCAGATGACACACAATGTTGGATTGAGATTGACGCGCATTCCTTTTATAATGTAATGAAGAGGAAGTTTCCTGTTGAACCATGATGGATTGTGTATTAACAGCTTTGATGTAACAGATGTATTTTTGATGTAACAAATGTAAATATTATTATGGTGCTACTTGGCTTAGACTAATAGAACTGGATCTACATTACTTTTGTGTAACATTATTAAGGTGCTACTTTTTGATGTTAGAAAAGTAAATTTTAATAGTTGCTTGCATGGTGTTTTTACTTCACCAATTGCAATTGTTTTCATGGTTGGATGTGATTGGGGGGAACGTGGTGACATGGCTAATGTACATAATCTGATCAATGCTGCCAACTTCTGCACTCCTAGGTTTTGGTGACATGGCTAATTTTTACGTCCATCTCTATTTTTCTGTTTGTTCATGTATCTTAATACTGTAACATGTTTTTAGCTCCAATCTTTAAAGAATATTTTATCTAAAAAATGTGGAGGAAATGCAACTAACTTTACAAAATAATTTAGAAACGAACTACATATTAGGGGCTAACATTTTTGTCAGTGACTAAAAATTTTGTGAGTAATTAAACAATGTGAGAACTAAAATCTCTTCAGGGAACCTAAATTTTGGGTAACTAAGACTTTGAATGGGACCTAATATTTAGTGTCTGTTTGTTTTAAATTAGGGCGTCCAAGATTTTGAGTGAGGAATATTTAAATGAACAGTGCCCTTGGGCACGGGTATTCGCTAGTCTATTCTATAAAATAGGGATGTTATCAAGAGAAATTGGAGAAGAGAAATTGGACAAGAGAAATTAGATAATAGAATTTGGACAAGAGAAATTGGATAAGTGATGAGATTTTGAGAGATAAGAGAAGAGGTGTGGAATTTTGTGATGAGATTTTGAGAGATAAGGGAAGAGGTGTGGAATTTTGCACATACAACCCTAGGTTTTGCATTTTTGCCCCTGGACCCTCCACACACACACAACCACATTTTTTATTCCCCCCCTCCCGACCATTTTTTTCCAGTCCACGTGCACGTGTGCACGAGTTATTTGCTAGTACATCATTAATTATCATTTACGATGATGCTACATTCTCTCTTTTTTGAATAACAATTCCGATTGCATTTGTTTCCATGTACATGGTGCCACTTTTGCACTACGATCAGATGTTTGCATGGCATTATGGTTAGTTGTAGTAGCATGTATTGTATTAGAATCAATGACTTCTAAAATAAGTCCTGGTACACGTTGGAATCGCTTAAGGAAGACATAACCTTAAAAAATTAGATCTAGCAACCATCTCTTGTTTTTTCGAATTAATCTTAGGGCCTGTTTTCGTGCGTTTAAAGTTGATTGAAAGTGTGTGTGTGTGTGTGTGTGTGTGTGTGTGTGTGTGTGTGTGTGTGTGTTGTGGGGGGGGCACTGTTCACCCCACTGTTTTCGCACTTTTCCCCCACATTCACGCCATACTTCCTCATTTGTGTTCTTTTGCCCCCGCTACCGTTTGAGCTGCTCTTGTCGGCGTGGATTCCTCTTTCTTGCAGCTGCAATCTCCGGGTTTTCCGGCGATTTCAGCGGTTTCTCTCCATCTTGTGGGTCCAGCGAGCTTGTGATCACCCCCTCTTGCTGCAGCAGCCGCTCCATCTCCCCTCTTCTCAACGGCTACCTCAACGGTCGGAATTTTCGAGATTTGATGCCCTAGAAGGAGGAAAAGAAGGGATTTTTTGCTCTTTCTAGCAAGATCTGACGCTTGGGTTCCGAAATCTTATTCGTTGGCTCTATAAATCTGAATCTAGGGTTTGAGGCGGAGGGATTTGGACGAACGGCGAGGTTGCGACAGTGCTTCATCGGTTTATACGTGTGATCTGCCGCTGAATCTGAGGTATCTTTGGTGGATCTATGCATCATCTTTGCTCCTCGCACATCTCTGCTCACTGAGGTATAAAATCTCTGTTAATTTCAAACGAAATTTGTCAAATTATGGCAAGATTTCAGTAAAAGTCGTGGCTGTGATGTGGGGGAAATTGCGGAATTTTTTTGATTTCTTACTGAAAATGCATGGGTTAACGAAGAAATACGTGGAAATTTCGTGCAACCTATGGGTGGTAGATATTATTCACCACAGTCCATATTGGAAGGCATGAACGATTTCACAAAGCAATTTCAATCCACAAGAATCCATATGTCGGTTATTTTATAATTATTGCCCAATGATGATACACCGAATGTGTGGCTGAAAAGAGGGCTTAAAAAATTCCAGTATTTATTATGCACTTCGGAGGGCTCGTGGGTAATGAATCATGAAATGTATGCAATTTGTATGTGTGTTCAAGTTGTATGGTTGAAGAGAAATAAATTATGTTTGCTAGAAATTTATGTTGGGTGAAATTGGCTACAACAGTAGAAGTATTACGAGGGACCTAAATATATGAACCCCACGCTACATGAGCCCAATGATGGACAAGTGCAGTGAGTTAAACACAAAGGAACATGCCCTAAGAGGTTCTGGATTTGGAATGATGACGCAACGTTGGTAAATTGGTAGGGTATGCTTGACATTTGTCAAGAAACCACTAAAGAAAATTAAATGGTTAATAATCTGAGGGCAATTGAGTATGGATTCATGAGTGGATTGGATGTGATTGGTGGTGGATGTTTCATATGGTATTCAATGCAACTTGTAGGCGTTAGATTTATAAATAGTATGGCATATGTTTTAATGTAGTATACAATTTGTGATGTCACATGTAAACAGTTTTTTTCTATTTATGATGCATTAATATTTTACGTATTCATATTTATCCATGCCATAACAATTAATATTTTATCCCTATTACTATTTCTCCTTTGTATAAATATATACAGCATTAATATTTCACCTAGCAATGTCAAATATGATCTATGCCTTCTCACTTCGCAAGTTGTTCTCTTTATATGTAAAGTGTACGATTTTATTATTAATGTGTTTGTCTTGTACAACATATGATTGAATATATGTTGATGCAAATAAGGGTATGATGGAGGAAAGTGGAGAAAGTTCGGGTATTTCATTGTGTGCATCGGCCGCTGCTGTTATCATTTTTACCATCGTATTCATGGAGTTATATGATGAGGATAGTGCTCCCACTCTACCTAGGGAGCCCTCAGTGATGCGTGATATTCATAGAAAATCACACATGCATCGAATTCTGTTTGGTTCTGAAAGTAGTTGTTTACACTACTTAAGAATGCGGAGAAAGGCTTTTATGAATCTTGCTAAGTTAATGCAAGAAAGCAGTAGTCTCAAAGACAGTAAACATGTGTCAATCGAGGAGCAGTTGCAATGTTTCTGCACATCGTAGGGCACAAGTCAAAGAACAGAACGATGCAAGTTGATTTTATAAGGGTCGGGGTGACGGTTAGCAATTACTTTAACAAAGTAATGTTTGCATTATCTCTTTCATTTAAAATTATCACTTTTTATATGTAACCTGTTATATGTTAATGGGGATTTTTTGCTTTCAAGGTACATATGAGTCAACAGTCAAGATCAACTTGTCGATCTCGACAGAGAGATGCGACACATGGCAAATTTGATGCCGATTTCGATGACTACAAGATATGCTATTGTGGGCTTCAGGTCCCGAGGAGGACGTCATGGACAAGAGCAAACCCTGGGCATAGATTTTGGAGTTGTACAGCTCGAGAGAATCGATGCACATTCTTCCTACGGAAGGATCCCCCCACACACTGAGTTATCCAGAATGGTTATCATGCATTACATGGATGAGATTGACCGAAGGCCCACTACAGTAAGTTCGACGCCCCCTTTGACTGAGAGCAGGATGTTAGAGATGAAGGACGGCTGGATACTGTTGTCGGTCTACTTGAGAGGACCACTGGGCAGTTGGAGAGCATCGTATCCGATTACCATTCCATTAAGGCCGGACTGCATCTCTTTTAGTTGTAATATGTTTTTATGTAATTTGATGTATAACAATGGTCGTTGATGTTAAACACTGTTATGGATTATTTGTTGTATCAGCATGTGGATGATGGGTTTTTTAGGTCTATTTGTTTATCGTTGGGATCTGTTAATTGATGTTTAACACTGTTGCTGCTGTATCACAATATCAGTTGATGTGGAGATGTACATTTGTGACTTTGATGTCGTTTTGGAGGGTTGATGTATTTTGAGGTGGTTGGTATTTGGATGACTTTATGTTTTACTTTACGGTATATATATTGTTGATGTATTTTGGGTTTATGTATCGCAATATCCTCATTGTCTGAAAATTTTTCTTACTTATTTATTGATGGTTAACATAGAGAATACGGCAATGTCAAAATAAACTGTATTTATTTTTTGGGATATTTTAATTAGTTTGTCATAATGCAAGGGGACATTATTCTTTTATTTTGTGATTGGGAATATATGGTTTTTATATCAATTCCAATCACAAATGCAAGGGGGTCATTGTTCCCTTATTCTTACCACATCCCACTCACCACTTTCACCCTCCAACTTTCACAACAACATTCACAACCAACTTCAACACAAAAACACACAATAAAGTTGTGTAGGGCCTACACACAATTCCAACATCCTCATTCACCACCCACTTTCACCAAAAAAAAACACAATACTCTACTTTACCCCACTATTCACCACTTCTACAAACCAACAACTTCAACCTAAAAGAACAGGCCCTTAGCTTCTCTCATTATGACTTTGATGTCTTTTCAACTCTTCTACCATGGCTAAAATCCATTGGACATTGTTCTGCATATTTCTTAACACTGGAAAGTGAAGGGTCCAGCTGCCAAAACAACCACCTATCACTTGCCCCTCCCTTTTGGTATCAGTCAGCTTCAACTTATCACATGTTCCCCTCTTTGTTGAATTTTCAACAAAGTCTCTTTCTTAGGAACTTCATTAGTGACGTTTCCTTGAGGTTTAGAGCACTATAAAAGGGAGAGGATGCTGAGGAGTTTATGCATCCCAAAAACATCTCATCTCCAACGTAATAAGGAGAAGAGAAAGAAGAGAGGCAGTTACCCAGAGAGGTAAAAGTGAGGGATTTCTCCAGTGAGAGAAAATTACCCCAGAGAGGGAAGTTACCCCTGAGAGGTAAAAATTGTAGTGAGTTTTTTGTGGTGTTTACCCTAGTGTATAAAGTTATTTCCTGGTGAGAAATAGTGAAACTTTTTTTACTCTCCAGTTTTTATTGTTATACCGTGATCAGTATTTTTTACCGTTTTGCTGTAATCAGTAAGTCTTCTAGTGATCAGTGAGAATCACAACAAGTGGTATCAGAGCCCAGGTGAGCTGTGCGAGAGAATAAAAAAGGAGTTAATTTTTGGGGAGTGAAATTTTTATTTACCATTATATTTTTTCTCTTCAAAATGTCAATAGAAGAATTATCCTCATCGGGAGCTATAGTCAAGCTGACGGCCATAAATTACACACTGTGGAGACCTCGAATGGAGGATCTCCTCAGTTGTAAAGATTTATTTGACCCATTAGAGGTCAAAGGAGTAAAGCCAGAATCCACCAAAGAAGCTGACTGGAAGAAAATGAATCGAAAGACGATCGATCAAATCTGACAATGGATCGATCACAGCGTCTTCCATCATATTGGCAGGAGACAGACGCATATGCCCTATGGCAAAAGCTAGAGGACATGTACCAAGCCAAGACTGCTCGAAACAAATCCTTGTTAATGAGGCGATTAGTAAATTTGAAGCTACGGAGTGGAACTTCTGTTGCGGAGCACACGAGTGAGTTACAGAGCCTGGTGAAGCAGCTATCTGCAGTGGAGTTACGGCTTGGGGATGAAGAGTAAGCTCTTCTCTTTCTCAGTTCTCTTCCAGACAACTGAGATACATTTGTGGTCTCTCTCAACAATTCGGCCCCAAACGGAAAACTTACCATGTCTATGGTTAAGGATGCCATCTTCAACAAGGAGGCCAGGAGAAAAGAAGCCGGCACCGACCAATCGCATGCCCTCGTGACAGAGACTCGAGGAAGACAACAAGGAGGTGGTCGAAGCTGGGGCAGAGGCAGGAGCAAAAGCCGTGGTAGGTCCACAGACAGGAGGAGGCCTACCTACAAGTGTTACCATTGTGGCATGGAGGGCCACATGAAGAAAAACTGTCGAAAGCTGTTGCGAGAACAAGGTCAAAATGGTTCTCAACAGAATACGAAGGATGGAGAGACGTTAGTCACTTGTACAGGTGAAGTGGCCATCTGCTCTAACCAAGAAGAGACACGCCTTCATGTTTCCAACCAGGACAGCGAGTTGGTGGTTGATACAGCATCATTATTCCACGCCACTCCTCGAAGTGACTTCTTCACCAACTACACGGTAGGAGACTTTGGCATCGTGAAGATGGGGAATACAAGTTCTTGCAAGATCGTAGGAATTGGCGACGTTCAGATTCAGCCGAACGTCGCTGCACAATCACGATGTAGGATGTCCGCCATATGCCAGATCTCCGGTTAAATTTGCTCTCTGGGACAGCCCTTGACAAATAGGGCTTCGGCAACCACTTCAGCAACGGCACATGGAGAATGACAAAAGGTGCCATGATTACCGCAAAGGGGTACATTTGTGGTACGTTATACAAAACTTATGTGAAGATATGTACCGACGGCCTTAACGTGGTGGAACGTGAGGCTACTCAAAATCTGTGGCACCAACGTCTCGGTCACATGAGTGAGAGAAGGTTATCTCTCTTGACAAAGAAGGAGCTGATCTCAATTACTAAGGATGATGGACTAGATCCATGTCAGCATTGCTTAGTTGGCAAGCAACAGAAAGTCTCCTTCAGTTCTTCAATAAGGAGATCAGAGTTACTCAGTCCGGTACACTTTGATGTTTGCGGCCCCTTGGAGGTTGAATCGTTGGGTGGCAATAAGTATTTTCTGACCTTCATTGATGATGCTTCTCGGAAGGTGTGGGTCTACTTCTTGAGGACGAAAGACCAAGTGCTCGACTTCTTCAAGATGTTCCACGTCATGGTCGAACGTGAGATAGGAAAGATGTTAAGTGCCTCCGCTCAGATAATGGAGGCAAATACACTTCCAGAGCATTCGATGTCTACTACAGAAGTCAAGGCATTAGACATGAGAAGACGGTTCCTCGCACTCCACAACACAACGGCGTAGCTGAAAGGATGAACCGAACGATCATGGAGAAAGTCAGAAGCATGCTCAGTACGGCTAAGCTACCAAAGCCATTCTGGGGGGAAGCTGTTCATGCCGCCTGCTACCTCATCAACAGATCACCATCAGTACCTTTGGATTTCGTGATTCCAGAGAAGGTGTGGTCTGGTAAGAACCCCTCATACTCCCACCTGAGGGTATTCGGTTGCTTAGCATTTGCACATGTGTGTTCAAGCTCAAGAAAGATAGCAACGGAAAGATGGTGAGACAAAAAGCTCGGCTGGTGGTCAAAGGATTCCTTCAGAAGAAAGGTATTGACTTTAACGAGATCTTTTCATCTGTTGTGAAGATGGCTTCAATCCGTGTCATCCTCGGATTGGTAGCCAGATTAAATTTAGAGATTGAGCAGATGGATGTCAAGACGTCGTTTCTTCATGGTGATCTACATGAAGAAATCTACATGAAGCAGCCAGAAGGTTTCGAGATTTCAGGCAAAGAAAACCTCGTATGCAAGCTGAAGAAGAGTCTGTACGGCCTCAAGCAAGCACCACGACAGTGGTACATGAAGTTTGACTCATTCATGATGAGGCAAGGCTACAAAAGGACCGCTGCAGACCAGTGTGTTTATACACAACAGTTTCCAGACGGTGACTTCGTTGCATTACTTTTATATGTCGACGATATGCTGATCGTTGGACAAGATGCAACAACAATCGGCCAGCTGAAGAAGGATCTCTCTAAGTCTTTTGATATGAAAGACTTAGGTCCAGCTCAACAAATTGTGGGGATGCAAATAGTCCGAGATAGGAAACATAACAAGCTATGGCTATCTCAGGAGAAGTATGTTGAACGCGTGATCAAGAGATTCAAGATAGATCATGCCAAACCAGTTAGCATTCCATTGGCCAACCACTTCAAATTGAGCAGGAGGTTAAGCCCTTCATCCAAGAAAGAGACGGAAGAGATGTCATCGATACCTTATTCTTCAACAGTTGGGAGTCTGATGTATGCAATGGTGTGTACACGTCCTGACATTGCCCTTGCGGTGTGAATGGTGAGCCGATTCCTTTCTAATTCAGGAAAGGAACATTGGGAGGCGGTCAAGTTGACTCTCCGATACCTGAAGGGTACTTCAAAGGTATTCTGTGCTACGGAGAAGCTGGTCTAATCTTGGAGGGCTATACAGATTCAGATATGGCTGGAGATCTTGATAGTAGAAAATCTACATCAGGATTTGTCTACACGTTTGCAGGGGGAGCTGTGTCCTGGCAATCAAGATTGCAAAAGTGTGTAGCGCTATCCACAACAGAGGCAGAGTATCTTGCAATTACAGAAGCTGGTAAGGAAATGTTGTGGTTAAAACGATTTCTCCAAGAATTAGGGATCAAGCAGAAAATGTACAAGGTACAGTCAAAGTGCTTTAGGTCTGAGCAAGAATTCGATGTATCATGCTCGGACAAAGCATATGGACATTCTCTATCAATGGATACGCGAGGTGATAGATCAACAGCTGTTGAGACTAGTGAAGATCCACACTAAGGAGAATCCAACAGATATGTTCACGAAGTTGGTGACACGGGAGAAGCTGGAGCTGTGCAGAGACATAGATGGGATGGTTATTAAGTGACAATCACTTCAGATGCAACAGGAGGGGGACAATTGAAGGGTCCAGCTACCAAAACAGCCACCTACCACTTGCCCCCCCAGCCACCTACCACTTGCCCCCCCCCCACCTTGCCCCCCCCCCCCCCCCCCCCCCCCCCCCCCCCCCCCCCCCCCCCCCCCCCCCCCCCCCCCCCCCCCCCCCCCCCCCCCCCGGCGTATCAGTCAGCTTCAACCTACCACATGTTCCCCCCTTTGTTGAATTTTCAACAAAGTCTCTTTCTTAGGAACGTCATTAGTGACGTTTCCTTGAGGGTTAGGACACTATAAAAGGGAGAGGATGCTGAGGAGTTTATGCATCCCAAAAACATCTCATCTCCAACATAATACGGAGAAGAGAAAGAAGAGAGGCAATTACACAGAGAGGTAAAAGTGAGGGATTTCTCTAGTGAGAGAAAATTACCCCAGAGAGGGAAGTTACCCCTGAGAGGTAAAGATTGTAGTGAGTTTTTTTTTTGGTGTTTACCCAAGTGTGTAAAGTTTCCTGGTGAGAAATAGTGAAACCTTTTTTTACTCTCCAGTTTTTACTGTTTTACCGTGATCAGTATTTTTTCCTGTTTTTGTTTTACTGTAATCAATAAGTCTTGTATTTTTTACTCAGTAAGTCTTCTAATGACCAGTGAGAATCACAACAGAAAGATCATTGCCAAGGCATTCTTAAGTGCCTCTAGCTAGTTTAAACCATTAATCGCCATTGAAGAAACCCATGAAGCATATGTTGACAGCACTAGTATGCAACATGCACAATCTGAAAAGAACATTTCTTTTGCATCAATCACAAAGAGCCAACAAAAAGAAGCACTAAAGGAGCCTAGTAACATGGCAGGCAAAGAAGGGGGTGAATGAGTATAAGCCTCTTGACCACACCCAGATCTCGTTAAACCCCAACAAGCCACCTAACACAATACCCGGCTGCACGAATAGCCTCCCAAGAGGAAGCACTCAAAGCAACAGTATGAAGGATCGGACAATTCGATAGGGCAAACCAACTCCTTCGTTGAAGCTTTGCATGAACCTAAATCAAGGCATCGAAGAACAAGCATGGACAATGGTTCATTGCAACCAAGGTATATCATGTAAGTTAGAAACCTGGTGTTATGCATATATATATCCAAAAAATCCAAAGTTTAGAAACCAGCTTGGAATACCAATGAGGGCCCTAGCTTGTATACATTTGATTCAGCCTAAGCCAGAGACAAATAAACGACATACATTCTGATGCTCGATAAGAAGATACTCTAACCAAACCATCAGAAAGCAGCCATGCACATCACTCTCAAGATTTCTTCCTTAAATCTGTGCTGCGGGCAAACCAACTGATGTAGAAAAACAGAAATTAAACTACTGAAAAAGAAACACAACTAAATTTTCAAACTCAATTCCCTGGAAAAATCAAGACAAGACCAATAACACATACAACTAGTCACACACTGCGTAATATGTTTCAAAGTTGCTAGATTTCAACCAAGCTCCGCCGACATCATTTACATCAACTGCATTAATAACAAAGCAAACAAATGAAACCTGGAAAGATTCCTCCAGTTGGCTCACGCAGCACCATTTCCTCTCTGAAGCAGCATCTGGTCGAAATGCCAGACTCCTGTAAGAAAAAGATCATCACACCATTTTTAGGCCAAGATCGATTTTGGTACAAGCAACAGTCTCAGGATCAAAGGAAGCCAACCATGCCCTTTGCCGACTCGTCGCAGCTGGGCGACGTACTCGGAGATCTTCTTTATCGCCTCTACCTGTGCACACAAGGAAACAAACAGAGATACAGCCAGACAATTGAATCGGTGTCCTTCGTGCAGATCGAAATGAATCATAAAGCGATCACTGGACCCTTTTTTACCCCCAACTATGTGGAGTTGGCTTTATTTACCTTCTTTCCCCCATTTTAAACAAGAACTACACTGTATTAGAGCAGTTTTTACATGGTAAGCGTGGACCAGCAAAGTTCACATCAAGCCGGATACTAACAAATGCAAGTCTTCTACATGGATAACCGAGTTATAATGTTTACATGACCATCAAATTACATGTGATTTGCTACTGCAGCTTTATACTATCATTTAATTTAAGTAGTGGCGACTAGCGAGAGATTCCCCCACATCAATGGAAGCATTCTAAACCATATCGGTAGATTGATGGAAATTGCATGATAGTACTGAAATTGAAAATTCATCCAGCAAGCCCATGTCAAGGGACTACATTGACATAAAATTAACATATTTGGGAAGATTAGCACTCAAGTGTACATGTGCATTAATAAACATTGTATATAAACCAGAAGTTGTTTTCACTGTTGAATAACAAAGGCTAAATTTTATCAGTCCATCAGGTCATTCAAGTAATGTTTAAGGCTGTCAAGATCTTCAGAGGTGGCAATACATTAGTAGCATTGGTAAGCGGAGATATTATGGCGGCAATAAATCAAATTTTAAGAGCCCTAAAAAGCTGATAGCAAGATATTTTTGTATCAAGTAAATCAACAGAACCGGATTTGACCTGCTCCACAAGAAAGTTACTATCAACGAACTCCACCATATGAACATCATCACATCGTTCTGCCACCTGGTCACCAGTATAAATGTTACAAAGAAACAGTATGAACCACGCAGCTTTGCAAGGAACGAAGAAAGCTACCAATCCATCTAAAACAAATGCTTCTTACTTTGCGTAGATTTATAAGCTTCTCATTTGTCAGCTTTTCAAGAGACAAAGCAAGCTCCATGGCTGAATAAAAAATTCAGCCTGTTAAAACTTGAAGCATAACCATCGAATGGAAATGATGCAATGTAACAAACTCAATTTCTCATGGAACTATCCTAAAGCAATGTTCATAGCGAAAGAGCATAAACTTCATCTGTCATCGCCATGAATGCTACTTGAGCTGAGCTTGCCAAGCTTTATGTTGTTCATGTTTGTTCAATTATTTGAGGAAGCTTAGAATTTTGTTCACGCTTGGTTCACCATGTTATTTAGCGGTCCCGAACAAGCCCTCAACAAGCTCGAGTCAAGCATCAAGCTTTTTGAGGCTATTAACAATGGCGATTTCAAGAATATATGCCAAGAATAATATAACTGAAGACCAATTTATTAGAAATTAGGCTACAAAAGTTAAGATGATAGCTAGAAGCATACTGACATTGAATAGTACATAAATATGTATGCTAAAATTATTTTTTCTTTCATTTTAAAAATAATAGCAACTAGTTTAGCTTTAGTGCTTAGAATTTCTCACTTAGTAATATTAATTATATTGTTAAAAAAATCTATATTGAGTGCTAAATAATCTCATGTATGAACTATGCTAATTGTACATCGTATATATCTAAATATACTATTGTTCCAATATAAAAAATAAGAATAAAAAGCCATTTGCCCTCCCAAAAGAAAAAAGTGTTTAAACTATTTTTATTGTTAGATAAAATACCCTACTTGGACTGGTTGTGACCAATAAAATACAAGTCTTATGGGGTCGAAGCTGCAAACTATCTTTTCAATAAGTGCATGATAACCAACAAAATCCTTATGTGATGCCTACAATTTCAATGGTGACACTAAAGTATTCAAAGACACATCCTTCTCCAAGAAAAATATAAATATATAACACTAAACCGCATAATTATGGTGTTTATAAGAAAGATTATGAAAATAATTGGTCATAACCTAGAATCACATGTCTTGCAAACCAAAAAATATCACTCAATGTTGACAAACTTGCTCTATTGAAAGCAATATGGTGTTAGTGATGCTTTGGGCTAGGGCCTGTCGGATCTGGGGGCCTAGCCAGACCTGACGACATGGCCCACCGCGTCCGAGTTCGAAAGTTACACTTGTCCTCAAGGACCGTCCAAGAGCAACCATGGAGCTCAGCCTGACCAATGTGCCAGCACGAATCTACCAAGCAGGTCTACTCTCTCTGACCTAGGTAGGCAAGCATCCTAGAGGGACGACCTCCACGAGGGCTACTCCCTCTTGCTCAGGATGACCTCACGAGATCTGCTCCTTCAGACAATAGCAACTCCACAAGAAAGACTTCCACGAGGTCGACTCCTCTGCATCAGTGCTTCACGAGGACAACCTACACGAAGTCTACTCCTTCAGCACCACAGCTCTATCAGGACGACCCACGTGAGGTCGTCTCCTAAATGGTGGCCCTTTATAAGGACGATCTCGATACCTGGGGTCGGCTCCTTACCAGTAGACTCCTACAGGGACGACCTCGACACCCGAGGTCGGCCCCTTTGGCATTATGACCAGAACACTTGCCCGCCTAGCAGGATCAGCCAGCGCAACCACAGTGACACGATCTCAGATGGGTGGGCCATATCCTCTCAAGGCCGTTACCAATGGATTTGTCCAAACATACGTAATAACCAGCTTTATCATAGAAACGCACTACCAACTTTATCAGAGGCACGCGGCCAGCTTTCTCAGGGGACATGGTTGTGGCAGACAACTCATATATCGGCAAATCCTCTGACAAGTTTATTACAAAGGAAAGTAAAAAATCTTCTAACGTGACATAACCGTCCACCAGTCCTACACATGCAAGAAAACGTCTCCTTTATTAGGTATCTCGCACTCTCTGTATGAACCATAGAGACATACACAAACTTTCTCCTCATACCTCCCGCTTGATACTGATTTAAGCATCGGAGTCGAAACGAAGGGTCACCCCTCCGTTTCCTCTGACGCTCTTTCTCTCCATTTCAGGCAGCGTCGAAGGAGCCTGTCGGCCCGGTAAAACCCTGCTTGGGCCCCCTGTTGCATGAATTCTCGTGCTAGTAGCATAATCCAAGCTTCACGAGATTCTAGGCATCAACAGTTGGTGCTAGAGGAATGGCCTTGTGACAACTCTCATCGTACGGGCTCTCATCACATCAATCTTTTCGGCAACTTAATCAACATCCTCTTTGTCCACCTCAATAATGACGAAAGGCGGGAAAATAGCGGGCAATGAAACCAGTGCTGCGGTTGAAACACATACCACGGGGGGATAGCCATCATGCTGGCCGTGCACCCCCACACGTACCTCCGCCACCTCCAGTCTCCATCCCGCGGGCGGTGTCCCCGACACGTATCTTCGCCACATCCACTCGTACAAGCTCATGTTGTTCTCTCTGTGACCAACTTCCAAACCCTCATGGCCGAGCTTCGTGAGATGCAGGCAATTCAGGTCTGTCAATCCAAGAAGAATGAATTCCAGCAGAAGAAGCACCTAGATATGATCCGAACCAGGTCCAATTCCCTCAGAGACTTCCAACCATGGCACGCTCCCCTCTAGCTGGGAGCGTGTAGAGGACGAGAACAATATGGAGGCACAAGTCCCCAGCAGCACTCGAGAATCAAGGAGTGATGACCGAGCACACTGTAAAGACAGTGGGAAAACTATCATCAGCCGACATGCCAAAAGTCCTTCGCTCATGGCAAGTGAAGACTTGTGCTCCCATATACAAGCAAATATGTCGCTGACCTCGATGCAGAAATCTCGGGTAAAGGCTCAACGCGAGGTGAACAACTTAGGCTCCCTCAGCGGTAGATCAGATCACCAACCTGCAACGACAGATCAATACGCTTCGACGTGGGGATATCAACCAATGCTCATGAATACACAAGTTTTCACTCCGCCTCACCCTTCACCTACTCCATCCTGAGCACTCCCTATCTGTGAAAGTACGATCCTCCTTTCGCAGACGACGTCCCAAGGTACGCCAATGTAGACGACTCAATCGAGCATCTTAAGACCTACGTCGAGTACATGGAGTCGAAAAGTCAATATCTAGACCTAATATGCCAGACGTTCCCGAGCTGCCTGACTGGGGTAGCCAAATAGTGGTTTAGAAATCTACTCAATGGATCAGTCAGCTCTTTTGCCAACCTCCGAAGGCGGTTCCGATCACTTTGCTGCACAGAAAGAGACAAAGAAGTACCCGAGTCCATGTTCTCCATCAAGTAAGATCTTGACAAGTCCAATAGGACTTTCCTAGCTCGTTTTCACCGAGCTCACATGACGATCAATGTTTGTCCCGACGACATCACCAAGGTGGCACTTTAGGCGGGATTTCGGGACGGGTCCGATCTGAACTACGGATCTGCAAGCAGTGGTCTTCGACATATGCTAATTTGGTAGGTTGAATCAACATATTCATAGTTGCAGATGAGGCATGCGGGCGATCAGCAGACAACCATTGGTCCTCTTGAAAGAAGGCCGGTCTCGACTAAATTGTCCCCAGCAAGCGACCTAGATCCGAGAAGCGCTTTGAGCGACTGAGGGCCCTCGAGCAGACGACGCGAGACCCAGGTCCCCAGAGGTGTGGGTCTACACCACTCTGTCAACAATGCGTCAGAGATTCTGGTCAAAGAAACAACAGAGTTTGATCATCCATGTTTTTTGCCATACCACCCCAAGACAGACAAGTCTAAATATTGTGACTTCCACGACAAATACGGTCATGTCACCGATAATTGCAGGATCCTCAAGGATCAAATCGAGCGCCTCATCCAAAAGAGACGACTCCGGAAGTTCAAAGCTCCAGAGCAGATGTAACGACTGGTTTTCATGTATTTGGATTTATTATAATATAATATATGTTTTGGTGGATTTTCTCCTCATGTGTGGTTTTCGTCTCCGTAACTTTCATTTTCGATCGTTTCGTCGTGTTTTCTCGTTTCTTCCTTAGGATCGTCGATTTCGGAGTAAGTCATTCGTGACGGGCTTCATAACAGTCGTATCTTACTATTAGATCAAGCCTAGGAGTCTTAGGAATCGATCCCGGGGCTCCGCGCTCCGTATCGGAACTTTTGGTGCTTATTAGCCGGTGTAAGAAGGGGCACCGACCGACTAGATGACGATCCAGTCGGTCGGCAATCCTTCTTGGACCGACTAGTTGGCTTTCTAAATTTCTCAGGAGTACTGTTTATCGTTAGTCGGTCTAAGAACGTTGGTTGACCGACTAGGTTGCAAACTAGTCGGTCGGCAATGCTTCTTTAACCGACTAACACATCATCTAAATTTTAGTATCAGTACAGTTCATTCTTAGTCGGTCTAAGTTCATCTTTCGACCGACTAGTTGTTAAACTAGTCGGTCAGTAGTTGTTCATAGACCGACTAAATCCAAATCCTATTTTCGTTCAGAAGTTACTGTTTACACTTAGTCGGTCTGCGTTGGTCGACCGACCGACTAGTTGCCAAACTAGTCGGTCAGTGGTTGCTCTTTGACCGACTAATCTGTGTTAAAACCCTAATTTCTGGGCAGCCGCCAGCCCATCCTATTTAAACCCCTCCCAAACGTTTTCTTCTTCCTCCACTCGACCCAAAACCCTAGTTTCTCCCCCATTGAGCCCCCTTCTTCCCCAAAACCCTTATTCCTTCATTCCAAGCCCAAGATCCATCATCCAAACCATCCTTCAACACATTCTACCCCTCATCTTCCCCAAAATCTCATCAAATCCCCCAAAATCCCCCAAAAACCCTAGTTCTCCAAACTTCTCCATTCGTTTCCAGATCTGGTCCCTAGGTTCTCCGGAGTGTTTCTTTCGCCTCCTCACGGTAAGAAATCGATCTCTTGATGTTTTCATAACCTATTAGTATTTTTATGAAACCCTAATGAAATGGATGTTGTTTTGATGATTGTTTCCCCTTAACAGCGATTTCCCCGTAGTTTAGCATCCGCGAGACGAACCTTCGTGATCGTCATCCCCGGTGCTAGGCAAGTGAAACTTGCCACTTAGGGTTTAGGCCATGTTTTAGGCCATTTTGCTTGTTGTAGGCGTAAAAGAGGCTAGGCGACGAAATGATACTCGCCTAGGCGCAAAATTTAGGAACTAGCTTGACAACGAAGCTAGATTCGACATTTATCATGTTGCACAATTACCATGTCATGTTTAAATTCCATTAACGGTACGCAAGTTAATTGTCATGTCATTGCATTCTTTAAGTGATCCCGTGATTGCGTAGCATCGCTACAATACTTGTGTTTCCTGGCTCGTGACCAGAAGCGGGCATAATGAGTTGCTAACCCCAACGCTCGATATTGAATTGTGAACTAGGAAAACAAGCTCCCGTGCGGGGCAACCCTGGCTCACTTGCTGGGCTCATGTACAGGAACCCTGGCTTGTTTACGTGTGGGATGGGGTAAGAGTTAAGCGGTCATTCAACTGGGGGTCGCCTGATCAGCAACTGCAGTTGTAAGGCGTAAACTCTGGGGTGGGGTAGTGTTTAATGCCGATCAGCGTGAATGTTATACCATTCAGCTGAAGGGCGTAAACATCTACAAACAACTGTGAAACGTGAATAGTGAATTGATTGAGATTGTTAGTAGCTTGGCTACTCTTGTCTTGTCCCGATACTTGTTCTCGTGTACTTACTGTTCACCATGTCTTAATTGTGCACTCATGTTATAACTGCCATGTCATGCATACTAAAACTGCTAGGTTGCTAGTTGCCTTACTTTCAGTTTCCTTGCCAAGTCCTTTAGACTTGCTGACATGTGCCCCTTTACTCTTTTGGGTGACACATGTTAGATCCTGAGCCTGAGTACCTTGTTGAGGACGAGGTGTTTGCTGACGCCGAGCCCGAGCTTGTGTTTGACGAGGAGTACGTGGACACTGAGGACCAGTCCTAGTGTCTCCGTTGTGTTTTCCCTTTTGTTTAGACTGCTATTTTGTTGTCGGTGCGTAGCACCTAATACTTGTTGCGGTGTTGTTTTTGTTGGCCTTGTTCTGGGCCTTTAGACTCTTTCTTTTAGCCTGGTGGCTTTTCTGGATGTTGAACTTATTTTCGTGTTGGACAATTTGTGAGATATGAGATTTTATTTCAGTCTCTCCTTGTGTTATCATTGTTGTTCCGTTGTGGTTACAGAGACCTGCTTATGTTTTATTGACGCTTATCGGGTTTGGGGCTTCACAGCTCCAATCTCGTGCGGACCTTTTCACGTCTCGCCTCCATTTTAGGGAAGCGGGGCGTGACAGGAGGGCTGAGCTGGAGGTTCTCAGAACAAACACAAAGGCGTCGTCAGCTCGTCCAATGTCATTGATGTGATCTTTGGGTCAATAACCACGGTGGGCTACAACCTAGCCCAGCAATCCAACCTAGTGCAAAAAAGCCATGCTCGTCAGGTGTGTACCCGTTTGATCGACATCGACTCTGCCACCGCAGACCAAGCCTCGAAGCAACTCAAGCTCTTTAAGGAGCCTCTCCTCTTCACAGAGGCTAAGGTCAGACTGGTTCATCAGTCCCACAATAATGATATTGTCGTCAACCTACGAATCGCCAACCTCGGAGTTTGGCACATCCTCATCGACAATGTGAGCTCATTTGATATTCTCTACCTGGACACATTTCAGAAGCTGGGGATGTTGGTCAACATCATGCAGCCTATGCACACCAGTCCCTCTGGTTTTACAGGTGCACAGGTCGTCTCGGAGGGGATGGACTACATGCATGTTGAGTCGACGTACCTTACCAACATGTAGAAACGTCCACTTCCTGGTGGTCAACTGCCTAGGAGCTTTCAATGACATCATTGGACGACCAACACTAAACAACACACGGGCAACGACCTCCACGTACCACGTCTTGGGTAAGTTTCCACCACTCACGGAGTTGACGTGCTCGAGGAAATTCAGTCAGTGACCAGAGAGTGCATGCTCCTAGCTCAGAAAGTGGCGACCTCACACCCGGTGCAAATTGTTGGGCAGCTTGAATGCCTTTCAGCATTCCGTTGCGCCCCTGCTTGGCCTCAGGATAGAGCTCTGACCTCGTTTATATCGGGCGATCTCAATCCTCGAGCTAAATTAGAACGAGAAGCTCTGGTGGAGGAAGCTCGGCAGTATTCAGCTTTTCCTGCTCAACCTTCGGCTGCTCCTGCTCAGCCTTCTATCGCTCCTGCTCAGTCTCATGGTAGAGCTCAGACCACACCCTTAATGATTAAGCTCGATCCTCGACGCGAGCCAGAGCAAGAAATCCTTCCTGGTGGAGTTAAAGGCGATGCCCTACTCAGAAGCCAACCCGACCCGAACATCCAGATCGGCAGAGTCATGCGGCCCGACCTGTAGGCCCTCATCATTGACTTACTTCAACGGAACAAGGATGCCTTCGCTTGGTCGCACAAGGACATATCGGGCATAAATCCAAAGGTAGATATGCACAGACTAAACATCAACCTAGTCATGCCTCCGGTCTGTCAGAAGCGTAGAACTTTCAATGCCGAGAGGAACCAAGCTATCAAGGATGAGGTCGACAAGCTCCTCTGTGTAGATTTCATCCAGGAGGCTACTTACCCAGAATGGATCACCAACATTGTTTTGGTGAAGAAGGCAAATGGCAAGTGGAGGATTTGTATCGACTTTATAGATCTGAATAAGACTTGTCCGAAGGACAGCTTTCCTCTGCCCCAGTCGACCAGCACGTTGACGCAATAGCTAGTAATGAACTGCTCAGCTTCATAGACACATATTCAGGGTACAATCAGATTTGCATGTATATCCGCATGCATGAGATAGACCATGCGCATACAACCTTCTTGACAGACCGAGGATTGTACTACTACAAGGTGATGTCCTATGGTCTGAAGAATGATAGCCTAACAGTGTCTTGTCAACAGAATGTTTGTAGATCAAATCAGCAAGATAATGGAGGTGTATACAGATGATATGCTCGTCAAGTCACTGGAAGCGGCCCATCACGTGGCCGACCTGGAGGAACCCTTCACCGTTTTGCAAAGGTATCACATGAAGCTCAACTTGAGCAAGTCTTTAACGTTGCTTCTGGGAATTTTTGGGTTGCATGGTCCATCGTAGGGGGATCGAGGCCAACTCCGAGAAGATCAATGCATTGATCAACATGCAGTCTCCCACCAAGGTGAAGGATGTCCAGTGACTAATTAGACGAGTGTTAACCCTCAACCGCGTCATCTCCAAAGTAACTGACAAATGCTTGCCTTTCAAGGTGCTGAAAAAAGAAAAGAACTTCCAATGGACAGAAGAGTGTGAGCTAGTCTTCGCCCATCTCAAGGAGTATCTCGACAGACCTCCACTCATGTCCAACCCCGAGGGTAAACATTCCTGCTTTACCTTGCAATTCCAAGAGTATGTTCATCTCGGTGCTCATCTAAGAAGATGATGGTGTGTAGTTGCCCATCTAAAACGTCAGCTGATCCCTCCTTGACGTAGAGGCAAGATATCAGGAGATCGAGAAGCTGATACTGACTCTGATAGTTGCAACTGGAAGCTCAGGCCATACTTCCAAGCACATTCTTCGTTTCTCAATTTATAGACCTCAAGCACACGGTGAGCTTGTAGCGCTATACGGGTCGTCCACAAGGAGGCAGTCATCGAGTACTAATTTCTCCATAAATTTGTTAGCTACGCGATCGATAAGAGGGTAGACGGTGAATAAAAAGAGGAAATATCAATGGAAAAAGCTCTAGAACCTAGGTATCCCCACCATTGGATTAAGATTTGGATTGAGTTGAATTAATCAATTGTTGAATTCATGAGATTTGGGAGAGGTCGTCTGACCTAAGGGCATTCTCCTCCCTCCACTTCAGTGATGTAATGGTAGGATATTCACGTATGTTATCCCTACCCCACCCTCATAATGATATGATAGGACTGCCTAAACTATATCGAAGCCAACTCTCATTGGAGCATTAATATACGGTAGGTGCATTACGTCTGACGAATATCCTCAATCTCCTCCATGCCACTTCCGTGGATTTGGATTCGGATCTATATTAGGAGGGCTCTGATCCGTGCCTGACTCCTGTCAGCCGCACGGATAGTATGGATCAATGTATGAATTGAAAACCCTAAATTAGCCCCGACTCCCGTCGTCGACTAATCTATTTATCCACAAGGGGTGAAGTCAACGCACATTGATAATCAACATCCTAGTATAGCCTAAATCATCAATTATTCAACAATTAATCAATATCTCATCAATCCATAGCCAAATCTAATGGGGTTCAACCCATGGCCCTAGATGGTTAACTACTCACGATCCATAAATGCCAACACAATCAAAACCACAAATATAACATTTATAGCAATGAATTCAAGATAGAAATTCGCAATAAATGGATCCATTGCAAAAGAGATAAAGAAAAATATTTCTATTAGCAAAATCAAAGTTAAAACACAAAAGAACAAAGAGAATAATCAAAAGCAATAAGAGAACAATCAGAGATTACACATGATAAAAGAGGAAAAAACACTGAAAAATACAGGAAAAAGCGTCCTCCTTCGCAAAGGATGAAGAGAAGTATTTATATCCCGCAAAAAGTACCCAAAAGTCACAGAAATACCCCCGACGATGCCCACAAAACCTAGGGGACCCAATTATATGCGACCGCGTCGTAAACGACGCGGTCATTTTGCAAGAGGTGCGTAACTTGTGGGTTTTAGTCTTCAGCAATGCGACCGCGTGAATTGGCCACGCAACCGCGTCGTTTGGCATTCAGATCTTCAGTTTTCCCATCGAAATGGTCGTGTAAAGCGTCTGTTTGGCTTCGGCAGCTCCTTATATGACGCGGCCATGTCGTTCACCAAACGACCGCATCGAATTGGATTCCCTACTTCTCAGCTCTTCAGCGATGCGACCGCTTGGATCGTCAACACGACCGCGTCAAATTGAATTTGTGGCTCCTGTTGGGTTGTCCTGGTGACGCAGCCGCGTGGATAATTCCACGTGGTCGTGTGTGCCTTCTATTCCTTCTTCCCCTCGTGCACTTTAAGCTCACGTTCATCGCTTTCTTTGCACTTTTTCGCCCTTTTGACGCTCTAGGGTCCCAAATTCGTTCCCTTTCACCTTCCCTTTCACCTGAAATGCACATAATAGACCCAAAAAGTAAAAAGAAACAAAACGGAAAAAATGGAGCGAAGCAGTGGATAAAATGAAATGAAATGCGTATGAAATGAGCGCAAAATATGTATATAAAAATCACTCATCAAAATCCCTTAAGCTAAACTCTTCCTTATCCTCAAGGAAGACATGAAAGAGTGAAAATTGGAGGCATGCAAGTAAGCAAACACATGATGGTATGAAGTTTGAGAATTTCACAATGTCGAGCTTATATAAGTGTGTTGAAGGGAGATTTCAAACTCATGGAAAAATTGATACGCCGATTCCCTTCCATCGATTAGAAAATAATCCTAGGGTGTCGTTTCTAGCTCGAATCGTCAAATAATATACTAATCTAAGATCACGCTCAAGTCCTAGGATATGTCCTCTAACCCGTCCCTAGGCTGAAGGAATAGGAATCGAAGATATACGATGGTCGAGGAAGAGATACGTATCAGATAATGGGTTATTGGTCTCTTGAGGAAGTGACTCTTACAATGTACCAACATTCCATGATTCGTGAAATTGCTAACTTCGTTCATGCTTTCATTTTCATTGTTTTTCATTGTTTTTTATTTCATGTAAGGAGCGTTGGAATGATGACTCCCAGATCAGACGACCTCAGGGCATCGGGCCAAGAAGGACCCCTCAGACCTACTAGCTCAAACCAGTCGTATCCTTATTCGTATGCACTCCCCAAGCTAAATCTTTCGACGCGAGGCCCCAATGCTTTCCGAGGCACGGTGATTCGGCTACTCAGCGTCGCTGTGAGAACGATGCAAATCTTATTCTTTTATACACAAATTTTTCTTTTCTTTTCTTCATTTATTCATTTTTTTCGAAGACATGAATGGGTTTGGCAAAATCAATACTCAGTACTATGTGGTGTGTTGTTATCCAAGTCTCAAGCGATTATAAACCATTACATTCAACAATCAATTCTACTGTCCATGCATAAAGTGGACTCCTAAGAAAAATCTAACCTATGTCGGTTTTGAGTATACTATGCTAAGGACTATGAAATTGGCAATAACTAGCATATTAAGTGGGATCTGAGACTAAAAACTTATCCTAGTCAAATATCCTAATCGACATCGAGAAAATCGAGCGTAAAAGATAGAAAATGAAATTACATTCAATAAACTACGCATATAGAGTCTTGATCTCATAGAATTCTCAAAACTTATGTATATATGAACATATGAGTGCATGAGAGTGCGGGATTCATGATGCAAATGCAGAAATTTTTGTTGGTTTTGTTGTTTTTCAATTTTTTTGTTTTTGAATGCATAACAAGACGGAGTATGATGCATGTGAAAAGAAATGGAAAAGGAGGAGAAAGTAAAGAAATGGGAAAATGTATATATACATGAATGGAGGGGTAGTGGTAAAAAGCAAAAATGGAAGTGGGCATGAAATGCTCCTCTCCCAAGCTAAATCAATCATTGTCCTCAATGCGATATAATCGTGAAAATATGAGGACAAGTATGTGAGGGGGGAAGATATGGGTCATCTCGGCATGGGGTGCCGTCGTCAGGTGGTGGCTATGTAGGTGACGTGGGTGGAGGTCGTATGGTGGCTATGTAGGTGACGTGGGTGGAGGTCGTACTTCTGAAGATGGTGGGACTGCAACATCTGTGGATGGTGGTGGCGAAGTAGATGGAGCTACAGTAGTGGATGAGGGAGGATATGGTGGTGCTTCAGATGATGGATGTGGCGAGGGTGGAGGTGTGGGAATATGAGGTGCAGTGGTGGAGAGATGTGCAGAGTTCGATGGCTGAGATGGTGATTGCATGAGAGGAGAGTAGGTACAGCTGTAGGATAGTGACCTTGTGTAAAGTGCCAATAATAGACAGCGTCAAACTGTTTGTGAAGACTCTGAAGTGTGGTCAAGACGTCGTCTATGGTGGACTTAAGATCATAAACGACCTCCACTTGTGTGATACACTTGTCGGTGGAACGAGGTGGATGAGGAGGGCCCGAGGGGCTAGTACCCTCGCCATGTGGGCGAGATCTCCGTGAAAAGTGACTTAATGGTGGTGGCCTGACAGGGCTCACATGTGCAGCTATAGGATCGGGAATGATAGGGGCATGAACGGGGTGGGGCTGTGCTTGTGCAGGTGGGAGAAAAGCTGGATCAGGTGGAAATCTCAAAAATTGGATCAGGCGGAAATCTCCACTACACTGCCTCATCAATGCGGAAGCGATCAGTGTTGGGAGGTGAAGTGTAAGGGGTGTGGAGGGGTCCCTGAAGCCATAGAAATCTCTCGTCTGCTAAGGGTTTGATCATATGCATGTTAGTGAGGACGGAGATGTCGAGGGAAGTGGTCCAGGAATGGGGAGCATGTTGTCTGGGATCTTAAAGGAGACAGGAGGGAGCATAGCGATGATAGTGATGAACCCTCCACATCAAATCTTAGCGTTTGGGATGCTAAGGGTATGGAAAAAATCTCTGGGCCAACCAAGAACCGGCATTAATGAGATAACGGTGTGAAGTGGTGCTGTCATTGTTAACATTGCGGGGTTGGGTTGTGGCCCAGAGGATAAAGAGCTTGTCATGTGAGACTTGGCCCATCTCCAACCCACAAAAGGTGGAGTTTGCAATGATACGATGTGCCAAGCGAAGGCATGAATGGATAATGGAAGATGCCTTCGCTCTGGTGATATGGAAAATAGATAGGCCAGTGATTTGCTCCCAGAAAATGTTCTGATCGTACTCATCAGGAAATGGGGTAACATGTGTAATTGAATTTGGAGTGAGCACGGTAGGACATCAAAAAGAGGGTTCAGAGAGTTAGTGGATATGGCGTAGTCCTTATTCATCAAGCGGAAGGAGAACCCTAAATGTTGGTGCCTAATAGAACTAAGAAACTCTAAGGTGAGTCTGTTATAGGTTCTGGCCTCACACACTAGAAACTCTTCCCACCCTATGTTGTGAAGGAGGGTCCAGACACCCTCATCGAGTCCTAATAAGTCAAGAGCGGGTACGCTCGGGAATTTGGTGAGTACAATGACTCGTCAAAAAAGGGACGTGTAGTTGTCGCGTTGACGTTCGTCAACGAAAATGATCCATTGGATATCAATCTGTGGGGATGCGATGGATGGTGCTGCTGGTGCAGCAGTGGATGTGGAAGCCACGTTGGTAGACATGCGTGCACGCGTGTTTCTACCCTAGGATGGCCCCGATGTAGTACGCTTAGGCGAGTGCGTGAAGGCATGGTGACTATAAAATGTGATCGAGTATGCAATGTGTGTATGAGAGTGAGTGTGCAAACACGACCTTCATGCAACGATGAAAAACATCGAGTGAATGAAAACTTGGGTAAAAGATTTAAAATTTAAGAGAAAGGAAAGAGTATGACCAAGATGATGATGCATCAAGCCCCAATTAATGTTCTCCAATCTCCCAGAATGCCCTTGCGTCGATTGAATTCCCAGTAAGCTCGACTCGATCATTTTAGGGTTTTGGGGACCCACCATTTCGACTGATTGGTGGCGATGGGAGGAGAGATTTGAGGTAGAGGATTGTGGGGATGATGGTTCTGGAGGGAGAAGAAGGGAAAGGAGGGGTTGGGTGATCGGAGATGGAGAGAGCTCGAAACAACGGAGATTAGAAGGCATGGCTCGATCGAGTGGGGTTGGGTTGTGTATATAAGCAGATCGGCGCGGTCGTGCCAAACGATCGTGTCATTTTGAGATGAACCACGTCATTTGGGGGCTCAAAAATCATGGGGTTTAAGATCGACGTGGTCGCGTCTATGCCATATCGACCGCATCATTTTGAAAATTTTGTGCCCCAAAACCTTGATCGACGCGGTCGTTTTGAAACTTACACGACCGTTTGATAAATCTCTAACAGAAGACAGTAGGTCGGCAGACCTTAAACAGTCACGTCATTTTGAGTCAAACAACCGCGTCGCTGATGTAGAATGGGTGAGATTTTGACCTTGGATTTTCGATAACGACGTGGTCGCGTCAATATGTCCAAACGACCACGTAAATGGTAGAAAATGAATGAAAATTTGGCCTTGGAAATGGGATTGAGCTTCAAGGAATTCATGCGACCACGTGTAGGGTGATGTTTTGGCTCACAAATTCAAAAAATCTACATACCTTACACGACCACGTCATTTGGGCGAAACGGCCGCGTTGTTCTGGCTCTTCCCTAGCTAAGTTTTTCCTTATTTCTGCACTGTTCGATGCAGTCGCGTGTATCAACTCCACGCGGTCGCGTCGAATAGTTTCTGTTGCTTCCTTACGTTCCTCTTTTGCTACTTTCCACGCGACCACATAGGGTATCACACGCGGTAGCGTTGAACTCTCCTGCATTGAAAATTTGCAAGATTAACTCATTGGGTTTGGGGGTTTTATTCAACTATGATTATAATATTCTAACTAAGATAAAAATAAAAATAAAGACTAAAGCAAATCAAAAACTTCGGTTGCTTCCCAAGAAGCGCTCGTTTATAGTTTTTGAGCTCGACTCCTATAATGTGTTCATGGTGGTTCCGGGGTGGAGAGCGTTGAAATCTCTTCCTCTCCATGCTTCTTCTTCTCTTCATTGATCATTGCCTTGCATAATTCTTGAATCCTCGGCTCCTCGGGATCGAGTGGATGCGAGTTTGGAACTCCCTTGCTGATTCCATCCGGTTGAGCTTCGTTAAAGGTTCTTGCTAGTGTCATCGTCTCTATTTGCCATTCATGTCTTGGATCTCCAGATAACAGCTTCTCTGTTGGGCTTAGGAATGCATCCTCCAACGTAGTTTCCTCAATAAATTCTTCGAGAAGGTCAACTTGATGGCAGTGGTCATCTCCAATGAATTGTCACATGGTCTTCTGAAGGTCGAACTCCACCTTCTCCTTGCCAACGTTGAGGGACAATTTCCCTCCTTTGACGTCTATAAGCACTCCTGCAGTGGACAGAAACAGCTGAGCAAGTATTATCGGCGCGTGGTCGTCCTCGGGCATGTCCATGATGAAGAAGCCACATGGAACTATGATCTTCCCCACTTGCACTGGAATATCTTCAATAATTCCCCGGGGGTACTTTACGGATCTATCGGTAAGCTACAATGACATGTTGATGGGCTTCAGTTCTCCCATCCCAAGCTTCTCTCCGATGGACAATAGCATTAAGCTTACGCTCGCCCCAGGGTCGCACAACGCTATCTTGATCGTAATATTTCCAACTGCACATATGATGGAGAAGCTTCCCGGATCTTCTAACTTTTCAACCATCTTCCTCTGGAGAATGGCGCTACACTCCACTGATAGTATGACTTTCTCCCTCCTGCCTTTCTTTGTAAGGATGTCCTTATGAATTTGGCATAGGATGGAATTTCGGAGATGGCGTCGAGGAACGAGATGGTAATATTCATCTGCTTCAATATGTCGAAAAACCTCCCGCGTTTTTCGTCCAACTTTGCCTTCGCCAACCTTGACTAAAAGGGCACCTTAGGAATGTATGTTTTGTCATTTCTCCTGTGGTACCTCTCTCTCATCTTTCAACACTCTTCTCCCTTGATGGCTCAAATGATGGAGGTGCTTCCTCACGCTCATTTTCAATCTCAACATCCACTCGGGGATCCTTCTCAATTGTACTCTTTTCTTCCACAACTGGCATGGTGGGGCCTTCCGTCTGCCTTCCGCTTCTCAAGGTGATGGAATTGACATGTCCTCAGGGGTTAGGTTCATATTGTCCCGACAGTTGCCCCGGTGGCCTCGCAATCTACAATAGTTGTGCCATTTGTGCCACTTGGGTCTACACCGCTTTTTGGCTCGTGGCTAGTTATTGGGTGGTGGAGACAAGCTGCTGGATGGAAGACTGAAAGTACTCATTTCTCTGCCCATGCGTAAGAATATGATTTTCTATTCGTATTTCTAAATTGGATTGAGAAGATGATGGTATATGAGCATGTAGCCTTTGATTAAAGTTTTACGTTGGTGCTTGAGGCGGCGCATGAAACTGCTAGAGGTGTTGTGGGTATGGCGGTTGAAGCTGCAACCATTGGCTCCTATAAGAAAAGTTCAAATGGTTCTTCCACCTCTGGTTGAAAGTGTTGGAGTAATGGTTGTTATGATGCCTTGCATTATTGTCGTAAAGAGGTGTTGCAAGAGTGGATGTGCATTCAATGCTTAAATGTCAATGCACACCACAGACTTCATATAAAGCCATCGTAAGTGGATTAGCAGCACCCATCCCAACATTGTTAATGCATCAAATTTTGAAGACAGCATGGAAACGGCATTTAATTCATACTTACCTCCTCTCTTGGAGGTAGCATGGAAACGGCATTTAATTCATACTTACTTACCTCCTCTCTTGGAGGTAGCTCTCTCATTGCTCCATAAATAATTATTGTTGGCCATGTCCTCCAACAACTTCTTGGCTTCCTCAGGAGTATTACTCATTATCGCCCCGTTAGCAGCGGTGTCGATGCTCATCTTCACCTCTCATGAAAGCCCATTGTAGAATGTTTGGATCAGGCGCCAGCCCGGTACTCCATAATGTGGTCAGTTCCTTTACATATCCTTGAATCTCTCACATGCCTCATACAGTGATTCTTGGTCATGTTGGAAGAACAAGGTGACTTCTGATCACTCCATATTTTACACTTTTTTCCCGCATGTTTGCATGCCATTTAGATCGCCCAAATCATGTTTTTCACGATATATCGACGAAATTGCGATGCTTTTCACGATTTGTTGTTTTTGTCGTATTTCAGGTGATTTGGAGCGATTTGAAGTGATCTCGAGATACGCCTACTCCAGAGTGTCACCGACGACCTCCCCGAGGGGTATTTCGCCATTGGAGAGGAGCGGAAGAAGAAAGAACGTCGCAGGAGCGACGAGGAGGCCAAAACAAGCTGTTTGGGCATTTTTGGTGTCTCACTCGGCCGAGTGAAGGAGTCACTCGGCCGACCAGCGAGACACCGCTCGGCCGACCAGATCGGACACGTTTTATATGTGCACTCGGCCGAGCATCGGAAGCCACATCGGCCGAGTGACGAGACCCCGTCCGCCCGAGTGGCACTCAGACGAAGCCAAACAAAAATCGCCAACTTACTGTTTTTCGTCTGCCTGAGCTTCAGAAGACCCACTCGGCCGAGCGGCAAATGCCGACCGCCCGAGTACTAAGAAGCCATCGGCCGAGTGACGACAACTCACTCGGCCGAGCGACTCCCGAAGTGAAGACCCCCGAAGACCCAGACTTACTGGAAATTTACAGGGTTTGTCACTCGGCCGAGCGACTTTTGTCACTCGGCCGAGTGCGACGCGCTGCCTGTAGCGAAAATTGCGGATTTCAGGCTGCGCAGGGGCATTTTGGTCACAGTTTTTTGGACGATTTTGGGGGGTATTTAACCCCTGTTTTTACCCTAGGTTAGAGAGCTTTTTCTCTTAGATTTTTGCAGCTTTTTAGATTAACTTTTTAGCTTTATTCTTGTGATTGGAGAGGAGACAAAAGTTGATTTTTGTTGGATTATTTGAAGAACTACATTGGTTTGTGTCTCTCTCCTCTAAAATACTATTTTTATTGCTTATCTCAATATTGTGATGAATTCTCTTGTTAGTTTCATTGATTATTTTTGTGTTTGTGCTATGAATTGTGAGTAGTCTCCACGTCTTGGGGCGTGGGGATGAACCCTACGAGCCCAATTTCAGATTTGTGATGAATTGGTAGAAATTTTGCTAGAATTGCTATTAGGGTTAGTTTGGGATCGATTTACTACGGATAATTAGGTATTATATCGATTGGGATTTGCAAGAGATTGGATCCCAACTCGATAGGAAACCCTAGAAATCCGAATTGGGTTGGAATCGAATTTCCGTAGTATCGGTTTGCAAGAGATTGGACCGATACTGGGGTTCTCGGTTGCAATTCCGTGCCGATACCCGTTTGCAAGAGATTGGACGGGTAGGAACTATCCCAACCTAGGTCGTGGCCCGAGTTTGAACGAGAGTGGGCTCGGGGCGCGATTGAACGATGATGTTGATCCTAATGCTAGCTTGTCTAGGCTAGGGTTTGCAAGAGATTGGACCCGAACCTATGATAGCTATAGACTGGCAACAGCGCGAGAGCGTGAGCTAGGTTTTACATTCAGTTGCAACTAGTTCATCCGTAATTTTATTCTAGCAATTTTGATGCCAACGAATCACATTGACGAGATACGGTGAGTAGCGGGGATTCCCCATTCCCTAGACGTCCTTCATTTGATTTGATATCTTCATACTTTGTCTGACGATTGTGACAGGATCGCCAAAGGCAAAATTCTCTCTTTTCTTTTCTGAATAACCAGGTTGTTCGGATCAAGCACTTTCATTCGTCCTCCCTGTGTTCGATAACCCGCTCGCCGCTACACCGTGCGCTTGCGGTAAAACTACACGGTCGCACTTTTGGGTTACATTCCGGAGCGATCAAGTTTTTGCCGCCGTTGCCGGGGAGGCGATTGCGTTTGATCTTACCACCCTAGCTATTTCTTTCTTTTTGTTTTTAATTCATTATTTTTTACCTAACCCTTCCATTGTGCTAATCACTTCTTTGAAACTTTGTTTTCCCGTGCATGAACACGAGATCAACGGCGGACCCTGAAGCTATATTATTTGATCCCGAGATTGAGCGTACTGCGCGGAGAATCAGAGCGGAGAGAAGACAAGATCGGGAAGGGAGGTTTATGACCAACCCGGAAACTGCGGAACAATTAACGGCAAGAATGGCGAGGATTATTTCTATTCGAGATAGGCTTCGGCCTAAGACCTCTTCTACTACCTCGTCCATTGCCATGCCGGAGTTGGCGGCTGACAAGAACTTTGAGCTGAAAACTGGACTAGTGGTTCTGATGCAGCAGGATCCATTTCATGGGAACGCCCATGAAAATCCCCACTACCACATCCAGCTATTTTTGTCGAAGTGCGCCACATTTCAGATGACGGGGGTCTCCATCGATGCCATCAGACTGCGCCTTTTCCCCTTCACATTAAAGGACAAAGCACTTTATTGATTGAGGACGCAAGCTGAGTGAGTCTTTACCACATGGGACGAGTTGGCGAGTGCATTCATTGACAAGTTCTATCCGCCCTCCAAGACGGTAAAGATTCGGAGCGCTCTTATGTCCTTCAAGCAAGGACCCCAAGAGACGCTCTATGAGGCTTGGGAGCGTTTCAAAGATCTGCAGCACCAGTGCCCGCACCATAGCATTGAAGGTTGGGAGCTAGTTCATAGTTTCTACAATGGTCTCCAACCGGGGACTAAGCAAATTATTGATGCCGCGGCGAATGGAGCCATCTTATCAAAGACTCCCGAAGAAGCTACGGCCCTAATTGAGGAGATGGCCTTAAATAATCAACAATGGGGCGACGAGCGAGGACACTCTACGTCCTCCTTGAAGCCAACTAGCATCTATGAGGCGAAGGCCGTAGCGGAACTCACAAGCAAGTTTGATTCTCTCCACAAGGTGGTGGAGAGACTGGAGAAGTTTATCACGGAGCCCCAAGGAACCCCTTCCACCTCCGCACCAACGAATCAAATGTGTGATTGGCAAGACCAATCTCAAGCTATGTATTTGGGAGGAGAGCAAGGAGAGGGATCCTTGGAGCAAGTTCAATATGTCGCAGGGAACCAAGGGTATTTGGCCAATCCGGCCACAAGAAATCATCCCGGTTTCTCTTACGCCAACAATGAAGGAGCTTTGAACCCGCCACAACAACCACCTCAACAAGCTCGGCCACCACCACTACCCCAACAACAACACTATCCGCCGAGGGGGCCTCCACAACAAAATTTCCAACCGAAGCAACAAGTTCCACCCTATAGGCCGCCCGGATACAATCAAGGGTGGAGAAATCAATACCCTCCACAAGCTCAACGATCCGACTTCGAAGCTAGAGTGGAGGAGTTTATGGTCGAGCAAAAGAAGGTCAATGCTTCCTTGAAGGCGGGCCAAGACTCCCTTACAACCGTTGTGGCACAAATCTCGGAGCAATTGACGTTGCTCAATCGGAATACTCAACAATTGCCGGCTCAACCCGAGCAAAACCCACGGGGCAACACCGGCCACATCAATGCCGTGGTTGCCGTTACTACTAGAGGCGGGAAGGATACCACCCCCGCCATGATTCCTACCGAGGAGCCCGTGGAGGAGAATGTAGAGCCAATGGAGCCGGTAGTTGAAGTTGAGAGGGAGAAAGAGCCGCAAGAAAAGGAGAAATCTAGAGCGGAGCAATTAATTGAGGAGAGGCGCTTCATGCCACCGGTCCCATTCCCCCAGAGGCTTGCTAGAGCAAAAATGGAGAAAAGGCTAGCAAAGTTTCTCGAGTATCTGAGAGGGGTTAGCCTCAACATTCCTTTCCTCGACGCCATCGTGGAAATCCCCGCATATGCTAAATTTTAAAGGATTTGATTTCAGGGGGAAAGAGGAAGGAAAAGATTATGCTCGCCGAGGAGGGCTCTTGGTTCACCAAGAGAGAGAAGGAGCCGGCCAAATTCAAAGACCCGGGGAGTTTTCGAAATCCTTGCACCTTGGGCGGCGTCCCTCTACAAAAGGCGTTGGTGGATTTAGGGGCTAGTGTAAGCCTCATGCCTCTCTCCATGTTCCTAAGGCTAAACACAGGGACGAAGTTAAAACCTACCGACATGCGGATACAATTAGCCGATGGACGGATAACAAAGCCGGTAGGAATCGCCGAGGACATCCCGCTACAAGTCCTGGGGGGCATATGCTTGCCATGTGACTTCGTGATCATGGACGTTAAGGAGGAAGGAGATACGTCATTGATACTTGGACGCCCGTTCCTCGCCACCGCCGGTGTCATTGTCGACGTGCGAGAAGGTACCCTAACATTGAACGTCGGCAACATCGAGGTGGAGCTTCATATTCCTAGGGCAATGAAACACTTGCCTTACCACGAGGAGCTTGACTACATGGACCTCCTTGACGAGGTAATTGAGGAGGCGATCCCCCATTCGATCGGCGCTCTATTCAAGGAAGATTTCGAAGAAGGCCCGGATTTAGGCCAAGATGAGAAGAAAAACGAATCCCCCGACTTCTCCGCTGAAATTGATGAAGGCGACGCTGATGTCGCAAGGATTCGAGAGCTCTGCAAGCTCTCGAAATTGAAGTCTCCGAAGAAAGCTCCGCCGATACGGAAATCGGCGTCACCGGTGAAACCGAGGACCGGAGCAAATGCTAGCTTGGGGGAGCCTCCCCCAACACTATTCGAGACGAGAGACCACCGAGGGAGAACACGCCGCCGCAACTTCCGAATCCAAGCGTTCTCCCCGGAAAGTTTGACGGGTGCATCTCCTATGCACCAAACATCCCGTGTTAATTGAAAATCATAGGGGGTCGAGCTCACGACCTTAAACGAGCGCTTGTCGGGAGGCAAGCCGACGGTTATAGCTTTATTGTTACTTTTCCTTTATTTTTGTTTTAGAAATTTTTAGTGTTTTGAGTCGTTCGCCCAAAAATTTTGTGATAACGGGTCCTGTTTTTCTTGACAGGAGAGGAGATAGGGAAATCCATTATGAGGAGGATGAACGAGGAGACGAGGAGCGCTCCAGGAAGGCGCTCGATGCTTAGGAGGAAGATGAAATCGACGGGAGGAAGAAAAACAGAGTTTAGAGCCCAAACGAAGACAAACAGCAGAAAACAAGGCTCACTCGGCCGAGCATACTAGTCAATCGGCCGAGCACACAAGTTCGTCCGGCCGAGCCGCCCACGAACGAGGGAAGTCTGATGTACCCAACTCTCTGTTTCTTTTCCTGATTTCAGTATAACTGCTACTCGGCCTAGTATATATATTCACTCGGCCGAGTAAAACTGATACGCTCCTAGGGCGAGTCTTGCCGAGTAGCTTGAGCCACTCGGCCGAGTTACTCCACTCGGCCGAGGGTGGCAAGGCCACTCGGCCGAAGCATAAGCGGGGAGGAATTTTTCCGTTGAGTTACTCGGCCGAGCGACCTAGTCACTCGGCCGAGTCGTAACTTTTGCTATTAAAGGGGTCGCTGGGGGCTCGTTTTTCGAAAAAAGTTAAAATCGATCAGCCCGACCCTTCGCATCCCCAGCGCCCGAACCCCTCCCCCACTCGCCCGATCGCTCCTCCGCCGCCGCCGCTCAGCCACCACCGCCGGCCGAGCCGCCGCCGCACCTCGCCCGAGTCGCCGCCGGCGGCCACTGCTCCGGCCGACTCCGGTAACCCCATTTTTAGCCTGTTTTCTCCTCTTTTGTGTATTTTTCAAGGATCCATGTGCTTAACGAACCCCAAACCCGAATTAATTTCAATTTCTATCTATTATACCCCTAATGCCCCATACGTATTGAATATTACTCGCTGATATCTCCATTTCATGCGCAGGTTATATTTGGGAGCTTAGGGGAGCCCAGGGGAGCTTCCAGGGACTGATTTGGGCTACGTGGAGGCGTCGTCTTCGCACGCTTCCATAGCTTTGCACTCGCGGCGTGTCGTGGTATATTCTTTCCTTTATTTTACGCACGCCGCATTTTTATTGGTTTTGGTGAGCGCTCGGGGCCCATATGCCGCCCCGGACACGGCCGCGGTCGAGGAGAGCTTCCGCCAAGCGGAAGCGGTCGGATGATGCCGGCCCCTCCCACGAGGTGGAGGGCTCTCCTCCGCCTTCTCCACCACACCCCCCACACCCAGCACAGCCTGTAGGCCCCGCACACCCCGCACAGCCTGCAGAACCCGCACATCCACTCCCTGCCATGCCACAGCCCGTACCACCGCCTCCGGCTCCACTTGTCGGGCCGCTCGGGATTACGTTCCGAGACGACGCACACCGCGTCGCTTTCGAGCGTATCTCCCAGCGCTCGATCGTACCCTCCAGGTTCGCACACCTTGCAGACCTAGGACGCCTGGGGGTACTCGAGGGGATGCTCACGTTGTACGACAACGTGGGCTGGCGAGATTTCTTCCAGGTGTCGGCGGACACGTTTATCCGTCCGACACTTGAGGTTCTTAGTTCGATCGCCCGGACCGACGAGGGATGCTCATTTCGGTTCATGGACCGAGAGTGCCAGGTCACTCTCGGTATGATGAGAGCTTTCTTCTCGTGGCCCGACGTCCCCGGGGCCGACCGTGGTTACGCCCCCACCCATATCCCCCCACCTTCCTTCGACGCCGGCGCCTTCTGGGCCCGGATTACGGGTCTTCACGCTGCCTTTGACCCTAGTAGGGCCAAGGCCTCGGCCATTGTCCATCCCTGCCTCCGTATAGCTCAGCGCCTTATGGCGATGACCTTTTTGGCGAGATATGAGCCGGGTACGATGTCCACGCCGGAGCTCTATATGCTCTACGCGATGACACGGCCCAGGGCTCTATCTAGGGAGGGCGATGAGTTGGTCCCCGCCGTCGTGATTGATGTCGCGGCTTGGTTTTTGGACCGCATCATCGTATCGGTGGGCGCTCGCTCACCGATATGCTGCGGCGGCCTGATCACCTTGCTCGCCATTATGACCGGCGAGGATTTTCCAGATGACCTGCGACGAGCACCGGGCCCCACTTCACTGTCCATAGATGTTATGGCCCGGATGAAGATGCTTCGTCCGCACGGTGAGCGACACTGGGTCTGGCTGCACGGCCCCTTCGGTGCCGATTACATGATTCTTCCGAGCCCAGCTCGAACTCAGATTGCACCGGCCCATGTGGACTGGCTCCCTGCGATGGATGTTCTGATCCCAGCCGCATACGTGCTCGAGGCCGAGGAGGCCGAGCAGGCCCACGCTGCCCACGCTGCCCCGCAGACCCTGTCGCACCTGCTGAGCCCGCTGCCCCTGTTGACCCCGTGGTCCCTCAGCCTATCCCTGATATTTCTGCTGCTCCCGACACCTCTGTCCACACTGCTGTCGGTGTCGGGAGTATCCTAGCTGAGCCCACCTCCACTGCTTCCACGCCTGCCACCACCACCACTGGCCCTCTGTCTGCCGAGCCCGTTTCCTCTGCCCCACCCGAGCGCCAGCCGACTATAGTTGAGTGCGGAGAGCCCTCTTTTGCCACCGCCGTGGAGACTGTGGTCTCCACCTCTGTCTCCACCGCCGCTGTATTCTCTGAGAGTGTCGTGGCGTCTGTCCACACTTCTGTGTCACCGACCTCTCTGGCCGCCTCGTCGCCACTTTTGCACTCCTCTTTCGTTGCTGCTGCCTCCACTTCTTACCGTCCTGCCCGGCCTCACACTGAGGCCAGGCCCACATTTGCGAGCGCAGCACCTTTCGTTCCCTTCCCTGCTGAGCCCATCACCTACGCCACCAGAGTACGCCAGCCCCGACTTGCACAGCACAGACCGGTGCGTCCCTTTGCACCACCTCCCCCGACACTGTACTTCAGAGCATTTGTGCTCTCGAGGGGGCGGTGAGTGGCCTCAGAGGCGACCTTAGGACCCTGTCCTCCACCGTCTCCGCGATGGCTGGCCGCTTCGACCTGCTTCCGCAGATTCACTACTGCCTTACCCAGGTCCTCGAGCGGCTCCCCCGCGTACCCACGTCCACCCAGCAGGTCCCCACCCCCACTCCTGCACACACCCAGCCTGCTGCCACTTCCACACCCACACCCTCTCAGCAGTCTGTTCCACCTCCTCCTCCGCCTCAGGACGGGGACGGTGCAGCACCACCTTCTTAGGCACCCTTGATGCCATCGATTCCTTTTGCCGTTGTGCTGCCCGTCTCTGCTGGGTCCTGTTGATTTTTGCCCACCCCACCCTCTCCTCACTGTTTTTGGATGCACATTTTGATCATATATTTATATATCATTTTTGGGAGAGCGGGAGAGTTTTTGGTGTCACACCTTTATATCTGTATCACTCGTATATCTGCATGCATCATGTCCGCATCATATTTTTATTTCTTATTTTTCTTTTGTTATTTTATTTTCTTTTTTCCCATGCATGCATCCTCACTTATCCCTCACATTACTTGTCTCCCGGTGTGCCACACTTCGCACATTGAGGACACTGTGTCATTTAGCTTGGGGGAGTGAGTCCTCACGTTCCTTTCGATCTACCACCTTTATTTTAGTTTTTCGCGCCATTTTCCGCATTTGCACTCATCTTCATCACCTTTTTTCTTCTTTTTACCATGCATCATGTTTTTCTTATTTTCTTTGTGTGTTGCATTGCAATGAGTTTCATTTTCCCTTTATCTTTATTTCTTTTTCATCTCATGCTAGAGATGACTTTTCTGTGATGATGACGACGTGGAGTTAGCTTTCTCCATATGCATGCTATATTTGTCATGTCTTAGATTTTATTTCTGGTATCATATGCTGTGATTTGTCTTGCATTTGGAGATAGTAACCCACACTTTTTCCACATGAAAATGGATGAGATTTTAATATTAGCTGAGTCTGAATATTCATATGTATGCTATCGCAGAAAACACACCAAGATTCACGCATTGAATGCTTATATTTGGAGTACCGTTTTCTTTTCCTATATCACTTCTATATGCATGATTTGTACATTTCACTTCAGGATGATTGAATGATGTTAGCTATGATAAATCTGGATTAGTTAGCTTTTTTTGTGATCGAAACTGAGTAGATTAGATTACCCTGCTGAAGTTGTCGTGCACGTCATATAGAGTGAACCGAGAGATATATTTATTTCTTTCTCCACAAATCTTGAACATCATTTCTCTATTTTAAAATCATTGGTGAATCTCCCCTTAGCGATTCTATTATATGGCATTTCCCCCGCTATTAATTCCTAGCTCCAAATTTCCCAAAACCAAAGAAAGAAAAAGAAAAATTCTTGTATGTTCTTACTTCTCTTTGAGTTGAGATCATTGTGTATATATGTCATCTGAAAAAAAAACAAAAAAACCAAAAAAAGGGGGAAAAAGAGAAAAGAGAAAAATCTCAATAAACGATCACATCTCATGATCTCTCTTTCTTCCCTCTTTTTGTTTTTTATTTTTGTTGCTTTTGGAGCTTTATCGAAATGGGGATGTAAATATTTTTTATGCCACCACGCTTATAGATAAGCTTGGGGGAGGGAATCCATTGATGTGTGAGAGAGTGACTACTTAACGTTGCACGACAACCTAGGCTAAGTAATATTCTATACTCGGTGAGATTTTTTTAGCTTTACGAAGTTTAGAAATCTATGCCTAGCACTCATTTCATGAAATCAATGCTTATCTATTCTTTCTATTCTACGGTGTGATATTCTTATACTCCTCATAGAAGGCGTTCAATTGAAAAGTGTGTGATCTGCGATTTGTATACCGCTTTAAATGATTCAGACGATGTTAATTCTAAAATTATTCCGTTTTTCATGATTATATCATTGTTCGTGGGTTATCTATTTCTATTTGCACCTTTATACTATGATATCGAAATAAAATTCTTTGACATGTGTTTGACATTCGGTGCATGCTATATGATTAAGCAAAACACACGTCCTGAGAAAACGATCTAGCAGCTTCCCTCCTTTCTTCTTTCTTCTTCGTTTTTTTAGTTTTCCATTTTCCGCCGTTTTCGTTTTCGAAATCCACCGGGTTCGCCTTTTACTTATCTTCCTCGAGGACGATTAAGAGGTAAGCTTGGGGGATTTTGATCATTCCATATTTTACACTTTTTTCCCGCATGTTTGCATGCCATTTAGATCGCCCAAATCATGTTTTTCACGATATATCGACGAAATTGCGATACTTTTCACGATTTGTTGTTTTTGTCGTATTTCAGGTGATTTGGAGCGATTTGAAGTGATCTCGAGATACGCCTACTTCAGAGTGTCACCGACGACCTCCCCGAGGGGTATTTCGCCATTGGAGAGGAGCGGAAGAAGAAAGAACGTCGCAGGAGCGACGAGGAGGCCAAAACAAGCTGTTTGGGCATTTTTGGTGTCTCACTCGGCCGAGTGAAGGAGTCACTCGGCCGACCAGCGAGACACCGCTCAGCCGACCAGATCGGACACGTTTTATATGTGCACTCGGCCGAGCATCGGAAGCCACATCGGCCGAGTGACGAGACCCCGTCCGCCCGAGTGGCACTCAGACGAAGCCCATCAAAAATCGCCAACTTACTGTTTTTCGTCTGCCTGAGCTTTAGAAGACCCACTCGGCCGAGCGGCAAATGCCGACCGCCCGAGTACTAAGAAGCCATCGGCCGAGTGACGACAACTCACTCGGCCGAGCGACTCCCGAAGTGAAGACCCCCGAAGACCCAGACTTACTGGAAATTTACAGGGTTTGTCACTCGGCCGAGCGACTTTTGTCACTCGACCGAGTGCGACGCGCTGCCTGTAGCGAAAATTGCGGATTTCAGGCTGCGCATGGGCATTTTGGTCACAGTTTTTTGGACGATTTTGGGGGGTATTTAACCCCTGTTTTTACCCTAGGTTAGAGAGCTTTTTCTCTTAGATTTTTGCAGCTTTTTAGATTAACTTTTTAGCTTTATTCTTGTGATTGGAGAGGAGACAAAAGTTGATTTTTGTTGGATTATTTGAAGAACTACATTGGTTTGTGTCTCTCTCCTCTAAAAATACTATTTTTATTGCTTATCTCAATATTGTGATGAATTCTCTTGTTAGTTTCATTGATTATTTTTGTGTTTGTGCTATGAATTGTGAGTAGTCTACACGTCTTGGGGCGTGGGGATGAACCCTACGAGCCCAATTTCAGATTTGTGATGAATTGGTAGAAATTTTTCTAGAATTGCTATTAGGGTTAGTTTGGGATCGATTTACTACGGATGGTTAGGTATTCATATCGATTGGAATTTGCAAGAGATTGGATCTCAACTCGATAGGAAACCCTAGAAATTCGAATTGGGTTGGAATCGAATTTCCGTAGTATCGGTTTGCAAGAGATTGGACCGATACTAGGGTTCTCGGTTGCAATTCCATGCCGATACCCGTTTGCAAGAGATTGGACATTCCGGAGCGATCGACTTCATTGCGCATCTTCACAATCTTTCCTAGAGGGAAAAAATTAGTTAGAAAAAGGCATGTGATAGACTATACCAAATGGTAAAAGTGTTATGATCATGGCTTCTAAGCGAATCCTTCGACTTATCCTTTAGAGAGAGAAAAGAGTCTTAGCCTAATGGCGTCGTTGGTGACGTCATTCATTTCAGCGTGTCCATTTTCTCCAGACAAGTGTTCAGATGGTCATTGGGGTTTTCCATAGGCGATCCCCCAAATTGGTCCTGCTGGACAAAGCTGATCAACAAAGTCTTCAATTCGAAGTTGTTAACCTCCACCCGATGGCCTTGTGATGCTCGACATTGACCCATTAAAGGGCATGGAGAAATACAAATGGGGACCTAGCAGGAGGTGGACTGTCAGGTGGAGGAGGTGGCGGTGGATTGTGGATTTCTTCTGCCATTGATTCTAGTGCAAATTTCTTTTTTCTTTCGGTGTTGCGCCGGCGTGCGGTGGCTTCGATCTTAGGATCTAATGAAAGCAAACCCCCGATACCCCGCGATCTCTTGTGCATGCACAAAAGGGCAAAACCAAAAGAAAGCGTCAATAGCACCAAAAATCAATAGCAAAAGAAAATAAAAAGGAAAGGAAAAAGTGCGCAGTCTAGCAATAAAGATTTAAACTAACGGCAACGGTGCCAAAAACTTGTTCAAAAACTTGTTCGTTTCTCAATTTATAAACCTCAAGCGCATGGTGGGGTTGTAGCGCTATACGGGAGTTCCACACAGAGGCAGTCGTCAAGTACTAGTTTCTCCCCAAATTTGTTAGCTACGCGATCGATAAGAGGCTAGAAGGTGAATAAAAAGAGGAACTATCAATGGGAAGAGCTCTAGACCTAGATATCCCCACCATTGGATTAAGGTTTGGATTGAGTTGAATTAATCAATTGTTGAATTCATCAGACTTGGGAGAGGTCGCCTAACCTAAGTGAGAATGGGCATTCTCATACCTCCCACTTCTGTGATTCAATGGTAGGATACTCCATTACGTTATCCCTACCCCCACACTCTCGTGATGCTATGATATGACTATCAAACCTATATCGAAGCCAACTCGTTGGTGCATCGGTATACGTTAGATGCATTACGTCCGACGAATATCACCGATCTTCATCCACGCCACTTCCGTGGATTCGGATTCGAATCTATACTAGGAGGGCTCTGATCCGTGCCTGACTCCCGTCAGCCATACGGGTAATATGGATCAAATAGGAATTGAAAACCCTATATTAGCCCCAACTCCCGCCGTCGACTAATCTACTTATCCACAATGAGGAAGTCAATGTAAATTGATAATCAACATCCTAGTATACCTCAAATCATCAATTATTCAACAAGTAATCAATATATCATCAATCCATAACCAAATCCAATGGGGTTCAACACATGGTCCTAGATGAGTAACTACTCACGATCCATAGAGGTAAACACAATCAAAACCACAAATATAACATCCATAGCAATGAATTCAAGATAGAAATTCGCAATCAAGGAATCAGCAGCAAAAAGAGATAAAGAAAACTATTTCTATTACCAAAATCAAAGTTAAAACGCAAAAGAACAAAAAGAATAATCAAAAGTGACAGGAGAACAATCAAAGATTACACTTGATAAAAGCTGAAAAAGCTTTGAAAAATACAATAAAAAGCGTCCTCCTTCGTAGAGGACAAAAAGTACCCAAAAGTCCCAGAAATAACCCCCGGCGGCGCCCAAAAAACCAAGGGGCCAATTATACGCGACCTCGTAAACGACATGGTCGTTTCGCAAGGAGTACGCAAGTTGTGGGTTTTAGTCTTTAACGACGCGACTGCGTCATTTGGTGTTCAGATCTTCAGTTTTCCCATCGAAACAGTCGTGTAAAGCGACCGTTTAGCTTTCGGTAGCTCTCGATATGACGTGGCCGCATCGTTCACCAAACGACTGCGTCAAATTGGATTTCCTTCTTCTCAGCTCTTCAGCGACGCGACCGTTTGGATCGTCGACGCGACCGTTTGGACCGTCGACGCGACCGCGTTCAACTGGATTTGGGGCTGCTGTTGGGTTATCCTGGTGATGCAGTTGCATGTGCCTTCTGTTCCTTCTTCCCCTCTACACTTTAAGCTCACGTTCATCGTTTTTTTTTGCACTTTTTGCCTTTTTCACGCTCTAAGGTCCCGAATTCGTTCCCTTTCACCTGAAATGCACATAATGGAAACAAAAAGTAAAAAGGAAACAAAACGGGGAAAATGGAGCAAAGAAGTGGATAAAATGATATGAAATGCGAATGAAATGAGCGTAAAATATGTATATAAAAATCATTCATCACACACACCATCGTTGTCCTGACAACCTGCCCACTGCGTCAGGTACTCCAAAAGCCAGACAAGTCGGGACAGATGTCCAAATGGGCATTCAAGCTCGGGGAGTTCGACAGTCAATTCAAGCCTAGGATGGCCATCAAAGGTTAAGCATTGGCTGACTTCATTGCAGAGTTCACTTACCATCATGGGTTCTCGTCATAGGACTTGCTGGAGGATCGACGGATATGGATCATCTATGTGGACAGCTCCTTTACCAAGCAAGCTTTGGGAGCCAACGCACTTCTGGTCAGCCCTAAGGATGTTCATCTCCCTTATGCCCTCAGGTTCAACTTCAGCTGATTACGCGGACCTCATTGCAAGGCTCAGGTTTACCAAGGATGTCATCGATCACCATATCGTTGTCCAATGAGACCCTCAACTTGTCGTTAACCAAATCAATGATGGTTATCAGATGAGCATGGAGGAGCTCTAGGCGTACTTTAAGATCGTTTGAGCTTTACTAGATGGTTTCAGACCTCTCGGTGGAGCACATTCCCCGGGCTCAGATCACCACTGACACACTAGCAAGCTTGACACTGGGATAGAAGATGAGCTCAAGTCTGTTCCAATAGAAGTCATGTAGCACCCGACACGACGTAAGGGAGAGCTCGCCCACGCTACCACGGGGTCGTTCTCCTCTTGAATGGACCTCATCATCCAGTACATTCACCACCAAATTCTCCCAGAGAACAAAGTCGAGACTACAAGCTGCGGTTCAAGTCGGTGAGGTACACGCTCCTCGATGATGTTCTTCACAAGCGGGGCTACTCTTCTCTCTTCTAAGGTGCCTCCGCGAGCATGAGATACAACTAGTGATAAAGCAGATACATGGAGTGTGCGACAACCATTACGGAAGCAGATCTCTCGCACACAAAATTCTGCGAGCCGGGTACTACTGGCACATGCTATAGTAGGATGTCAAAGCCTACGTTCAACGGTGTGATGCCTGCCAGTGCTTATCTAACATCCCAATGCTACACCAAAAAGAGCCGACCTTCATCACCCCTATCTAGCCATTTACAAAGTGGGTGATCGATCTGATCGGACCCTTGTAGAAGGGGAGAGCAGTGGCTAATCATGCTATAATAGCCATCGACTACTACACGAAGTTGTATATAGGCAGCTCTGTTCTCCTCCCTGACAGAATCGAAGACCACTGCATTCATCTAAAAAGGGGTGATATGTCAGTTCAAAGTCCCGCATTCCATTGTCACTGACCATAGAACACAATTCGACAATGCCAATTTCAAAGTAAAGTGTAAGCAATTTGTCATCCAGCACCATTTCTCCACCCATACTCACCCGCAGGTAAACGATCAAGTCGAGTCGGTCAACAAAGACATCAAGAAAATGCTCAAGAAGAAGCTCTGTGCCAAAAAAGGAGCTTGGGTCGAGTACCTCCCTTATGTGCTATGGGCGTACCGCACCAATGGACGGACCAACACAGGCGAGACCCCCCCCCCCCCTCTGTCTTTAGCCTTCGAAGTCGATGAAGTGGCTCCAGTTTAGGTAACTATCCTAACCTTCCGGAGGAGGTACTACAACGAAGCTGCCAACAGTCGAGCTCTGACCCTGGTGCAAGACTTGGTCGAGGACAGAAGAAATACATCACAGATCCGAGCCAACTCATACAAGCAAGCTTCGGCTCGATACTACAAGAGGGTCAAGGTCAAGCGTTTCTAAAGACGTGATCTGGTCCTCAGACGAGTTCTCCGCACATGAGACAAGACCGACGAGAGCAAGCAACTACTAGGGCCGAACTAGGAGGGCCCTTACCACATCCAAAAGGTCCTCAGCTCGAAGGCTTACCAGGTTGAGACCCTGGAGGGCGTCCTGATCAAGAACCCATGGAATGTTGAGCACCTCTGGAGATACTATCATTGATCCTTCGCGGAGAGCCGATCTCAAAAGGTGCTCTGTTCAATGTACTCAACTCGAGCTCAATAAAAAGTATTTTTAAGCACAACAATTGTGCATTCTTCTTGTCTAAACCCCAGCTCATGATCGGGCCTCAACTGGCCTGACCACATCGGTCCCAGCTCGGACACTTAGCACTCGACTCAGGTGCTAAGACTAAAGCCATTAGCCCAGGCTGGGGCCTCCACTGTCGAGACACACGGTCCCAGTGTTGATAATAAGCCTAGCCCGGGCTGGGGCCTTCGCTGTCGAGACTTCACAGAGGGTCACAGTGTCGATCTGCTGGCAAGACTCCAAATAGAGTCATAACACCAACCTCTGACATTCGACCCAATAGTCATGCTACGTTCATACTTCCACTGACGAGACTCTCCTAAGGGACACAGCGTCAACCTCTGGCATTCGACCCACGGGTCATGCCACATCCAAACAAGACTCCTAGCCCAGGCCGAGGCCTTCACTGGCGAGGCTCTACAGAGGGTCCCAGCGTCAATCAACTGGTGAGCCTCCACAGAGTTTTCCAATACTGACCTATGGCACTCGACCAACGGTCGTGCCACGTCCAAACAAGACGCCTAGCCCAGGCAGCGGCCTTCGCTAGCGAGACTCCATCGAGGGTCCCAGCATCGATCTACTGGCGAGACTCCACCGAGCGTCCCAGCACTGACCTCTGACACTCAACCCCACGGGTCATACTACGTCCAAACAAAGCCCTAACCCAAGCTGGGGCCTCACTGGTGCAACTCCAAAGTCCCTTCACGGACAGCACCTGGCACTCGACTCAGATTGAGCTGCCCCCAACAAAAACCTCAGCCTAGGGTTGGAGCCCCCGCTAGTCTGATCTCAAGATCCCAACATAGGCTAGTAGCACTCTGCTCAGTTCAGGCTGACTCTAAAAAAGTTGCAGCACTCCCATTGGATCGTGCTACCTACAACAAAAGCCTCCAGCCCAGGTTGGGGCCCATGTGGTTCGTCCTTAAGGCCTAACATTTGCAAGCAGCATTCGACCCAGGTCATGCTAAAGCAAGCGACGACCATTCCAAGTCCAAAGCAGCCCCCAGCCCAAGCTGGGGCCCCTTCAAGCTCTCAGTTCAGGTGGCATTCAACTCTGGCCATACCTAGCCTAGCAAGCCCACCGTTGCATTGAGGTCGCCAAGTGATACCTAGCCTAGCAAGCCCACGACAGAGATGGGAGCCTATGACCTGATCTCAGGCCGTTGCATTGAGGTCGCAGCTGATCCAATCCAGAGCTGCGGGTTTTCTCACTCAACAGACTAAGGGGCCAACATACACTCAGTAGTGCACGCTCAGCAAGTGATACCCAGCGGTACGCCATAACTTTAATGTTAGTCTCTTGAGTTCAAGTTCTAGTTCAACACAACAATAAATACAATAGATCGTCAGACAAATAAACAGAAATAAATAGCAAATATGGGAAAAGAGGTTGGATTAAATTTTTCAGCCTGTTCATTTCAAAAAGTTCTTTATTTTCAAGGCTTGGCCGATCTGTGCTGCATACAAACAAGAAACAACTATCAAAAAGGAAAAGAAAAGGATACATGACTACATATTTTGCTTGGAATTTTCAACAGGTTGCTCGTCTACGACGGACGCCTACTCCTTTTGGGCTTGACTAGGAGCTCTGTCAGCAGTGACAGTTGAAGGTCCAGCAGTAGCAGAAGTCTCTGCAGCATATGGGAAGGCGACAGGCTGATCGTTTAGGAATGACAGGAGATCAATATGAGTGGGACACACCACTTTGAATGCATTCTTCACATATTGCATCTCAGCCTTGAAGGAGATGTTTGTCAAGATTCAGCAGCCGTCAGACCAATGCGGTAGTTCCTAAATGGCCTGGCTACCTGAAGCTTAGCCTTCTTCATTTCAGATCGGTGGACTTCAGCCGTCTTAGCTGCATATACTAGGAAACTTTATCGGGTCCTCTCAAGCTCCCCCTGAATGCGACGACCTGACCATCTCACTCTTATTTGAGGTGAGAGATGACCTCAACAGATTCGCCGCACTCTTTCTGCAACTCGACCTCCCTTTCTTTAGCTTGTTGCAGCCGAACCCCTGCCTCTTAGAGCTTAAGGTCCAGGTAATGGGCTAGCTCAACTTGCCCTCTCCGCTCGACATCCACCTGTCGCAGCTGTTGGAGCTCCAGCCTCAGTCTCTCGAGCTCCCCCTCAGTAAAGCAAGCCCACACGCACAGAACCTCAATATATGCTCCCGCCTTAGCCCGCTCCGACAACGAAGCAATCTCCTCAGTAAGAGCATGAGTTTTGCTCTTTGCACATATGAGCCAACACTTCTTGAGTCTATACAAGAAGACAAAACAAGGTTAGAGTCTGGGCTCGGAATTTTGCTACATTTTACAAGGGAGAGCGTCCTCTCCCAATGGCAGGCATTCACCCCCGATCCCTCACCGACCTTGGGAGCTGCCATTGGTCACTCCTCGGGCTGAGGCAAACGCAAGGCCTGGTCAGCCACAGGTTCATCAGACATCCCCTTGTCCTTCTGCTAAGGCTCGACAACCTGTGGAGGAGCAGATTTTCTATGTGACGGCTCGGGATCTCCATGTTCCCTCTCCTTCCATTTCCTCCTCATAAGGGGGTGTTGTCATCGTCATCCTCACCCTTCGAATCGAAGGGGATCATCGGGAGAGTCCACACGGCTTCTCTCCTAGATTCCAGAGTTGGGTTTAAGGCGGACCCCTCCGAAGAGAACGACAACAAGATCAGCCACGAAGGTGCCCTCAGCTCGAGGCCTCGAGGTCCCCACTTTACTTCCGGCTTTACTTCCCGCCTGCAAAGCCGAGGTGGCCGAGGACTCCACTCTGGGAAGAATAGCGGCGTAGGCCTTCTTTCTCTCTCACATATGGCGGGTGATGTTCTGCTTGTAGACGGCATGGTACGCCCTCTCCTTTTGAACGGGGTTCAAGTTGGAGACTCACATTCCAGGGAAAGGAAAACAAGGAGTGGTTAGTAATGAGTTGAGGAGTTGGAATTATCGACCTCTGAGCTAGTACTCACCAGCAGCAAGAGGAGCCTCACCGAGCTCTATATCCTTCTCAGCATCATAATATGCAGCTTATGGATTGCATGCTCTGACAACAACACGTCGCGGGACCTGATGGCGACAGGTTGGGCGGCCATCCATGCCCACCAGTTCAGTTAAGTCCTACTAGCCATCCTTAAAACGATGACAGCTTTCCACTTATACGGCCACCGAAACCGACGTGGCACCCACTCGTCGGCGGCAATAGTGCCCCCTTGGAGTATTCCCAGCTCCCAGTGACCCAAAACCATTTTTCTTTCCGGTTCTTGTTCATTGATGGCTTCTCTTCGAAGATCCTCGGAGCCCCAGCTTGAATGTTGAGATAGTACTGGGTGCCCGAGGTCTTCTTCAGCTCGGATACGACATGCACAAGCTTGGCAGACAACCATCCCTTTTCTTGAGAGGCAAACATCGTGGTCAAAGCAATCATAGTCATGAAGCTGTTCGGCACCAACTGGCATAGGCACAGTGCCAAGTTCGAAAGATACATGAATCACCAAACAAGTCGATTAAATGGGAGGTGAAGCCATGCCTCTAGGTGTGCAGTACTCAATGCAATAGACCCCTAAGGAGGTCGGACATGGGTGCCCTCCAACTCATGGGGAGCTTCAGACCCACCGAAGACAGGATTACATACCCCCCCAAGATATGTCGTAGATCTGTCGTAAGTCTGCATCACGCATCTTGGGTATGAACTCGTGTGCTTCAAGGTGTGGTGGCCCCTGCTTAGCTATCTTTCCTCCTTGGCAACAGAGGTCAGCGACTGGCCGCATCAGCACCATCTAGGTTTGGGTGAGTTTGGGGCTCCGACGGCCCAGTCTAGGCAACCACCAGAACACAGGGTCAGACTTGGCGACGGTGAATCTGCTTCCGTCCCTCTACAAGCACGGGTTGCAAGGCCTGCCAAGCGCCCCAACGCCAGAGTCAACCACATTCTCTTCCATCCCCCCAAGGGGTGTATCTCTCTCTTCGCCGATGAAGACCTCCACGGGTGGCAGCGATTGGAGTCTGCATCCTGTATGGCTTAGATGAGGTTGCTTGGGAGCCTGAGGAGTCTGACACGAGCGCGTTTCGAAAAATAGCGAAGAGAGCACAGAAGCAAAAGTAGACAGAAGTTTTCTAATGAAAGTGTGACTGTCCGGTCGCTTCGTTTCACCCTTTTCTACCTATCCTAGGTGAGGAATAGGGGATTCGATCATGACCATCCAAAGGCCCACGATCTCATCAGGCGGGGGCTGATCACGGCCATTCAAACACCACACTCAATTCAAATACCACACTCAAGTGTCATCAGTACGAACACGATGTCTGGAATTAAGCTCCACTATGTTGGCATCCCTTCGAGGAACATGCATGTCCTCTCAAGTCCCACATTAAATGTGTGTCACATCGACTCTGCCTCTTCGCATTCCGAGGGACAAGCGGTTGTGTCATCAAGCAGATGGACTCTCCTTCTCTTCCCTAGGTGTCGCCCTCAAATGCCATATTCAAAGGTGAGTTGGTCCAGTTCTACGAGGTTACTTGGCATTCCTCAACTTTACAACTTTCATTTCCTCGTCTCTCCACAACCGACCTTGAGGGTGCAGCTCATGTCGACAGTGTCCAGCCAAAAGCTGAGGGGCCATTGTTAGAGATACTTTAGACTGAGGCCGTCGAAGCTGGGACCCAACCAGACCTAACAGATGGGCCCACCGCATCCAAGTTCAAAATCCATGTGTCCTCAAAGACCATCAAAGAGTAGCCTAGAAGGTCAACCCGACCAAGATACTAACACGAATCTACCAAGCAGCTCTACTGTCTCCAACCCTGGCCGACAAGCATCCCACTGGGACAACCTGGCTCTGATACCAATGATGGTTTTGAGAGATCCTTAGGGCACATCTCTATGCACGTCCTACGTCGGACGGACGATAGAGACAAAAAGAAAAACAAGCAGCGGAAAAAACGTTAAACTATTTAACGAACAAGTCCTAAGGATTTCAAGACCCTAGCTAGGATCTCTACTATCTCAAGGTAGGTCTGACCACCCCAAGGTAGATCTAAGCTACTGCAATATAATAAATGAAATGCTTAATTAAACTACATACCCGGAACTTTGCTTGCACTGGCAAAATGTATCAAACAGCGTCCCGAGCCGCTCCTCGTCCCAAGCTCTAAATCAGAGCAGCTCCCAAAAAGTCGACTCCCTCTTGCTAGCAAGGATGACTTCCACAAGGTCTGCTCCTTCAGACAGCGATAACTCCACGGGAAAAACTACCACGAGGTCAACTCCTCAGCAACAGTGCTCCGCGAGGACGATCTCCACGAGGTCATCTCCTAAATGGTGGCCCTCTACAAGAACGATCTCACTATCCAAGGTCAGCTCCTTGCCAATAGACTCCTATAGGAACGACCTCGGCACCTAAGGTTGATCCCTTTGACTTTATGGTCCGAGCGCTTGCACGCCTGGCAGGATCAACCCGTGCGACCACAACAGCACGATCTCAGACGAATGGGATGCATCCTCTCCATATTGTTACCAACGGATCTGTTCAAAATGTATGTAACGGCTAGCTTTATCAGACGAACGCATGGCCCATCTTTATCAGTGGGTGCACGGCCAACATTATCAAGGAACATGGTTATCGCAGACAGCCCAAGTCTCGACAAATCCTCTGACAAGTTTGTTACGAATGAAAGTAGGAAATCTTCTGACATGACGTAATTGTCTCCCAATCCTACAAAGGCAAGAAAACGTCTCCTTCATCAGGTATCTCATAATCTCTGAATGAACCCTAGAGACTTAACTTCCTCCTTCTTCCTCCTGTTTGATACTTAAGCATCGGAGTCAAATCGAAGGATCACCCCCTCTGTTTTCTCTGAAGCTCTTTCCAAGCGGCGTTGAAGGAGACTCTCGGCCTGACGAAACCCTGTCTGGGCCTCCTGTTGTGTGAATCCTCGCCACAGCAGCCTAATCCAGGCTCCACGAGATTCCAGACATCAACATATGGATATAGATTAATCACATTAAATTATAGAATTGTGATCAAGTAGAAATAATAGTCAAATATTAATAACTGACGTAAACAAATTAAAATGAAATTCCAACAAAATATCAATTTTGACTAATTAAGTTCTTGATGAGCTAAACTTGAATTCGAGCCGATCCGAACCTATTGGAGCCATTATCAAGTCGAGCATGAGCTCAAGCTGAGCCCTGTTATGCTCAATATTGTTCATTTCTTTTCAGCAAGCACATATTTCTGTTCAACATTGGCACACTTTTATTGTCGAACGAGTCCCAACGAGCTTTTTCCGAGATGGTCTTAACCCGAGCCTTGAACTGCTCAGCTCGATCACCACCTCTAGTCATCACAAATCAATAACCTGAGAAGTAGATTATTGGTTTAAAACAGTCTAATTTCAAAATGACCTATTGTTTTCTAACAGAGAGCGTCAAATTTGTAGCCCATATTGAAAACAGAACTGTCACAATTCTTGGAAGAGCAATTACTGGTTCCCCATAGCTTATATCAGATATATATGATGTGCAGTTCTGCAAAATACGGTATATTCTACTCAATCTGCGATGCAGACTAATTCAGATATGATCAGTGACAACTGTAATAATTGTTATATGGATGCATATCTGCCTTAAAACTATAATCCCCATGAAGATCAAAACAAGGATCTCTCTCTCTCTCTCTCTCTCTCTCTCTCTCTCTCTCTCTCTCTCTCTCTCTCTCTCTCTCTCTCTCTCCCCCTACTTAAAAGAATTATCAAAGAATAGAAAACACATTGTGTCAGTGGAACAGTTCGAAAGGCAGAAAACATGTTTATGTATAGATGTGGATATGGCCATATTACAATAAATGATAAAATACAGAATTTCGTATAGTATACATGCGCTAACTCACCATTCAAAGCGTCTCCTTTCTCAGAGTGATCAAACTCGCTCAAGGGCATCAATATTGATTGGAGTTTTACCCTTCCACCACGCTTGTTCTAAAGTAATAAAAAGATCGGAGCATGGCCAAGAGATCATAGTCTTAGTCTCTCTTCTAAATTTAGATTGATTCACAATATGCAGCAAGGGAGATTGACAAGAACCTGATACTCCATAAATTTCTCTGCATGTCCGCGCTCCTCTTCACTAGATTCCTTAAAGAAACTGAAAGATTGTATAACAGCACAATTGACTAAGATGAATGAAATGAAAGGAAGGAATGAAGAGTATGTGATATATCTGTTGCTTACTGGGCAAGGCCTCGTAAGGCGACGTTGTCCCGGTCAAAGTAGGCATACATAGCATGATAGATGTAAGAAATGTTGTACTCAACACTGCGGTTACACCAGCAAAAAGCAAACTAATAATTAGAGCAGAATTCAGTATATTTATTTCAAAAAAAAACTCCAGTATAAATGTTACAATCTGCAAGTGATATGCCATTAGAAATAATGAAACAAAAAAAGTTAATAAGTAAATCCATTTCTGTTTTTCCATGGTGATGGGCAATTAGAATGGTACCAAGATGTAGAGAGGGTAGAGTAAAATCTCCTTTCTGTTTCTCATAGGCTACAGTTATGATGGGTCAGTATCGTAGAAAAAAAATTTAAGCCAGACAAAAGGACTATCCATTTCTGTCATATACAGGTGCATCGTCCCTAATAAAGAACATAGAGAAGAAAGCCCGAATCCTTTTATTTAAAAAAAAAGGTATGTGAAGCAACCTCAAGCTTAATATATCAACAAATAATTCCTTAATGAAGGAGAAATGATGAAAACCACTAATTAAAGAGCAAAATTGCTCACCTTTCTCACATATGCATAGATTGCCATTAATAAAAAAAGAATGCAGAAGATAATTCATATACAAACAAAGAAACCTGTGTTATTAAGATGATGTTAATGGAGAGTTGGTAAAAACACTATGACAGCAGTAGCATTAGGTTCATATGTTCCCTCCAGTATATTGGCATTTTTGTATTTGCATGAAAGACAATGGATTCACAGGAATTTTAAAATTCTCAACGAAATTAATATTTGGATGCACTTGTATGCAAAGTCCTTTGCTAAAACAAAGGATAAAGGAATTTTCCATTTCAAATAGGAATTGCATATCTTTACGATATGGGTTTTCAGATCGCATCTCTTGAACCAAATTTATGGGTAGCCTAAAAGGGAGAATCATCAAGACTTGAAAAAGGACAGGCTTCCTTTTTCCTTTCCCATGCTGATCCCTTAGAAGCGTTCTAAACTCACTCTTCGCTCTTGTTTGTTTCAATCAAGATTTAAAATCTCAATTTCGATCCCGATATCGGCTAGCAATTTGTAGAATCAATATTTGATTGTCTAAGTAGTATTGGGTGATATGTCTTAAAAGTATTGGACTTTAAAGCACTTCTATTATTTATGGCGATTGTTATTGGTAGTTCTAGAAATCCATCACAAATCTGAGATTAGTAAAATAACAAGTATTCTGTGGAATTTTTCATTGAAATGTCGTTTCTTATCTTACCAAGTTCACTTCAAAACTGTTAATTAATCTTCATCTCATCACCCTCTTCTTTATTACTCAATGTTCAGGTCACAATTGTTGGTGTGATCAAAAATCAAACTTCTTATAAGCACACTCTATCTAGGTATATAAACAAGAACTTAAGCTCGTAAACTTAAGTATTTTAACCCAAAGAATAACATATTTTTGTACCCAATATATGATCCAATTTGTCCAAAGACTCCAACAGTGTAAATGAATATAAACCCAAGGCTTTTCCGCACTGAAGAAGCAATGTGCATTTTCCATGATTTTTTTACCCACACAATTCTCTTGGAAAAGATCATATGTATCCAAATCGGGCGACAAATTTCTGCGAATTGGACTAGGTGTAAGTCAAGTTGGCCATTCGGCCCGAAGGCCCGTGGCCCGGCCCGGCCACGTTGACCGGGCCACAAGCTAGGCCCGGCCTACGGCCCGGGCGAAAACGGGCTGGCCCGGCCCGGCCCAACTGTCTTCTTTAAGCTCTGCGCACGCGCGTAGGCTACCATAAATTTAGGGGGGCATTTTGGTGTATTTTTTGCAAAAAAACCCCCCAAAAAAACTTCACAACGGTCATAAACGGCCATTGGGGTTTTTTGGTCTTTTTACACCTGGAAATTTCCTATAAATTGCACAATCATCCTCATTGTTTTCACAAATCTCAAACTCTCATACACTCTCATACTCTCTCTATTGCATAAGCTCTACGTTCAAGCAATCAATTCTCATCTCTCGCCCCTCGGTCAAGGTGGTATCGCAAAGCTCAGCTCGCTATCAACTTCGCTCTCAACTCACCGTCAAGCTCAAATCTCAACTCACTTTCAAGCTCAACTTCGCACTCAAGTCTCATCTCACTTCGCTCTCAAGCTCATCTGCTCTCTACATCACTTGCAAGTCGCAACCCGGCAATCAAGTTCCTTTATATATTAGCATAATGGATGGACCAAACGACCATAGAAATTATAACTTCCACTTTGACAATACTGACACTGAGGAGCATGATAATTTTACTAGGATAATGTGTAACCTTATAGAAACATAAGATTTTGATATTGATGTCACAAACCAAAACATATGAGTACATGCTTCCTACACCTGCTTATACTACTTCTCAACAGACTTCTTCTGTAAATGCTTCTACTCCTGTACAACATATTAATCATGTTGTTCCTTCTACACAACAACCCCAAACTAGATCACGAAAATCTACGGTTTGGGAGCACTTTATGGTTGAAACTGTCGCTGGCAAAGGACAGCAGGCATTTTGCAAAATATGTAGAATGGATTTTAATTGCAAAGCTTCTAACGGCACAACACACCTTAAGAGACACACAGCATCTCACGAAAAAGGGATTTTAAATAGACCACATTAAACTTATCTGCATCTTCTTACTCTATATCTAGTTTTTCATACTCTGCTGAGACAATGAGAAAAGAGATGGCTAGATTTGTTTTATGCCAAGAATTGTCATTTAGTTATGGGAAAAGCCCCGTATTAGAATGGTTTAACCAAGTGGCTCTTAACCACATATTTAGAAGAGTGCCTAGAAACACTCTTCGAAGAGATGCTATATCAGCTTTTCAAGCTGGAAAAGCTAAATTGTTGGAAACCTTTGCTAGCTTAAATTCTAGAATAGCTTTAACTTCGGACATTTGGACAACAAAATGTGGAGCGTCCTATTTATGTGTTACATCACATTATGTAGACCATGCTTACATGCTTAACAAGATGATTATAAGATTTAGAATGTTAGTGCATGCTCATACTGGGGTGTTATTTTTTTTGTGATAATGTCTGTTATTCATGATTTTAATATTTCTGAAAAGATTTTTTCCTTTGCTTTTGATAATGCATCTAATAACACTAGTGAAATTAGTTGTTTAGAAAGAAATTTGACCCCCGATGTGGATAGGTTGTTGTTTCATCAAAGATGTGTATGTCACGTCTTGAACTTGATAGTTCATGATGGACTTAAAACTGCTTCAGTTTATTTAGATAAACTTAGAAACCTCATGTTATATATACATGCTTCTGGCACTAGACGACTTCAGTACAAACAACTGTGTCGTACTAGCCAAAGGCTATACCTTGCCTTTAAATTTGATTTTCCACATATGTGGAATTCAACTTATATAATGTTGTGTTTCATGATTAAGAAAACTTACAGATTTTGCAATTACATACCTTCCACATAATCCATCGTATGAAATTAGTGAAAACGAGTGGATAATTGTAGATCATCTTCATGATTTTTTTTTGATATATTTTTTACCGCTACAAATAAACTTTCAGGGGTTTACTAACCAATATCAGTTTTAGGATTACAACAATTAGTTTTAATTTTTGAAGTTTTATCTAAGCATAGAGACATTCCACGACCTAACACTGCTCTTATGCCTATGATAGAAACCATGTCGATAAAACTAGCTAAGTATTGGAATCCTGTTAATATGCTTTACTCTAAAGCTAAAGTTTTTGATCCACGTATAAGGAGGAGGTTGCAATTAGGTTATTAGAAATGTATTATGAAAACATGGAATTTCACTATGCTGAACATCAAGCTACGTTTAAACATAGCTTAAGAACACTTTTTGCAACTTATGAGACTAGATTTGGTAGAGCTTTCACGAACTTCTTCTGTGCCATGCTACTTCTTCTTCGAGTAGGATCCAACAGATTTTAGGAAAAAAGAAACAAAAAAAGTAGAGTCAGATAGTTCTTCTAGTGAACTGTTAAAGTATTTAGCAAATTTGTTTCCTCTTTCTGAGGCAGAAATGGATGATAAGAATTTTGATGCTCTTGCCTGATGGAAATGATATGAATCAATTTATCCCATTGTTTCCATCATGGCGCATGATTTGTTAGTTGTCTCTATATCTACCGGTGCTTCGGAGTCTGTTTTTAGTGCAGGTAGTCGCATTCTGAGCAACAAGAGGTCAAGACTAAAGGAAGACATAGTTGAAGTTGTGGTTTGTACGAAATATTGGTTCCATACTGAAAACCACGTGTAGGACAAGGACATTTTCAAAGATTCCGACGAAGAAGAGGCACAAGATGAGTGATTTTCATTTCTTCCGTCTATTATTATTTTCTTATTTGTATTAGTGTTCTTTTTGGCCATTGTATAAGGGGTAAGGTGGCGGACTTTAATCCCCTCCTCAAAAAGATTTTAATTAATAAAATTCAAAGGTTTAAACACGAACCTTCGAGAATTTCTGGCTTAAATACGTTTCTGTACTGTGGCACTATTGTATCAATTTAGCAATGATATAAGTTAATTTTTTCTCGTTTATAAAATTTTTATCACCTTACAATTTACAAAAGATTATCTATTTGTAATTTTTTATAAAAAAATATGTTTTAATAAAACTATCTATCTTTAAAAAATTTAATCCTATGTATTAATATCATATATTAAGTGTAAATATTTTTTACATTTTTAAAGATTTTTTATTTATTATTATTTTTATTTATTTTTTTATTTTTTTATTTTTTTATTTTTTTTATTATTTATTTTTTTATTTTTTTTTATTTTTTAATAAATAAGCCCGACCCGGCCTACGCCGTGCTTCCAGCACTTGGACGGCCACACCGGGCCGGGCCGATGGACACGCGTAAGTCATCACCTTGTTATTAAAATAACAATAATAATAGTAATAACAACAACAATAACAACAAAAAATTTAACAAATAATGCCACTGTTATGAACGAGAAACAGATTTGGAGAAGGGTTGAGGCTAGGAAACCCCTAGCCTCCTTTATATAGTATTCATAATGGATACTCATGTGGGTGGATACCCAATAGGCCCAATGGGTCCTATTCATAACACTTCCCCTTATCCAACCAACGTGGTATACTCGACTTTATGAATACTGAATGATTCATTAGTACTACTGAGTATCTTAAAGGGTGGATACTTCTGGATCCAAGTTAAGGGTAACTGCCTCGTTAAAAACCCTTAGTTATGGAAAACCCTGTGGGAAAAACCGATAGCGAAGGGAAAAGAGTACAGCACTCCATAACTTCCCCTGATTTGGGGATGTGTCGAGGGGTGGATACTTCTGGATCCAGAGTCAATGTGGTTGCCTCATTAAAACCTTGACTATGGAAAACCCTGTGGGAAAAACCACTAGCCAAGGAAAAAGAGTACAACTTTACAGTTGACTCCCCCTAATCTGATCAAGCTTCAGGCTTGCAGATCTCCTATATATCTATACATTTATATCCTATGTGTCTATACATCCATCTCATCTGCAACATTCCGAAAGCAAAAGTAAAGTACAAGCATCACTCATCTATACAAGTTTCACTTATATAAGGCATTAGCAGAAACTAAAGAAGTGATAGCAAACTTAGTAGACAGCTCCACGTCTCAATCGTCATCGTTTGCGAGGTACTTCAGGACCTGGCATTGTATGTTCTTGAGCTGCTCCTTGGGTGATGAGCTTCTCGGGATGGTGGAAGGATGTAGACTTGGAAGGATTCTGTGTAGATCTTCAGGAGGTGGACGTCCCTTTTATGCCATTCATCGCGATGATCTGTAACCTGCATATGCAAATACATTTAACATAGAGGATTTTTCCTTGACCCTTGGAGATAGCGCAGAAGCTACATATCTCTGGTCCAGTGGCGCGCTGGGGGCACTGCACTGTACCTGGCTAATAGCTATACTGCTAACGCTCAAAAGAGACGCTTGCAGTTGGCCAGGTAGAAGAATGTTTCAAAGACATTTAAGGTACTTCTGGACCATATATATTCTTCCCCTCTTCCAGCTAACGGAAAGGGGTCTTTTAATGTATATCCATACAACCAAATAGGTGTATTTGGTGAAGAATGAAATTAATGTTTCTTCATCAATCGTCATTGTATGAAGTTTTCATCTTCGGGATGATTAATTCATTTCCAGGATAATAGTTCATCTTCAGGATGATAGTTCATCTTCAGGATGATTAATGTCATCTTCAGGATGATAGTTCATCTTCGGGATGATTGTTCATCTTCAGGATGATAGTTCATCTTCAGGATGATTGTATTCTGTAAGCCAAGAATTTATGCCTAGCTTAGGACTTTCATATCATATCATATCTGATAGATAGGCTTTAACAGATATTTCAGTAATTTCTCTTCAAGAGATCCGATAATATTTTGAGTTATTAAAATAATCTCAATTCTTTTAATTTGCTCCCTTAAGAACAATGCTGTTTTTAAGAGGTGCAAACAACAACCTTTTAGTATGAGTCCTTTAAGGATCTTTGTCTAGGTTGTCTTTCCTTTAATCATATTATTAATATGTGTCCCAAAAAGAAAGGAAAGTAAGAAAAAAAAATTTGTACATGCAGTTGAAGAAATTTTATATCGGTGATGTTGTCACATCCAATAGCAACATCAACCAAAAATTCCCTCTTTTTGCCATTCGTTGGGTTACGCCTTGACATAAACCAGTCGATGCATCAGATTCATCTTGTAAGTGAGTTCAGCTCATCTTACTTGATTACTTCCTGGTTTGAGCGATTTATACATCTAAAAACTATAGCAAATTAAAATGCTTATAGCTAACGATTTTATTTTAATTATCCTTCAATACTCAGTTATCCCACAGGATTTGATATCATTTTTGATACCAGGACTTCAGGTCCAACACCTCATATTTCATAAGTGAGTCCAGCTCACCTTATTATTGCCTCATTCCACATTATTATAATTTGGCCAAAGCTCTATCTTTGCTTCAGGCAAAGCAGAGTTGTGGAAACGATATTTTATATTTAACTGGCAAAATGAAATATGAGAGAATTTGTCGACAAAATGTGTTCTTTCTTGTCCAAAGCTCACCCCGTACGTACTATAATCATTTGATTTCTCCCAGAGGTGTCTCCTTCACGACGCGTTAAAGAAGTGAAGGTTCTGGGACGAGTAAAGAATATGGACAGATCCAGAATTGGTCCTTAGCAACCAAGTTGCAATAAGGTTCTGGATTTGAACTCACTTTCCTGTGGTGGTATTGTTTTTTCGGTCTCCAGGAGTAGATCTCTCTTTTTGGAGCCTAGTGGTATGTCCTCTCATCCATTGAGGATATCCACTTCTGCTACTGGTGGATTGCATCCAATATATTTGGTATGTCAATCCTAGCTGGATTTTTAATAGCAGGGATGTGAAAGTTTTGACAATATCTATATTGTCAGTAACTATGTCTGATAACTGTTTTAACAGTTTCATAAGTGTGGATCTTCAGGATCTCATCACAATTCATGATAACCAGATCATAGGTATTAATGATTTGAATGGTCATTTGAGCTTCAGGCTCATAGATGATTGTAGTATTTCTGTTGAAACTGATTCTGGGACATTAAAGTTGTGAGGGATCTTCAGGATCTCATCAAATCTTTAAAATAGGATCATCGATGCACGTCTTAGGAGAAGTGAATTTGAATGCTTCCCCTGTTCAGAGTGCTCAGACTCTATTTATCTGGGATATTTACTTCCGATAAATAGTTCTGCATTTTGATGGTCTATAGTGGTGATATGGGGGTGTCTACTCATCATGGCACAATCTATAAGATGTGCTCTAAACGCTTCCCCCGTCAGGGGTTTTCGGAAACTGTTTATATGAGGTGATCAGACTCATATAAATAGGTTCTAAGGAGGCGTTTTGATGGTTTGCAATGTAATTGCATGTTCCCATGTGGTCACCTACAACTGGATTTTTAATGGATAAAAAATCCATTTAAATCATTTTAATGATTTATATTACCCATACTTGGGTGTGAACACAAGCTTCAGGGTGTTCGTTATTTTTCCAGTTGTAAAACATTTAAATTTCCCAGTGTTATCCAAAGTTACCACCATTTAATAAAAGAATGTGGTTGGATAATGACCATTTATTTAGAGGATATATTGATGAGTACACCAAGGGTACATCATCAGTCCGGTTAAGGGAGTGGACGAAGCCTATTTATATCCCTTAAATACTCTCAAGAGACCTAAAGGTCTTCATTATCTTTAATGATGATGGTATATCATCTTAAATTCATTTGAGGAAGTGGGGAGAGTCAAGGTCCATGTGAATGGAGATGATCTCATTATCATTTTTCCTTTTTGAATAGGACAATGAAAGTTTCACCCTTTTTAAGGAATCTTCGGGTTCGTCTGGTTGATGATGTCTTGCATCATCACTCCAGGGTGATATCGATCCAAAGTTGGTCGATTCTGGACACTTCTGGTGTTCCAAAATAATTCCTCTTTTGAATTTATGTGGCACTTTTGAAAAGTCCATTAAAATGCTCAAGTTAATTTTGTCCGGTAATAGTTGAACTGTGTTCAAACTGTGAAGGATTACATCTTCACTTTGAATATTGTGTGGATCGTTTTGGGACAAAGCTTCGGGCTTCATTTATTTCTTGAGTCATTAGGAATTTCGTTTTGACAAATATCCTTTTTGAAACTGTATAAGTTTCAGAGAGTACATGGCATCCTCATTTTATTTTTTATGGGTATTCAAGATAGCAAAACATACGCAGTAAAATAAAATGTATTAAAACTACAAGGGAATAATACTGATGATAAGTCAACAAGTGACATAGTGTGATGTGTGCTCTTGAAAACATACAACAATAATTATGCTCATTTAAGACTTATGTTATGACAACAGATTATATGTGATTTCAAAATTTATTTGTCCTCGGGGAGTAGCTAAATATACATAAGGTCAATTAGACTTTCGTCGTTTTGACTAGATATGTATGTATTTTTATATGGCATAAGTTAATGCACATTCATGTTTGCAAAAACATTATGGCTCTTATCAGAACTTCCGGTCTGATTTTGGCTTGCCATTGCTTACTCCATGTCGAGGTATATCGTATCTTCCCTTTCCCATTTAATCCAAGACTTCCACTGTTTTGAGTTTTCCTTATTTTTATTTCAGGTCATGTTTGATCCTGAACTTCCCATGATTTCAATATTCCTTATTTATAAAGGACAATGAAAATTAGTCTTGCTAAGGAGACATAAGCAGGGGTTTGAGCAAATTATTTATACTTCCACTTTTCTAATTCATAAGAGACTTTTAAAAAGTCTATTTGAATGCTCGAGTATAGCTTCAGGCCTTTTACTTGAGTCGTTCAAATTTTATGTGGATAGTTTACCATGCTCAGAGGGGAACAAATACGTGGGTGCGTAATATATTTCTCACTTATTCATTAAGCCACGACTTCAGGCGTATGCTTATATTCAAGGCTAGAAAAAATCTTTCCTTGTAAAAATAAAGGAGAGTACTCTTTTAAAGAGTTTAGCGGTATTATGGAAAACTTCTGGTGTCCATATTGGATTATATAGATCATCGATCTTATATATCTGTTTACCGCAAAGTGTGCATCTTTTATAAAGATAGCAATTATAATTTTCGCATAAACCATCGTATTTATTTTATTAGAGAGAGAGGGTGTTGACTTTTGATTTGATTTTGAACTTCAGGTTCATTTTGTCAAAGTGGATATGATATTAAACTTTTTGAAATCATTATTGTCTTATTGTCATAAATATCGTCATATCATGAGCCCATCATACATATAATGTAAAGCTTGTAAACTGAAGATTATGTTCAATTGAATTGAAACAAGTATGATGTACACATGCTATTTATATGCTGCAGATATTTAAAATAATCTTATCGCATGTATATAGTATAGCAATAGGCATTGAACTATATCAAAGTGATTTGGCATGCTTTTTGACAGTTTCATTGTAACATTAACATGGTATTAAAATAATTAACATCCACGCAATTAATGCATAAGCAATGAAAACGAAAATGACTTAGGACTATGGGGATCAGCCAGCCGACACCGAAATAAAAAGAAATACAGTCCGAAGTTACATCAAAAATAGCATGAAAGAATAAAATACAACTCGGGAACTTCAGAGAGAAGCCCATATCTTCATTGTGCGTACGCCTTCAGCTCCTTTTTGGTGTCCTTCGGTCTTCTTTTTACATTTATATCCTCACTTACAAATTTCTCTCAAAAAAAGAAAAATTGCAGGAAATTAAAAGGTGTCGGAAAACTGGCTTATCCCTAAAAACATAGCCTAATTTGCACATCCACGCAGATAATATATTGGAAACATGCAACCACGCAGATAATCAATCACAGGCATGTAAAGATTAATTTAAATAATCTAAATTGTGACGTGCAAAAATTTATTTTGAAAAACTTTTACCTTTGATCCATATTTTAATGTTTTGTTTACCGCTTTAAAACCCTTTAAATTTTCTTTTAATTATTTTGGGCTTTTTAGGGCCAAAAATAAAAGAAGAAAAATTATTTATGTAAATGGGCTAATTTTCTGGCCTTTTGGGCCATGAAAACAACCCATTAGGGTTAATTTGGGCCTCCCCCGAAAAATTGGCTCGTTTAGGGTTAGGGTTTCGGAAAACCCTAGGGGGGCCCGCGGCGTGTCGCCGCGACGGCTGGCCGCGCAGAACGCGGCCGCAGTGGCGGCGGCGGGCCGCGGCCTGCAGGCCGCGGCTGCAGTCCGCGGCCGCCGCGGCCTATGGCCGCGACGTTTATTTGCCGCCGGCGGCGCTTGTGAGGCGCCGCCATTTCGCCTTACGGCGTGCGGAGATTTTGGATCAAAGGGGGGTAAAATCGGATTTTTCAAGGATTTAGATCGCCGATGGACACGCGAAAGTCATCACCTTGTTATTAAAATAACAATAATAATAGTAATAAGTAATAACAACAACAATAACAACAAAAAATTTAACAAATAATGCCACCAATTTATTTTTTCGGCTGCACTCTTTTTGTGCTTAGCACAATTGGAATGAGGGTTCAAAGCTAAAAGTTAAAACAGAACGAAAACAGGTTGAAAGTGATGGCAACAGTGCATGTCGTCAAGTCACAATCTAAAATAATTAGAGAAGAAAAAGAAACAAATCAAACCCAAAATTGCATCAAATCTAGCAAAGCCAACATGATCCCCTAAACCCATAACAACTAAATCATGACATCGGTTATCTATAACACATCAAATTCTCTAAGAACCCATCATCGACAAAAGAGACATCCAAAAATGAGACCTTTTTACACAAGCCAGCACGAATTATAAAATACATGTTTTTTAAAAAGAATAAAACAAAGATTAAAGAAAATTTACTTGATCTGTTCATTGAGAGCTGCCTCACAATCATTAGAATACTTCTGGCGAGCAATGGACTGATCGGGAACGGAGGGCACCAGGTTGAGGTCCCGACGCAGTTCCTCAAAGGGTTGGAATACGACTCCGGTGATGGGCCCGCCGGTGGGTTTGCCGCCGCCGGCGGCCATGGCTATCGTGGGCCCATTTCGCGGGTCCTTTTGGGGGAAATGGATGAGAGAGTAGAAAGAGGAGGTTGCGGTGTTGAGAGAAGTGGGAGGAGAGCCAAGGGAGAGAAAAGGAGAGGCCTTTAGACTCATGGCTGTGAGAAGATGTAGATGGAGAGCTATGAGTGAGGACTGAGGAGGGCGGAGAAAAAAAATTTTAAGAGAAGGGGGTTTAGGCTCACCGCTTTTGCATAAATGCCCTTTTCACATGAATATTTCAGGGCCGGCTTCTATTGACGTGGATTGATGATGCAAATAAGGTTAAAATGGATACATGTTTCATGCATAATTTGCAAAAAAAAATGATTTGCATTTGCTGAGATGGGGATGAAATGAGGGGCATAAATGTTAAAAACCATACATCCGTTGATTTTAACGGAGAAGGTTGTTGCATGTACGGTTGAGCTTTGAGGTGCGCGTGGCTGCCCGGCAGTTTCAAAGCGATTACGTTGCATGCGCTCCGTGTCCTCGCGCAGAATCTCCGCAATGGCACCCGCACCGCCCTCTCTCTCTCTCTCTCTCCTCTTGCCCATTTTAGCAGAGAGTGTTGTTATTCGCACCACAGAGATTTATGAATACACCACACTACTTGATTCACCACACCTATATTTTTAACATCAGATGTTCGGATTTGAAGATCCGAACGGCTCTAGTACTTTTATTCTTCCGTTCGGATCTCCAAAGCCGAACATCATAATAAAATATGTATTGTGTTCGGATTTACACATCTATTGTATTAGAGCCGTTCGGATCTCCAAATCCGAACGTCTGATGTTAAAAAAATAGGTGTGGTGAATCAAGTAATATGGTGTATTCATAACTTTCTGTGGTGCGAATAACAATTTAACAGAAAATATGATATCGCGTGTTTTGAGCTTTGGGTTTGAAGTTTTAACATATGAACGATAAGTGAATTCCTCTCCATGTGGCGCATCACCATCAGTACTTCACGGCATACCTCTGTCCATTCCATCTCAACCCCTTTCCAAGCAGTGTTTTCACCCAGACTCCTTTTTAGAAGTTTTGATCGGAATGCTTCTTGTAATGTGACCTTGTGTTAGTCTATCTGTATGGGATTACTGTGTGTCCTAAACCTATCATACCCCAAATGTGAAACTACATTAAAATGCCTTCAACTTTAGGAGTATTTTCACATAAATAACTTCGTCGTCAAATCGGTAAACAAAAATACACTCTAGTCTTTTCTTTCAAGTTGCTACCTAAGGCTAAGGCATTATATGCTGTTATATACATGATGAAAATACGTTTATACTACTTCGAATCATCTCTTCTACTTATTTATAAGTTAGGTAAAAAAATTCACGCCCAAATATTACACTCAATTTTTGCTGGGCGAGATTAATAGAAAACATGTAGCACTTGATAAGAAATAATCAGGTACGATGAAATGGTGCATTCCCATCGGCCGAGAAAAAAGTAAAGGCAAGTGCAACACATGTGCTTACTTTTTCTTCGGCCAATGGGAATACATCATGTGAATGCACATGATCATTTATACTTGCTTTTACTTTTCCATCGGCCAATGAGAATACATCATGTCAGTGCACTTGATCATTTTTACCCGTACCTATTTTCTATTAATCACACACACACACACACATAAATATATAACGATTTCTAAACAATAGAACTTTTCTAATGGCTTGATCGAGTGTCAAATCACACAAGGTTCATCCTAAATTCTATATATTGAGATTTTAGAAAGTGTACAAAAAATCCATAGAAGAAATTTTAAAAAATATGTTTTTTGGCCGGTCGTACCATAAAATCGATGTGTGTGTGTGTCGTACCATAAAATCGATGTGTGTGTGTGTGTGTGGTGTGTGTGTGTGTGTGTGTGTGTGTGTGTGTGTGTGTGTGTGTGTGTAGAGTTGGAATAATGAGTCACACCTAGTTGTATTTTGACGATGGTACAAACAATTGGTTGTGTACTGTGAATACATGTACCAAAGTATAGGTACAAGAGATCAATAAGTTCACAGCATTAATGAAGACTTGCACCAAGGACTAGTGGAACTCATCAATGTTGATTAAAGCTTACAAAGAAGCAAAGAGCCCAAAGTCAAGTGTTAAAGTTCACCTCAAGCTATATGGAGTACAAGGAATCATGACATGGACCAATCCCACTTTGGACAACATCAAGATTCAAGGATTTAGTAATTTGATGTATTGTACAACCACTTATTGAATCTTCACACACTTAGAAATTTTTTTGATTGTTTAAAAAGATTTTGAAAAGATTTCCTAGTGTTATAAGGCCATAACTTATGTTTCAAAAGGCAAACTAGTCGATTAGACTGACATCGATCGACTACCTGAGTTATATAACTAGGCTAGCAGTATGGCAGAAAACCGGTCGACTATAGTATGGACCAATCTACTAGCTGTTGAACATTGGTCTGTTGGGACCGTCGATATGGCTATTCAATACTAAACTATGGAAACGGATAGTATTGTCAGTAACTAGGAGATATACAGAGTTACTTGTATATTCCTTTGAATATAAATAACTTGCAATGAAAGAATCAACACAGTTGATGAGACAAAATAAGCAAACACAAATACAGAGAATTTATCCTGGTTCGGATCCTTGTGATCATATTCCATTCACCAACTCCTCGTAGAGATTTTCCACTACCGTTCCTGCAAAACCCGTAATAAACTTCTGCGACAACTTGCGTTGCCGACTTTCCTACCTCTATAATAATGAATTCGCTCACAAACGAGAGATTTTCACAAATCTCAAATGATTACAAATATAATCATATAGCCTCAATGATGTGAATGTGGATGGGGTGTAGAAACTAAAGATCTAGATGTGTACAAACCGAATAACACAGATCTAGATATATAACATGCGGAATCTTAAATCATTGCATACTCTGATTTAGCGGAAGCGTACCTGAGTCCATCGCTAATAATCTGAAAGATCCTGACGATAGCACAACGGACGATCTTCCAGAATAGCACGAATCAACCGTTTGGAGAATCACTTTAGCCTTCTCTCGGTTTCTCTCCTAGCGACGGGACGTAGAAAAGACGGCTCAACTTTGTTCGTGTATTCCGAGGACCATGACCGCTAATATTTATAGGCTAGCCTCCATAGCCCTAGGGTTTCCAACTCGGCCCATCAACGAGTTGAAGCCCAATAGTCTCTACACATAAAGGCCCCACAACCTGTTTAACTCATTTAGCCCATTTAATTAATTAAAACCAGATCACTAATATATTGGGCTTAATATGACAGCGTAGCACATATATAATTATTTACCACATATTAGCCCAACGTTGGATTAAGATCCAACTTGTTGGATAAGTTCCAACAATCTCCCACTAGGGTTATATGCTAAACTTTATAATTATATTTCATAGTGCATACAACCAAATAAGATCTCAACTTGCAGTCATTTCTTTAATGAGTCAAAAACCAATCCGGTCCATCAATTATATTAGCAAGGGATCAAAGAGATCTTCGCCGCAGCAATTGCAGCTCGACCCATCAGTGGTCATCGTGCTAATACAAAAGAATGACATGGATTATGAAGTGGATGTGTAGCATGGAAATTACACGTAATGTGATCTAACTTGTCTATTTCCAACTGATCCTCCTTAACCTTAGTGAGATCATAAACGAACCAAAATCGGAGTGAAGCCGAACTGAAACCAAAAACTTTATTTCTGATCAGAAAATAACCTCAAGCTTAAGCTGGAGACTTAATTTTGTCTATCATATGAGCACCCAAAAGAACAAACTCCCACAAAACTGAATGTTCTTAATGAAATGACATCCATATGAGTAGCTAGCTCATAAAACCTTTTGGATGACATTTGCTTACTATAACGGATCCGTAATTACATGGTTTGTTCTGATGTGCTCATTAGACAATTATACACTCCTATTAATCAACAATCTAGGAACTTGATCTCTGAATATCTAAACTTTGTCGAGTTCCTGTTGTTGCTGGAATATAAAACTGCAGACTTCATTGTCACTAAATAAACTGTGTGGTGTTTCAACACCATCCCTAATTTGCAGCATAGTGACAAAATATGCAGATATATTTCATGATTTGGATGTCACATAATATGATATGAAATCTAAAGCCAGGTCAGAAGAGACTATATAAAAGGGACCATTTAGATCTCTTCTAGTAGATGGCGCTTAACATAGATTTTCATACATGCTTTGCATTCAATAAATGATCAGAGTCAGTATACCAAAATGATCTCAAACCTTTTTGACTACTGATCCTTGAACATGTAACCCTTTTGTTCTCCATAAATACCGTATGACACATTTGGCTGCTGTCAAATGGTCAACTCTTGAACTTAACAATCTGCCCAACACACCTGTAATATATGCAATAACCAAATGCATATAAAACTGAGCATACTTTAGACTCCATATTGGTGAGATATAGGGAATCTTCTGAAGATTATTCTCAGGGCAATTATTGAGACTAAACTTGTCTCCCACAGAACTTAGCATTCATTACCTCATAGATATTATATAAATTACATGCTCCCACAGAACTTAGATAACATCATTAAATATCATCTCAAAACCGAACGAGGTGATAAGTTAATGAAATTCAATATATCAATAACGATATCAAAATGCTCTACCAATGCCATTATAAACCTTACAGAGTCTTTCATGAAAACTGAATAGAAAGTCTCTTTACAATTAATGCATTCTTTTCCGTATAAAGTCTTTGAGTGATACACTTTAAATCTTTTCTTAATATCCTTTTGAATTCCTTTTGATTATAAAAAACTATTTACAATCAATAGGTTTCAAACTTTATGTCAATGAGAAAAGATATTAAGTATCATTCAAAGACTTTCTTAATTAATGCATTAATCCATTTTAGAGATGTAGAATTTTTATGACTTGATGTAAGTCGAACTTCCATCATCCTAATGTCAACAGTGAACTTGTCATCTCTTTAATGGATTTCCTGAATGGCAATTAGTGCTTTGAGGGTGCTAGAGTTTGTCCTTATGAACGATTTCCCGAATGGGAGGAATTACAACATTATCTTGAATTTATTGTGTCTTGAACAATGTCAGGAATACCATCCCGAACAATGCCAACAACACCTGTGTGGATATAATCCTCTTCAAGAGTAATGTCACTAACTAAATTTCCCCCTTCAAACTCAGCATCCTCAAATAGGTGTGCATTTCCTAATTCGTAAACTAACTTAATAGTGGGATTATGTAAAATCATACAAGATAATATCAACTTTAAACTATTCAATAAAATTAGAAAATCATTAGCATTATGTCCTATTACTTTATTAGGCTTATAAAGCCTTACCTTAGTTGGACATCTCCAAACATGCAAGTGATTCATTTGTTGAAAATTTATTAAGGATATAAGCTGCAATCAAAATATAACTGAATTCTAAACTGTTAATTCTTTCATTACAACACATGTACTTAAACTGCAGGAATCTTAGAAGTAAAGCAACATTTCCAAATAAATGAAGATTATAATGATCTTTTAAAGAACTAGAATAAACTAATTTTGAATTAAGAGACAACCAAATTTTCCATTCAAAATTGAACACGTATAACCGAATTTGTTCAAAATAGAGATGGAAATCCAAATTCCGTTAAAAACGGTACATAATAGTCTTATAAAATTCAAATACAATCTAGCATTTAAAAGAAATAATCTAAATTTAATGTGCCTCTACTTGAACCATCTTGCCATTGCCCATATCGATGTATCTTTCACCATCATTTGGCTCTTGGCATCTTAGGTAATCCTGCATAGACACAATGATGTGAATGGTTATACCATGATCTTTCCATCACGTGTCTATAAGTACCAAAGTTTGCATGAAAAGAAATTATCTTAGAATTAAACCAAATTTCGCAGCATACCTTTCTTATCTTTAGTGGCAGAGATCATATGAGCACTTTATGTCTTCCTTGCTCAAGCCTGTTCTCTTCCTGGACACAGTGCGAGATAAGCTCATCCAGAGACCAAGTCTCATCCTTCAGATTGTAGCTCATCTTAAACTGGTTGAACTGTGATGGAAGGGATATCAAAATAAAATGCACTAGCATAGCCTCAAAGAGATCTGGCTCAAGTGCTTTCAACCTTGAAGCAATATTAGACACCTTCAGTATGTGCTCCCTAATGTTTCCTGTACCCTTATACCTCATTGAATTTAGAATTGTCAAGAGTGTACCAATTTCACCCCTTTCATTCTTGACAAATCTATTTTCAACATCAGAAAGGAATCCTTTAGCTGTAGTAATTTTATCTGAAATAGTGCCCCTGAGATTTTCTGGAATGGCAGAAAAATTTTCAGGAATAATAGCTGAAAAGAGAACAAGTAAACAATTTTAACATGTTCATATGAGTATTAAACAAAACAACACCAAATTCAAATTAATGCTATTTTTCCATCTCAAGACATCCCCCACTAGTCCAATATTTATCTTTGGATAATCTATTGACTAGTCACTGACATCTTGTTGTAGCAATCAGACAATGACAATAATAACATGCCAAAAATAAAACTTCCTTTGGGCCGAATTAAATTTGCATGCATTGAACTCACTAATCATCACCTTGTCTATTGCCACAGGTGCGCATGAAATGGTATAGAACGGTAATCTTCCTTTGGGCCGATTTAGCATTCTTACGCAAATCACGGGCACATTAGATTCTTTTTATATTCATGAAATGAAATAATGCAAATCAACAGAGCCCACTTTGGCGAGGTGATGATTGCACGAAATCATTTCAAAAATATATACCTTTGCAAAATTTGAATCTAAGTCGCAATTTAATGCATGAATATACTTTAAGTGGAGATATTCAAGTCCACTTTTATTCAAAATCAAATTTAAGGCAATCAAAATTTTCATACAAAAGTATGTATTCAACTTGTTATATTTCGAGAGTAGAACTGATCTTCACAAGAAAACCCACTTTGGTGAGTTGATGATCCAAATAATTCATATTCGAAATATATATAATTAATTGTGCCAAAAATTGAATTTGAAACTAAACTGAATTTAACACAAAAATGATAACACTAAGAGGAAATATATATAAGAACCTTTTATCCCACCCTTCTAATCATTTATGTTGAGTTAAATAAAAAATCCATAGGTTCAACACAAATTTTCTTCTCAAAAATGGGGTATAAAGGTGTACTAATGTGTATATGAACATACATAGAAAGATATATATAAATAAATATACACCATATCCCATTTTATATATAACTTTAAAATGTGTCAAAATTCCTTAAGGCCATTTGCTTGATGGTTAGTGCACAAAAAAAATTCTTTAAGGCCTTTTAAACTGATTCTTGAGGAGAAATATGTGTTAAACCCTTTATTTGCTCCTGAAGAAAACACTTGAATTTGTGTTTTAATTTAAATCTAATTTTAGGCAAACTGAATTTTCATATCAAGGTATGAAGTCAACTTGTTATATACCGAAGTATATATATATATATATTGTTTTATGTCATAAACTTCGAATTTAAATTTATTTTGCACAATTAACATAAAATTTATCTTAGAGGAGGAATATACATAAAAGCGTCTTATTTCCTCCTTCAATCCATTTTAAATTTCAATATTAGGCAACTAATCATACAAAAGTATGTATTTAACCGTTTATGTTCCGAAATAATAATAATTTAACTGTAGAGCCCACTTTGGTGGGGGTCCCGTAATAATTAAAATTATTTTGAAACATATAATTTAATGCACCAAAAAATTGAATTTAAATGAAACTGAACTTAAATGTAAATATACAGGAAAGCCTTTTATTTACTTCCTCCGATCCGTTTAAAATTCATCCAGGCAACTGATCATACTGAGTATGTATTTTAATCCGTTTACATTCCGAAATAATAACAATTTTAATAGTGGAATCCACTTTAGGGAATTTCACAAAATTAGAGTTATTTCGAAATGTATATTTAATTGAATTTTTGCCTAAAGAATTAAAATTGGAATGAACTTAAATTTAACACACAAAATTAGGCCTAAAGGAAATATATATATACAACCATTTATTTCCTCCTTTTAACGAATTTAAATTCAAGATTTTAGGCACCAAATTTACATACAAAGTATGTTTGTAACCTTTTATATATCGAAATAAGAGTAATCGCCACGATAAAGCCCACTTTGGTGGGGTTTTGATTTAATTACAATCATTTTGAAATATATATATAATGAAGCGTGCCAGAATTGAATTTAAAATTCAAACTGAATTTTAACACAAATTTATACTTTGGGAAAAAATATATAAAGATGTCCATTTATTTCCCCTTCCATTAGTGTTAAAATAAATCCAAAACAGCCCCAAATTTGTGTCCAAATGACCCAAAATTGGGTCCAAAATTAGCCATGAGGGTGCCCAAAACTGTTTTGCAATAAGCCTAAAAGAAGGCTAAAAACTGGTTTGCAATAATAGGCCAAAAAAAACCAAATAGCCCAAACATGCCCACTGTTAATAGCCCAATTGTAAGCCTAGACCTCCCCATTCAAAAAACAACAACAATATTTTTTTAAAAAACTGTTGTGGGCCGGCCTAAGAGGCCGGCCCACGGGGCTGAACCTGCAAACGGCAAGGGGGGTTAGGGCTTGTTAGGGGGCGGGGGCCGCCGCCGTCGCCCCTGCAGTCAGACGCCGTAAGGGGGGGCGGGGCGGGAGCCCCCCCTTCTTTATCGCAACCGGCACCGGCCAAGAGGCCGGCGCCTGTTACCCGAAGGGGGCGGCCCCCGCCGCCCCCTTTGATTCTGAACGGGGGGCGACGGGGCCCGCCCCCCTTTGTCCCGACGGGGGGCGGCGGGGGCTGCCCCCCTGGTTCTTTACGGGGGCGGGGGGGGCCTTTGTCCTGACGGGGGGGGCCTTTGACCTGACGGGGGGCGGCGGGGGCCGCCCCCCTTTGTCTTTACGGGGGCGGCGGGGGGCCGCCCTCTTTGATCTGACGGGGGCGGCCTCCGCCGCCCCCTGTTACTGAACGGGGGCGGCGGAAGCCGCCCCCTCTGTCATCCGACGAGGGGCGGCAGAACTGCCGCCCCTTTTTCCCCGTTTTTTGACTTACAGGGGCGGCTTTGCCGCCCCTTTTTGATCCGTGTCGACGCCGGCATCGTCGGTGCCGTTCTTCCGACGGGGGCGGCAGAGCCGCCCCTCTTTTGCTGTGTCGGGCGGCGGCCGGCGGGCGGCCCCGATCTAGGGTTTGTAAAAAACCAAATTTTTTTAAACAGGAAAAAACAATAAAAAACCCAATTTTCATAGATCTAAAACTTAAAACTAATAAAAATCTAATTTTTATCAGATCCAAAACTTAAGACAGATTAAAAATCTTATTTTTATCAGATCTACTACGAGCAGGCAAAAAACTTTAAGATCCATAGCATGGTGGCTTTGATACCACTTGTAGAAACTAAAGATCTAGATGTGTACAAACCGAATAACACAGATCTAGATATATAACATGCGAAATCTTAAATCATTGCATACTCTGATTTAGCGAAAGCGTACCTGAGTCCATCGCTAATAATCTGAAAGATCCTGACGATAGCACAACGGACGATCTTCCAGAATAGCACGAATCAACCGTTTGGAGAATCACTTTAACCTTCTCCCGGTTTCTCTCCTAGCGACGGGACGTAGAAAAGACGGCTCAACTTTGTTCGTGTATTCCGGGGACCATGACCGCTAATATTTATAGCTAGCCTCCATAGCCCTAGGGTTTCCAACTCGGCCCATCAACGAGTTGAAGCCCAATAGTCTCTACACATAAAGGCCCCACAACCTGTTTAACTCATTTAGCCCATTTAATTAATTAAAACCAGATCACTAATATATTGGGCTTAATATGACAGCGTAGCACATATATAATTATTTACCGCATATTAGCCCAACGTTGGATTAAGATCCAACTTGTTGGATAAGTTCCAACATGGAGGGCTTATGATCGAGATTCCAAATGTTCTAGGATCAATAATTGAGTAAGAATAACGAATCTTTGAAGAGAGTTATCTTTAAGTAAAGAACAGTACGAACACTTTTCTTTCTTGTAGAACCCTTGAGAAGAATAAGAGTTTAAAAGTTTTTGGCATTAAAAATGATAGGAATTGTCGTGATTATTGTGTGGAATTCTAAGAGATAAAACATATATATTCACCAAAAAGAATTGCCAGTAATTGCAAAAACGACTAGTTAATTGGCCAAAGGATGGGTTCATTTAGCCAAAAATGTCCTAAAACTGAAATCCTGGCTGTCTAGTCGACCAGGAAAAACTGCTAGTCGACCAGGACCAAAAGTCCAAAGTCACGCAGATGCTCTAGTCGACCAAGAAACAGTGCAAGTCGACTAGGGCCAAAAATCAGAAGTTACGCATATTGTCTTGTCAGGAAAAAGTGGTGGTCGACTATAAAAGGTTAGGACTTAGAATTATGATAGAAATCTTAACTTTCTAAGATGACATCAAGATGAAGTCTTCATTTGTAGTGATATGCTTGATTTGTAAACTCTGCAAAATAAATGTTAACCCAAAAAATAATATTTACTCATCATTAAAATCTAATAGGTGATCCAATATCCAATATGATCGACTAGAACATGAACTATGATCGACTAGTTTTAACAAAGATCAATCAGCTCCTAAGAGATGCTTGAATTAGTCGACCAATGTAAATCGACTAGTCGACTAGCTAACAAGTAGTCAACTAATAAGTGTATAGTAGTCGACTAGTAACTAGCCTTTGACTTATAATGGTAACATTTTTCTAGCCATTTTACTAGCCGTTGAAGGACAATTTAGGAATCTGTTTTGACAAGATTCACCCCTTTTATATTGAGGGTTGGTGAAGGAATTTATTATGATTTTTTTGAACAACTAGTCGACTAGCTGACAACTAATTGACTAATATGTGTACAGTAGTAGACTAGTAACTAGCCTTTGGCTTATAATGGTAACATTTTTCTACCCAGTTTACTAGTCGTTGTAGGGGAATTTAGGAATCTGTTTTGACTAGATTCACCCCTTTACATTGACGATTAGTGAAGGATTTTATTATGAATTTTTTGAACAATTTTTTGAGAAAAAGAAAATGTTCTAAGCCTTCTAAAAGCCCACTTAAAAAAAATTTCTTTGCCAAAAGTTTTTAAAGCTTTTAAGCAAACCTTTGTTGGCATTTTGTTTTTTATCTCCTCAAGCTACATCAAAACTTGCTTTCCTTTATTCGCTAAATTCATTAAGCCTCAATTCTTGGATATAGGAGCATTGTACTTCATCCACCAAAGCAAGGTTTGTAAAATCCTCAGTTGTGAGGTGATAAGCATGTGTTGTATTGCTTGGTGATATTTGGAAATCCTTACTTGGTAAGGTTGTGTTGTATAATCCACACTTGTTGTGGTGAGTGGTGAAAGTCATCCTAATGAGAGGCAAGTGTTGTAAATCCTTGTTATTGGTAAGGTATTGGAAATTCCTTGGGTTTGACGCAAGTATAATCTTCTCTTTTGAAGAGTTTGATTAGTGGAACTCTAAGCACGGCTGGGAACTGGATGTAGCCCAGGATTTTAGGTAAACCAGGTTAATTGTTGTGTGTTGTCTTGCTCTCATTGTCTCTTGTGGTTATATCTTTCTACTTACAACTAATTTTAATTTTCGTTGCTTATCTTTTATTTGCAAGAATTTGATATTGTTGACTAAGATCCATTGGAATCTTAGTTAGACTTCAGAGGGGATTAGATTTTATAGTTAGAATTTTTGGATATACATTATTCACTGCCCCTCTAGTGTTTATTTTCTTTCTACAAGAGATCCATCATGTGGTATCAGAGCGGGTCTACTAAAATGGCATCAACATCCACACTATTACCAGAAGACCACTCTACATCCTGACCCTCTGTGTTTAATGGCACAAACTACGGGGTATGGACATTGAGGATGATATCTATTTGTAATACATGGACCTTTTAAAATTGTTTTAAAAGTTATTTCCTAAGTTTTTAGTGTCGTGTCAGAGTTTCAAAAAAGTAGTCGGTAGTTTTAGTGTCGTGGTCGACTAGTACTCTCAGGAAACTCTAACAGAATGTATTAGTCGACCAATGTTCATGCACTGGTCGACTAGTACCCTACTAGTCGACTATCCATTGAACTATGGTCGACTAGTTTAGGTGTTTGACTCCCAATGGTCATATTTTGACTAGCCATCAGAGAGACGCTGGAGGGGATTTTTGGTCAACAGCTGTCCCCTAGATTTTTCCATATATATAGAGGATTATTCTAGCCTTTAACCATGAATTTTATGATCAATATTTTCAAAAGAAAAATTGTTTTAATCTAACTTCTTTCAAAATAAAACCCTCTCATTTGGCCAATATTTTAAAAGTTTTCTAAAATCTTTTCTTGGCCAAAATGATCTCAAAGACTTTTCATTTTCTACATTTATTGGAGATCAACACTATAACCACAACACTTCATCAAGAGCGTCAACATTGGCTAGAGGTAAAAGAGTTTATAAGTATTTCTTCTCATTATTGTGTGAGGTATATTCTCTCATTGGAGAGGTTTCAGCCTCATTGAAGACGTGTTTGTCCACTTTGGATGCCTTGTAATATTTGTCTCGTTAGTGACGTGTTTTAGTGTATTTATGTCCATGCGAGGACGTGTGGCTGTATTTATGTCCATGCGAGGACGTGTGGCTGGATGTAGGGCACGTGTTGCTTGAACCAATGTAAATCTTATTGTTTGCTTCTCTCTCTCTCTCTCTCTGTGTGTGTGTGTGTGTGTGTGTGTGTGTGTGTGTGTGTGTGTGTGTGTGTGTGTGTGTGTGTGTGTGTGAGATTGATTGTGTACTTGCAATTGTTTAAGCTTCCACATTACTCTTTTTCTTACAAATTATTATTGATTATGTTTTAATTAGGTAACTCTAATTAACAATTTAGGTGGAATTTACTAGAGGACTTTATTATTTTCATAACACTACTCACCCTCCCTCGCTATTGTTACACTTACCATCTCAGAGACCCAACATATTTAAAAAGGGGGTTGATACGAAGTTTTGTAACAAGTTTTGTAAGACATTTTATCAAGTTTCTAAGGCAATCATTTTCTCTTATGCTCAACATTTCCAAAGAAAAACCTCATTTTGTTAGCCAAGTTCTTCTAACGCTTTTAAGCAATCCTTGGCCTTATTTTCTTTAATCTCTCTAGAGCTCCAATCTCTAGGCTCTTGAGATCAAAGAAACATTCCCTTAGCCCCACACATATACACACATCAAGCTCCAATTTGCTATATGTGCTTGTAATTCTTCTCCAAAAGTGTAAGTGAAATACACACAAGGGTGTGGTGATAAGTATATTGCAAAATCCTCTTGTGTTTGAGGCCTTCTTTTTGAAGAGGTTTAGTTGTCGAGAAGTCCTCAAAGTGTGAGGCAAGGGAAGTCCTCTAGTGAGAGAGGCATTTGGGAAAGTCCTCAGGTTGTGAGGCAATTGTAATTTACTCCTTTTGGAGTTTGATTAGTGGGAACACAAGAGGTGCTTGGGACTGGACTGGACATAGCCCATAGTAGGATGAACTAGGAAAATCTCTTGTCTTTGGAATTACTCTATTCTCTCTCTCTCTCTCTCTCTCTCTCTCTCTCTCTCTCTCTCTCTCTCTCTCTCTCTTATTTGCATAATTGTTGTTATATTTCCATTGCGCATTACTCTTGTAAGTATTGATATTAGTTGATTAAGTTTTAAGAGAGGTAACACTTATTGAAACTTAGGTAAACATAGAGGTAAAATGTTGATTAGCGTTTTTTATTGGATAACATTATTCACCTCCTCACCCTCTAGTGTTTACTTGCCATCTCAGGATCCCTAATAGATTTGACCCTCGATCATCCCATTACAAATAATTTGATTATCATATACTCAATGAATTTGTAATAGTTAGATCGATGGTCAAATAGTATTGGATTTACTTGATTTTTGCTATGTTAATCATCTATGATGTTTAGATCAAGATGAATGCTGTTGATCATTTATCAAAAAGTGAAAATTGAAGTTTTATAGGGACAATGTGGAAATTTCAAATAAACCATGGTTTAATCAATACATAAATATAACATAGGAAAATAATAAGTGAACTCTGAGAGGATGCGATCATTGATCATGTCATTACAAATTTAATGGTTTCAGAATAATAGAACATCTTATAAAAATCCGATCATGGGGCAAATAAGAGGGAATTTTTTATTTTTGCTGTGTATATGTATTGGCATATATATGTAAATCACATCGATCCAATAGTTTTTGGATCTTTTAAAAAAGCCCAAAAAATAGTTTTGCACATTTTTCATACTGGAGGTTTTTCACAAATGAAAATTTCTCTGTATACATACATACATACATATATATATGTTAATAGATATGAGCTGATAACGCAAGAAATTTCATGCACTGTCGACTCGGGAAAATAGAAAAAAAATTGAAATTTTTTTCTAGGTTGATGTACACATTCTAAAACCCCAAATATGGATGAACCTTAGGGATATTTGTCCATAATCCTAATGTAATAAGTTCTATTGTTCTAAAATCGTTGAATTGTTAACAGGTAGATTGTGGGGTAAATAACATTGGATTCACTTGATTTTTGGTAATTGTGATCATCCATGATGTATAGAGCACATCTAAAGAAAAATTTAAAAATAAAAGAAATCATGTACGGAATGTCAGCGCAGGTAATTTTCCTGCGTTGACTTCACATAAAAATTATCACACACACACACACACACACATACATATGTATGTATGTATGTATGTATGTAGAATAACAGGAAATATATAACATTTGCCGTTAAGCCACATATGCACCTCAAAATGTCTACACTCCCCTACTTTTTTTCTGAACAATTGGAATTGTCCATTCTGATCTTCATATTCTAAAACTCCAAAACATCAAATATCGGGTGAACCCAAGGGGTTTTACCTGTTCATACACATGTCATAAATTTAACTGTTTCACATGAATATGCCTTTTGTGACAGGTGGATGAAAGGGCAAAATCCCTTGGATTCACTGATATTTGTTGTTTTGAGATTTTATAATACGAAGAACAAACTGAACGGTTTCGATCATTTGAAAATAAAAGTGAAGATGGAATTTTAGAGGGTGACATATGTGGCATATCGACGAATGTAATATGTTTCCCATTATTATCATGTGTGTGTAGATTGATATCATTTGACATATGGGGTTAAGCCTCATATGCAGGTTCCAAAATTCCACCCTCTGATTTTTTTGGAGAATTAGAACCATTTATTTTGATCTTCATATTCTAGAACCACAAAACATCGAATATCTGCAAACTTAAGGGGATATACCCGTTAATTCACCCATCGTAAAAGTTCTATTTATACAAAACCATTAAATTTGTGATGTGTGGATGAATGGGTAAAACCGCTTACCTTCATATAATATTTAGTGTTTTGGGGTTTTTACAATATATAGATCAAAATGAACTATTTTGATCCTCCAAAAAACAACAGAGGGTGGAGTTTTGGAAGTATATAAGAGGCTTAACCTCATATGTCATATGATAACTAGTATTCTTGTATATGCACACTCATTGGAAAATGTTATACCATTAATTAGTCTCACATGCTAATAGCAAATATACTGGTTTATTTTTATTTGTTTAACTTTTCACATGCTAATAGCAAATCTAACAAGAGCTCATTGGAAGATAATGGTCCTTGTATTACTTTCTTCAATACACTTGGGGTGTATGATGTTTAATGTATGAATGATGTTTAATGTAAAAAGATTTTATCTTTTGAGATAATACATCTATGAGCAATGACTTATCATTTTTTCCTAGGTCTTTCATTGTAACGGCCGCTTTTCGACTGTTCGTATTTTCAGCGCGTACGACTCTTTTCGTGTGCGTATTTATTTTTGCCTCTTCTTGGATCTGGACTATACGATGTGATATGTCGTTGTGACCGTATGGAAGAGTAGTTATTTGTGGGATTTTTAGTGAACGTCATTTCACGGGTCGTTCTCCCACAAATCAGATTGTCGTAGCTTTAGACTTAGTCGCCAGATCTTTTTATTTTTTTGTTCGTTATCTGTAGACCAAACACGTGATTGACCATCGTACCCCCGAGCCTCTCTTCGTCACGGTCGTCCTGATATTTTTTTCGTAATTTTCTGACACCCCTAGCCCAACCAAATCACTAATCAAATTCATAGCCCATTAGCCTTAATCAACATTCAAAATTCAAATGTTAATCATATCTCATGAAATCTCATACGTATCATGTTAGGATTCCTATAGCTACCCTCACCCAACTTTTTCCCACTTTGTACACCCCCTCACTCACCCTCTCTCCTAGTCACCCCTCAACTTATACCCCTTTCATATGCATATAGCAATTTCATCTCTTTAAAATCAAAACTCACCCATACCCTAGCCCTCACGCAAGGGAACCCATACAATGCCGACTTCCTCTTCTTTGCTACGCCCCACCTTGCCGCCGCCGGCCACCACCAGGACCCCCCACCGTCGGCCACCCTCTCCTCCTCCTCCTCCTCCCTTCTCCCCTCTCAAAAGCCATCTAAACCCTAAAAAGGACAGCCCAGGCCTGCTGTGTGCCCGACGGAAAAACGGTCGGCCGCCACCCTTTGCCACCCCCTCCAGCCATCTCTACCTTCCTCGGACTCCCCTCGAGTCCTCCTATCACCTGCAAGTCTCCTCCCCCTACCCTCTACTCTCTATCTCCCTCAAAAAACTCTCAAACACAACACAAACCCGGTTTTGGACAGATCTGTCCATCGTCGGAAAAACGCCGCGTTCGGTCATCTCCAACCGCCGCTGGTGACCACCCTACCACCGTTGGACTTCTCTTGAGTCCCCCTATCATCTCCACCCCTCCTTGCTCACTTCTCTCATCTCGATCTCTTCGAAAACCCCATCAAACTTAGCCCTAACGGCAGTTTTGGACAGATCTGTCCACCGCCAGAAAACACCCACGTCCGGCCATCTCTGACCACTTCTGGAGACCACTCTACCACCATTAGATCCCCCTCGAACTCCTTTAACTATTTCAATTCTCATTTGACCCCTCTGGTCACCGCTTTTCTGCTGCGACGCACGACAACGACCGTTGCGTAAATATGTCCTTCTCGCCTTCAAACGCGTGCCCACCGGCTTTTGGCCGCTGTCAGTGACCCCCCTCGCTGTCGTAGACTTCCCACATCCCCCTCTACCTACTTCACCCCTTTTTATGCTCCCTCAAGCCGCGGCAAACCCCGCTACGAACCCAAACACCCGAGTTTTCCAAATCTGTCCTCTTCTCCGCAAAACACCCGGTTCATCGCCGCCGGCCGTTACTCTGGCCGTCCACCAGGCCGAGCAACCCCCCACTAGCCTCCTTCAATCCCCAGTAGCCCCCTTTGATCATAGGAGTTCATGCGCATCTTCGAACTCGCGTGTTTTTCCCGACGTTGCCGCCGCCGTGTAGATCCTTTGCGCTACCCGCAACGGAAGAGAGATCGAACTTTGTTCGCTGTCGTGCCTCCACCTCGCTGTCCGAAAGTGTCTTGCTGCGCTACCTACGACCGAGACGTTGCATACGACGCTGATCCATCGCCGTTCAGACCCGACATCTGCATTGCGATCAACATCAAAAGGTTAGTTCTCTAACGCGTAGTAGAACCCACACTGTAGCAAATCGGAAACCTAATCTAAAATTCGTCAAAGAATAATTAAATTTCATTTCTGCTCCTTTAAAATGTTACAAAATATTAGACATTGACGAAGGGCTGAATATCTGTGCACATAGGATACATCGTCGATTAGGATGAACCAAAACAAACACGTGACTTTGACTGCTAGGATAGCCCCGTTGAACCTAGAAATGAACTCTAATATGAATGATGAAAAACGTGTCCTGACACTGCCGTTGACCTGTTTCAGACGACCCTCGCTGACGCGCCGCTTCGACGAGACGCTCTAGACAGACGACGCACTCGGCACCGTAGGCAAGTGTTTACACTTGTGTACTTACGGCCACGTCTAGGCCATCTCCTTCTTAGATAGTTAAAGTACATTTAAGGAGAACCCGACATGAAATGATAGCAGTCGGGACCCCCCTTGACAGCTTAGACTTGACGACGAAGTCTAAGTACAAACAACAACAACAACAACTGACACCTTAGGGCTACTTTGCATGTGTGTGCGTGTGGACCCACTAGAAGAACAATTCCTTACACTTGTCATGTCATGTCCTGTTACAACTTCGGGTGTTTCAGATGCTCCCCAAGCTAGAGGGAGTGATCTCTGTTACGGTTTCACCTACGGAACGTTCGTCGCCCACCAAAGGAGTGGGAGATACACTACAGACTGTGGGAATAGAGGCACTCGTCAAGCTAGAGTGAGTGGTCCTATGTTACAGTTTCACCTACGGAATGTTTGTCGCTCACCAGTGAGCGATACGCTACAGACTGTGGGGATAGAGGCACTCGTCAAGCTAGAGCGAGTGGTCCTATGTTACAGTTTCACCTACAGAATGTTTGTCGCCCACCAAGGGAGTGGGGATACACTACAGACCGTGGGGATAGAGGCACTCGTCAAACTAGAGCGAGTGGTCATGTATTGTCTTGTCTTGAGCACTTGGGTTTGGGGTAGGTTTGAGTGGTCGTACGAGGAGAGGATCTGGCCGTCCTCAAACCGTAAGGCATGAACCCTTCGAGTCACACATGTCTTATCTTGTCTTGTCTTATCCTGTCCTGTCTAGATTAGTCCCGTAGCCGGTAGCACACGCTACGGCGACCGCCTGTTACGTTTTACTTTCTTGCACCGCTTTACTTTCTGCATAGTATAACTATCATGTCATAACAAAAACATGTTAATCAACCAGTAAAATATTGCTCTCAAATTACCTTACACTTGTAGTAGATTATCTCACCCTTTCTTGTAGACTTTACCTGACGTACAATTCCTTTTCTCTTGGGTGCTATACGTCAGGTGTTGAGCCAGAGTATATAGATGAGTCGGACACACCGGAGTACGTGAAGCCAAAGGATGTTGACCCGGAGTACCTTCCTGACGTGGACCAGACTTAAAGGTCCTTTGCATCGCTGTCTTACAGAGGTTATTACTTTTAGTTGGGTGCGTAGCACCACTTTACTTTCTGTCTAGGTTGGGTGCTTCGCACCATTAGTTTCCTTTTCTGCAGTTTGTTGCCATGCTTAGGCTTCTCCTTTTAGACTTTTGTACTCGCTGGATGTTATCTCTTTATATTAATGAGTGTAACTTTCTTTCTGTACTTTCTGTTGTTCCGAATTTTATAAATGCAAGAACATGAAATCTTTAAAATGGTACCCCTACAGACGCTTATTGGGTCCGAGCCTCATAGCTCCAGCCCAAGCGGACCTTAGTCACGTTTCGCTTCCGTCGTTTTGGGAAGCGGGGCATGACATTCATATTACATTTGATAGTCAGGCTTGAACATATATTTTGGTTTTCTCTTCAGGAGATACGATGATATTTAAGTTGTTAACAACTATGATCTCAAATCTTGTTCGTTGCTCTTTATAAAGACGCAAAGACAACCTTTAGTAGGAATCCTTGCTTTGTTTAGGGATTCACCTTGTTGTACAATATTTTATTTTATTATATCTTCAATGAAATAGACATCCCAAAGTCTATTCATGCATTTAAGGAAATGTGGAATTTATCTTTATTAATATATCCATAGAGGTATGCTGTCACAATAACCAATAGCAGTATATACAAAATTTCCTTTGCCAAATCGTAAGGTATTCGCAATGTATAACTACGGAATCTGATGCATCATTTATGTAACTGAGTAATGCTCATCTTAATTTGTTTATTCCCCATTTTCTGCGAAATAATCCTTGAACTATAGGTTGTACCTTATAGCATACAATTTTGTACTTATATTTTTATTTATGCAATACTTATTGTTCACATAGATTTGACATCATTTGGTGTCTAGCTTTAGGTCTGAACACTTCATGTTTCATAAGAGACTCCAGCTCATCTTTTATTGCCTTATTTCACATTTGGCCAATCTCTACGTTTGTATTTTAGCAACTGAGTGTGAAATGATATTATATAATTATCAACGCTTTTGCCATGTAAGTGGTAATATGATATGTAAATATATTGTCGACAATCGTGTTATTTCTATACAACTTCTCTCTAGTATCTACAACATTTAATTTAATTTCAGTTTCTCACAGATTTTCCACTTCATGGGATTCCGGAAGGAGTGAGGGTAAGGACATGATCCCATTATCATGTGGTAGTATTGACTTAAGGTATCCATGTGTTTTCCTCTTTCTGAGAATTTTACCTTTGGAGCCTGGTGGTCTGCCTCTTTGAGAAACATCCACTTCTGCTGCTAGTGGATTGCATCCATTCTCGGGGATGTCAATCCTAGCTGAATTATTAGCAGCAGAGATGTGTGATCTAATAAATTCTCTTGTTGTCAGTATAACTATGTCCGATAACTATTGAACATTTTTCTTGAATGTGATGGATCTTCAAGATCTCATTATCACATTTTATATTTTCCGGATCATAGATTTTTGTTTATTTATTTTGAATGGTCAGTAGGGCGTCATGCATCAAATGAGTTGAGCCTAGCACTAGGAATGTGGACACACTAATACACAGTCTTCGAGATGTGCTTTTAATGCATCATTCATTTGGGGTGCAAGATATCTGGAGCGTATCAACCCTATATGGATTCCAAGATGACGTCGAGGTCCTCGTTTTATGCTATGTGGTGTTGTGGAGATGTAAACTGCATATTCAAAATCCTCAAATGATGGATATTTGGTGATGTTTCGTATGCTAGTTGCATCAGAGAATGACTCTGATTCCCAGAGGGTCTGAGTCTTATATATTAAGCAGCATGCAAGATTGCATGTCCACATGTAGTTACCAGTAACTAGAATCGATGGATGTGTAATCCATTGGAATCGTTTTTAATAATCGACTTTTTAAACACATTCTGGGTGTGAACACATACTTCATGGTGTTCAACTTTTATTCTAGTTGCAAATTATTTTTATATCCCAGTTTTATCCATTGCGCCCGTAATTTTGATAATTTGTCCCAATAGCTTTCAAAAAACCTGGACTGTTGTTGGATAATATGCCTGTTGGAAGCAACGATCTGGGATCTTGGTTTGATGATGACAAACATGTCGTTATATCTGACGTGTGTGCTTAGTGTGCTTCAGGATTGGTGAAACAATATTTGGGAAACTGCTGTTCATATAGATATTTGGGTGAGATAGAGTGCTTTGTCTAAGGCAAAGTGGACTTGGTCCAAGATGTAGAGAATCGCCATGGATTTGCTCATATCAATTAGCGATTTGGGCAATCTAATTTCCTTATCCCAAGATCAAATAACTCCTAATTAGTTCAAAACAACTTCCATACGAATTTCATATCCTATTTTAAACTTCAATCCAATCCCAATTCATATCTTATTCAAATATCCTATCCTAGCTGCATAACCCCAAAAACCCTAGTTCTATTAGTATAAAACCCCATCATCTGTTGAAACATTGAGCAGGTACGGTAATCAAAAATAAGAAAACGCATGCATCATACAAAAAATCCATCAGTCGGCCAAAAATTTTTCCCCTGAGGCAATAGTTGCGGCACAGAGAGCATCTTCTTCATCCTCTACCTCTAGCCGAAAAATCTCCCTTGATCCAAGGCCAAATCTTCAACATATCAACCTTAGAGCCCAAATACCTTTCTTTGATCGGAGACAAATACCTTTCTTTGATCGGAGAGAGCGTCCATTTTTTATTTGACCCAAGGGCATCCCCTAGAGATCCTTGAGATCGACGGGAAGTTTGAGCCTCTTCTTCGGTAAGAAGCCCCCTCGCTCGCTTGATCCCCCACCGGTGCTAATCTCCTGTCCGAGGCCACCGATCGTTGTCGAGCAGCTAGCTTGCAGTTGAAGCCGCCAACACCCCGAGTTCACAGGAGTTGCGACGATCGTTTAGAACCACCATCTTTGCGGCGTGTGACGACTCATCCCGACGAGACAAGGCCGCGGGCAAACAGCACAACCAGATCCGGCGCCGACCCATGCTGCCCATGTGCCACACTCTTCGCCGACGATGCTAGCAGCATGCACAAGGAGTCTCGCCGACTGTCTCAGGCAGTGCTGAACGAATCCGCCGACCCATGCCATTATTCTTCGATGCTGCTTGCCGATCGAGTCTTCATCAGCACCGTCGACCAAGTCGGAACCTCCCCTGCTGTCCGTGACCTTCCCCTGCCAACGTCGAGTCTTTTGCATGCCCTTGCCTAGAACATCAACGACCCTGCTGCCATCGAAAGCCCACTCGTGGCGTGAGCGACATCAAGCTGACCCCGTTGCCGAGTTCATCCTCTTGCTGCCGGTGTCCCCTGCTGCCTTGGGTGTTACAAGCAAGAAGAAGAATGAGAAAAGAGATGAAGCAAAGAAAAGAGTACATCAAAAGCAAAGGGAAAAATTAAATTGATTAAGGAGGCACACCAATCACCAAGCAAAGAAAAATAAGGGCAGGCCGAATTATATTGATGGGACTTTTGGGTGACCAAGCTCAAAAATTGGAAGTCTGGGATTAAGAAAGAGCATGCAGTGCAAAACCAAAGCGGAGAACAAAATTACATTACATTTAATACTGCTTGACTTGGTGGAAGCTTTGTACTAACTACTTGTTATATTTTGTATTATTGTTGCAGGCTACACAACTTAGCCCCATGTGCTGTGCCTCATCATTTGACTAGGGTGTGTAACTTAACCAAGAGGAGAAATATTTTAAGCAAGGGAGAGAAAGGGTTCAACAAAAAGTGCGGCATACAAATTGGACCATCATCTAGCGAGGAGTTCAAGTGCTGCAATTTGAGTCGCCGCTGCCGAGGAAACCACTACTACTTGCCAGACGACTTCTGGCCTGTGCTGATTGACGAAGACGACGCCGCTACACAAACTGAGCCTTCTAAACTCTGTTGTTTATTATTTTGTATAGTAGTTGCTAGATCTTCGTAGGGGAAACTTTACCTATATTTCGGTGACTATTTTGGGACTTGTCTAGTTGGGACTAGACAAGTGGGACCCAGCTAGTTTGGGACTAGCTGGTAGAAAGCTTTACTAGGATTGATAGTGAGAGAAAACATTGTGTGTGGGGTACTGAGAGCCTGGCGAGTGTAGAGACGTAGAGGGTGCTCTGAGCGTGCTCTAACTTGTGGTTTTGAACCTATCGCGCTATTCAATACTAGTTCTGCTTTGGGGGCTGGAGTAGGTCGTTGGGACGACCAAACCAGGGTAAATCTGTTGTGTACTCTGTGTCTGCTTTTTATTTACCCTGCTGCTGCTATAACTGCGTGTGCTTATTCGTGGGTTGCACGAATTATTTTTATAAGCCTATTCACCCCCCTCTAGGCTAGGATCCAGATCCAACAATGCCTACATATGACCTTTAGAGGATGATAAGTATGGTAAGGTAGTCTATCGTCCCTTCACGGTGAGTGGATTAATATCCCTCAAGTACTCTTAAGGAAAATGTCTTGTTTTATTTTTAATGGAGATTGGTTTTCACACCCTAAGATGGAGATTCACCCTTTTGAAGAAACTTCAAACAGATTTATTTTATGGGATTGGGATATGATGGAGTGCATAATCACCGATCCAGAGTGTCTAAACCACTTGTATCAAAGTATAAACTTTTACAAGGTCGGGCATATATGTGTGCTCCGTTAATTTTGCTCCATTCATCGAATTTCATATGGTATGGACCTTTTGAAGGTGC